>OW240912.1:47208466-47253222 GCA_933207985.1 Pelobates cultripes
TTGCTGATCTGCAGATTAAGTGGGCAATGAGAAATTAACTTGTATTGTACATGTACAAGTACAGTTATTGGTTTATGCATATTGCCCTATGATAGCTGTTTATGTTACAGATTATTTTATCAAGCATCCATTGTGTGCGCAAAACCACCTTTTTCTGTATCCATTTGTACTAATGTAAGTGTTTTTTAAGGTGACTAAAACACTGGTTTGGTTTTAGATGCACTGGGATTTGCTATTTATTATCTATTTACTGTTTAGCGCCACTTACCCTATTGGTTGTGTTTGTTTCAAATTTTAGCCCAGCATAAATAAACTGTAAAATTAATTTAGCTGGAGAATTTTTCACTTTAGCTTTTTTGACCTTAAATTTGCAATTAAATGGTAATCTCTCAACTATTCTTGGTATACCGAATAACCCTGACAGTAAATACTCGCACTTAAGGCTCATTTTATGTGAAGCTTTTGAACATAATCTACAATATATGTTGTCATCTGTTAAATTACAGCATCATTTCACAAAAGGAATATTTTTCTCTACTGTGTAAAACTGTTGTTTTCTTTGCTGTTTTAAATGGCAGCCGTAATCTCATCTGTAGCATTTACTATTTAACATTCACCTGTTGGGGGATTGAAAATAGATACAAATGTATTTGCAAAGTGATTTACATCTAAGTTGCTGCATGTGGTTTATCAATTCTGCTTCAATCAATTGCAACAAAATAGTTTATAGCGCAAGAAGCACATTATGTGTGTGCTATTATGATTTATTAAAATGCACAAAAACAATAAAATGACTTGAAAATATATGGAAGATATTTATAAAGTCTGCAGAACAGATATTTCTTTACAACTGGGAAATAATCCTGAAGACAATTTTTTGCCATATGAAAAAAATGTAATTTTATCTTAAAGGTATACTACAAGCAACATATTCCTTTCAGCTGATTGTGGGGGTTATTATTATTAACTATTATTTGGCTGCAAGAAGTGACTGCAACTATAGTCTCCGAGCACTATTTTAAAGCAACAGGTTGCAGTTGTTATGGTGCTTTCAGTGTCTCTTTATCAAAATATGTATCATTTAGTTTTCTATCAAACAAAAAAGTATCTCTGGAGCAAAATTAAATCTATGTGGAAATTGTTTACCAGTGTTAACATACTAAAGTTCAAGTGCAGTCAGGGCCTGAGCAAGGGTTTTGCAACTCTATCAGCCACTATGTTAATCTGGCCCTGCCAGCTAGCCCCCACTGTCTCTTTACCCTAGCACCTTGTATCTTTATCCCGGCATCTTATCTCTTTCTCTCCCAGCCTCTCTATGTCTCTTTGTGTCTCCTCCATAGCCCCACCATGTGTCTCATTTTTCTCCATCCAGTCCCACCATGTGTGTCATTCCTCCCTGCCCATCCATGTGTCTTATTTCCTCCCCTGGTCTCTCCATTCATATGACCCATTCCTTCAGCCCCCTATGCATCTTAATACACCAGCACCCCCTAATGTGTCTCCTTGCCCCAGCTCCCCCCAATGTGCCTCATTCCCCCCGCTTCTCCCCCAAATGTGTCTCATTCCCCCAGCACCACCCAAATGTGTATCATTCCCCCAGCTCCCTCCAAATGTGTCTCATTCCCCCAGCTTCCCTCAATGTGTCTCATTGCCCCAGCTCCCAACTATGTGTGTCATTCTCAAGGCTCCCTTAAATCTGTCTCATTGCCCCGGCTCCCCCCATGTGTCTCATTCCCCCAGCTCCCCCCCAATGTGCCTCATTCCCCCAGGCCCCACAATGTGTCTCATTGCATCAGTGGAAAGGAGCTTCAGCAATGGTCTCACATGAAGCAGTTCTATGCTCTCAGTGAGCACTTCCTGTGACACCGGGGTAGAGGTTAGAGAAGCTCCTCCCCCTAGGTTCGTGCACGGTCACACTACATTAAGAGCTGTGCAGTGCGCTCTCCTCCTGCCGGTCAGTTGGATCTTTCACCCCAGGGCCAGTGTGCCCTAAGATTACTAACTGTTCCATATTATGGTAGCGCCAGCCTTGAATGCAATCAACATGTGCTGTGTTTACCTTAAAGGGACACTATAGTCACCAGAACAACTACAGCTTAATGTAGTTATTCTGGTGAGTATAGTCAGTCCCTTCAGGCATTTTCATATAAACACTGCCTTTTGAGGGAAAAGGCAGTGTTTACATTGCTCCTTAGGGACACTTCCAGTGGCAGTCACTCAGACAGTCACTAAAGGTACTTTCTGGGGCAATGCTGCACAACGTGGAGCCCTGATGTTAAATATCTCTGCTGAACTTTTCCCATAAAGATGCATGGGTTAAATTAATCTCTCGCTGATTGGCCAGAGCTGAGTTTGGCTCCTCGCCCACTCCACCCACCCGGCCTCCTTGGCTGAGATCATTAGAATTAACATTCTGTACCAATCTAATTCTTTCCTATGGGAAAGCATTGGATTGACTGACATTATCTGTTTTTTTAAGGGATAAAGGGGGGAAGTGGAGAAGCACCTAAATAATTAGTTTAACACTATATGGTCAGGCATGAACATTTGTGTTCCTGACCCTATAGTATTACTTTAAATATATATAGAACCACTAAAAATATGTATGTATAAAAGGAAAAGAGGAAAATACAAGGACACTTATATTGTAGTATTTAATGTAACAAAATGTATAAAAACAAATGCTTAAGACAGGCACTCACAAGTGAATTGCACAAAACAGATTGTGCTAAAATCACTTTGTCCCTAAGGGGCACTTATCTCCAGAATGTATGTTGGTTGTATGTCCAGAAGATGTCCATATTTCATATATATTTCATCCAAATTAATGGCTACAATTCCCAAAATTAAACAAGCTTTATTAGTGTAGTTGTGCATTGATACATCACGGATATTGACAAGCTGACAGGATGTTACTCAGTAACATATAGAGTAACCTATGCAGAGGCATAATATCTGAAATGAGTGAATAGGAATACCCTTCATAATAACAGACAGGATGCAAATTTTTTGAAATAAGAAAGTAAGAGTGCAAGTAGATCCTTGGAAAGAAGGTATAGAAGAGAACAAAATACACTTGAAGATCATTAGATACCAAATAACATTGGCTTGTCTTATAAATTATGTATATACCCCATTTGAACATAAAGGAAAGATGCTTAAAATATTAGATTACATTAATCTAAGGCATGGTGTAATTTAATTTCCGGGCACCAAATTATAAACTGAAGATATAGAGATAAGCCCTCGTAATGCAGATAGGAGAGAATCAACTGATTCCCAGACTAGGTAAGGAGTTCACTACTCTGCGATATTCCAGTTGCTGATACAGCGGAGCTCGTAGTAGACATCATACCAACTCTGAGCCCGCGAGTGACCTCTTATTAAATCCCTACAGACCCAGTAGCATCTATTGCCACTATTCTTCCTGCATAGGGACTGTATGGGTGGACATACCTATGGCAATGGGTACCAGGAACTCTAGATTAAAGTAAACTATTATATAACAAGAACATATTTATTTGTTTTGTGCATTAAAAATTGTTACAACCAAACTCTACTTTTGTGAAGAGTTATTTTGTAATCAATAAAGTGGTATAAATTAAGTAGTGGTTTTATGGCAACATTTCAATGTAACACAATGTGAATTATATTGGTATAACATAAGAATAATTTCATTATACTTTCAAGCTTGATATGTCATCGAAATGTCTAAATTCACACAAAAAAAGCTGTAAGGAAAAAAAGAATTGATTTTAGACATTTTATTAGTTTCTTTCTTAAAATAATGGCTAAAGTAGAAAATGTTATCCTTAGGTAAAGTTTGTCCATATATTTCAACTACGGTCAGTGTCAGCTACTGTGATTGTCTACATTAACGCCAGCTGCACACTCGAACCTGCCAAAATCCTAATTATCTAACTGACAGATAATCCATGCAAAATAAAATTCTCTGAATTACTTTACAAAGGTGGTTGTTAGCATTTGGAATGAGAAATTTTTTTTCTTGCATCATTTTATTCGTCATTAGTAACAACTGAATCTTTTTTTTTTCCTAGACATTTTGAATGCATTTTATTTTGCAATTTATATATATATATATATACTTAGCAATAAAATAAAGCTTACATCAATATTGGGCTCAATTAGTGACACTCCCTTTCACCACTATCTGTAAGATGACACTTAAAGCAAGTGCATTTTCCAATCTTTCCACCTGTATTTATTGATGTGTTATTTCGATATTGTTATAGGTGTTTAAAGGTGTTCTATAATTTGTGACATGACATTGCATCCTTTTGAAGTTGAACTGTCACTTCTGTAAATTTACACACCTGAATAAAACATTAAAAATAGTCTGTAACTTGTGTGAACCTGTGTTAACTTCTGTTCTGGCGTCTGTTTTTTGTTACTGTTTTTTGTTTTCCATATGATGCCCTATTTATTTTAAACTAACAAGTGACATCACAACCCAGTTTGGTCAAGGCACAACCAGGGCACACAATACATATGAGGAGGAAAACAGAAATATTGTTTCTGAGAAGGGACAGTTTCCCTCTTCCATGTCCCATTCTTAAAGCATGTGCATGTACACATAGCTGGCAATCCAGATATACATAGAAAAAAATCATTTTGGCAAGCTAGTATTGGCATTGAAAAAATCACTGATATTTTGTAGCCATTTTACATCAGCACAGTCACGGTTCCCTTTTTTGCTGTTGTTCTAACCTGTCTAAATTTATTTTTATATAAAAATTTGGCCAAACTAAAGTCTGTTGACCGCAAAAAAAAATTCTTTTTTTTTCCAAAGTGTTTCAGAAGAACCACATTTTTCACCCTGCACAAATGTAGTGCGGAATATATAAGCCTCAGTTTAGGTCCTAAAACAATACATCCTGTTATATGATATTTCTATAAACTTAGTGTTTAAGAAGAAGCAATCTTTTCTTTGGTAATATTTTTTTTGACCTATGGTACCTTTTGTTAGCTATGTTGTCCTTCCATTTCAGTAACCTTTCTATACTTGATCTTAACTAAAGCAGCCGGCAAAGGGACAGGGTTTTCACACTTGAGATTAATAACTCTACGGTGAAATTTCATGTGGTCATGAGCAGCAACAGTGTGTAATTTTCCAAGATGAGAAAGATATCTCATATCTTTAAATGGCTATGTAACATACTGCCTTGAGGGCAGGAAAGTAATAGCAAGCAGAAATGTATACTCCGCAAGACAAGGCTTTTAAACAATGAAACAGATCAACATGTTGGATGTAATATTTTTGTCAAGACTAGGTCATGTTACTTTATATCAGTGATGGCTAACTTTGGAACTCCACATGCATGTGTACTGCATTTCCTACACCGTTCTGCCAGTCTCCCTGGTTAGGTAGGGCAAGTGGCATCTCTAGGATTCATATTTAGGGGGGACACATGGTGGGCTATGGACAAAAGTAGGGGGCAGTTATAAAACGTGTATGTATGCGTGTGTGTGTATTTATATATATATATATATATATATATATATATATACGCACACACATGCTCCCTTAATCCCTCTGCAAACTGCAGTCTGAGCCAGGTAGGTAGGTCACACCTTAGATGTAGCTGCACTGTCCATTCAGCTTGCATCTACCCCATGAATTGAAGAATCTGTGTATTTTTTACTCCTCCCTCCAATTCGTGTCTCTGTTCCCCTCCCTTTCATGTCTTTTCTTCCCCCTTCTTCCATGTCGTGGACATAGTGTGTATTGTATGCAGTGTGTGTATTGAATACATTGTGTGTGTAGTGGATGTAGTGGATGTGTATGTAGCAGTGTCTGTATAGTGCATGTAGTGCTGGATAAGTGCTGGGGGTGAGTCGATTACATTGAAGTCTGCTTATCCCCTGTAATGGTATTATTAGAATAATGTATGCCATAAAATAAAGCATAATGAGGTTAATGCTTTAGAGGCACCACTAGGGGCAGTGTACAGGATTCCTTAAACCATGTGCTTCTGGCAGTGACATCACATGCCTAACTACTTTGGAATACACTCAATAAAACCAGATGTAGGAAGGATTCACTCTCTCCCTCTCTCTTTTTCTCTGCCCTTGACTGCCTAAGAATGTAGCAGCTGACTGTTTAGCCCTAGCCCCAGAGGCTGGGGCCTGTGTAAGTTTGTTCATGTTTTGTATTGTACCATGTGATTCCATTGTAACATTTAGCAACTGTTATAGCCCTTTGTAAGGAATATGTTGTAGTTTTATATTTTATAATTATAGTAGTAAAATTACATTCTGCTAGCATTGTTTACTTGTTATAATAATTATATTAAATATACATTCAACATTGCAAAGTTTTTTGTATTTTCTATACACATATTCGACAATAATACCACAAACTATAAAAAATAAGAATGTTGTTACTTATTGCTTAATTATAATATATTAATTAAAAGATTAATATTTATATTTAAGTGACAGCCACAACATCCCCCCTCCCTGCCTCTTACCTGTTGGCTGGAAAGGGGGGACAGTGTGTAGGAAGGTGACAGTAAAGGGGGGCAGTGTGTAGGAAGGTGACACACATTCACTGACACACACACACACACAGATTAACTGACAGACACAGACACACACATTCTCTTACATACAATCACAAATTACTAATATTATTTTAATTGGCCCACCAAGCCTCCCTACCTTTGGGAGAGCTGGAGTGGATCTGTCCCTGGGGTCCAGTGGGGCTGCTGTGAGGCGGACGGCTGTGAGCACATCAGAGGCGGCGAGGGAGCTGTAATCTTCCTGCTTTGCTCTATCACAGGCCGTCTACTGATTCAGGGAGCTGGAATATGACGTCATATTCCGGCTCCCGACATCAGTAGACGGCGCTCAAGGGAGCAGAGCAGGAAGATTAGAGCACCCCTTCCACCTCTGATGTGCTCACAGCTGCCCGCCTACGGGGTCCATAAACTGCTTCCTCCATGACAGATGGAAGCCACACATGCACACGCTTACATTCACACAACACAGTTACAGTGACACACAGGTGGACAGTCACAAAGAAGCAGACAGTCACACACACAGCCAGCCACACACTCACACAGAGGTAGACAGTCACCCACATACACACAGTTACAGTCACACACAGAGGCAGATAGTCACACACACACAGTTACAGTCAAACACAGAGGCAGGCAGCCACACACATAGAGGCAGATAATCACAGACAGAGGCAGTCACACACAGGTACCGTCACACACACAGAGGCAGATAGTCACACACACACACACACACACAGTTACAGTCAAACACGTTCAGTTATAGTCAAACACACAATTACAGTCACACACCTTGTGGTAATAGCCTATAGTATTGTTCATCGCCCAAAATTCTATTGGCTTCCTTCATGTAGTCCTCTCTATGCCTCCCCACTTGTCTGCCCCCTTAATAATGATCTCTTGATTGCTCCTAAGATCTTTTGTGGCACAGGCCTCTGGTTGGCTGAGGTTGTTAGAGTGTCCCCTCATATGTTTAGCTTTATTGTCTGCATCCAACCTTTTAAAACCTTTTAAAACAAGATCATAAAAAATAGAGATGAAATGCCCTTTGTCTGACACAGGATAGTAGGTAGATGAAGGTTTTAAATCTGTTGGTACATTGGCATTAATTACCTCTAAGGCATCCATATTGGATTTCTCATCATCCTGGTCGTTCATGAGAGAAACCAGATTTTTCAGAATCATTCTATCTTGAGGATTATTGAGAAAACCTGGGCAGCCGACTGTTAGTATGTGTCTTTTAGCTGGTGGTACTATTAAATGTTATCTTTATCATATATAAGATTGTTTTACTCATTCACTCATTCCTCTATAGGAGCGCTCACAATATATTTGTTTTTTACTTATTACTTGTGTTTACTTTTAGTCACTCTGGTTTAGTGTGTAGCAGGCCATAGGTGTATTTCAGATAAATATAGATACTGTGTTACCTGTTTATTTTATTTTATACAACTGTTATGGACAGATGAATTAAAATAAAATGGCTATTTACTAATGTCTATTTATTCTCTGTTCACTATGTTAAAACTGGCTTCTAGAGTAAATATTCCCTTCCCCCCCTACAATGTGGTCAGCTGCTGTTTACTATGTAAATTCCTCACATCCTGCTAGCCTCCCCTCCCCCACTACCTTTGTGCCAGTTAACAGCTATATGCCATATATAGCTAAATGGAGGATCATTGGTTTAGAACTGATAGATACCACTCACTCCCCCTCCCATCGTGTATCCAAAAGTGTGTAATGATGACACTACATTCTGTAGGGGGGTTTAAACAAGAGCCCCCTTTCTCTGTTAACCAATTGGTGAATGTATACTGTATGTTTAAACTGTGACGTATTTTTGCTTTAAGAAGGAGCCCCCACTCCGGGGAATAAAGCATTCCTGGGTTTTTCACTGATCAGAAACTTTGTCTCCGGTGTGAATTACTTCTAGGGAAAGCGTGCACGCATTAATTAAACAATTTGGAAGGTGTAGATAGACAAATAATCAAAGTTTTCTTTGATCCAAAACAATTTGGTGGAGAATGCGGGCATTTAAGGGATACGTTACTAAGGCAGCCGTCAGATCCCAAGACAGGAGAGCAAAGGATTCCCAGAGATTGGAAACGGAGCCTGATCACCTCTGCATATGGTAAATGAGTTACTTACCTATATTTTCCTTTCTTTGGATTTCTCTTGTTCTCCGTGCCTTCACATTCGGCTTCCGGTGTTTAACGTCTTCAGACAGGTAATATATATATGCCCGAATGTCCCCTTTTATATAGAACCTGTCACTTGTCTATCTACAGCCTGAGTCCTGAGTGTGAGTTTTATGTGTGAAAGTGTCTGTTTGAGAATCTGTTTTACTACTTGCTTAATACTGTTATATAATGCTGCCAAGTGTGGTTAAGCACTTGCAGGTTTAGCCAAGTTCGGGTTTGGTGGAAAACCCCTGGCTCTATATTTATTTTAGCTAAGCTTCGGTAAAGAAGTTATTGCGAGACTCGGTCAAGAGTTTAAAAATAAATAAATAAAATAATTTAAAAAAATAAAAATAAAAAAAAAATAAATAAAAAAATATTTTAGCTAAGCTTTGGTAAAGAAGCTAGTGAGTGATGTTTTGGCCTCGTTTGGTAAAAAACCTGGCGGTTCCTTTGTTTTATTAAGACTCGGTCAAGAGTTTAAATAGCTAAGCTTTGGTAAAGGAGCGGTTTATGTGCTTGAGTGTTTCTGTGTGTGTGATTTGATTTATTATAAGCCGGCATTTATTTTAAGAACTTTGTGATTTAATTACATCTGTATTTTGTGCTTTTGTCTGTGTATGTCTTGTTGGGTACCATATATGTTAATTGTAATCTATACAATTTGTATCGTTACTCTCCTATTCTATCTTTTGTCCTAAGGAGAGCTGTGCTTAGGCAATCACATGGTTAAAAAACTTTGTGCTTGCAAGTCTTCCTCCCTCCTCCCCCCTCCTTCTTTGTTGCTTTCTCTTGCTCTGACTGCTATGAGTATTGGCTACAGGGGGGTGGGGTGAATGGGTGAAATGCTTGTAAACTCAGTGAGGAATGTGAGGGAAACAAGGTATATTTGCTGGACGAATAACCTAGTTAGGAACTTTGTGTAATCTTGTATATGTTGTTAAGCAAGAGGTTATTGGCATGTTGGAATAAGGAAAGTTAGATTTTGTTGGAACAAATGAATTGTGGAATTTATAAATGATATCGCAGAGAAAAAAGCACTTTGACAGAAGTAGCTTTGTTCTTGGATAACTTAAGGAGGGAAACCAAGAATGAAGGGGTTAAAACGACTTGTGGATTTAGGCAGAGGAAGAAGTGCAGATTTTACACACCTCCTTCTTCTTCTTCGTGGACTCAGTGTAAAAGAGTGATACAGACAGCTGAGCCCCTCCCAATTTGCTTAAATCAAATGCAGAATATAACTCATAAAGTTGTTTGCTTTTGGTGCAATAAACAACATTATTTAAGATCTTGCAGATATTTTATCCGAGATATCAAATCAAAAGCAAATGAGAAATTAAATTTGTTGATTGAAAATTTTGACAGAGAAAATACATGTGGAGATAAATCAATTAAAGCCTTTCCTTGTAAACTTATAATCAGACAAATAAAAGCAATTTTAGCTAAATCGAAATTAGGAGACAGACAAGCAATGCAGCGTAACACAGAAAGTTATAAGAATCAGATAACTTCAAGAGATATGATCAGTTTAGGGAATGAGCATGGATATGTCTGCCAACAGAGGTACACAGGCTGATTCCAGAATTAAGAACAGCCAAGAATAGAGTTCTATGTTAGTTTGTTTTAATGAAATGTTAGTCTGAACTGTTTTTTCATTGTTTTATATGTATTTTAAGAAAGTATTAGGTTAATTAATTAAAATAAAAATGTACATCAAGTTTGCAAATATGGCAGAATGAAATACACTAATGTAGCAGTGAGGAACATGCAATGTTATATTGGGTGTATGCGATTATACAGTAACTCCAATCATTTTACAGAAGAAAAAACAATAGATTTATTCTTTGTTGCTTCTGAGGTTGATTTAAAATCTTTGATTTAATTCATGAGAATGAGATTTTAATATCATGACTGATAATGGATTACTGTATATTGCAACGCCTGGACATACACATGGTTTGGATATACTGAAGACAAAAGGAATAATATATGGGAATGGATAAGGCTGATTTCCCCCTATCCACAGCCACGCCTACTCCTAAAGTAACATCGCGTACATCCTTACTATGCCCTTTTACTGTAGAATTTCCCGAATCCTAATGACCCATTCCACTACATGGTGTGACTTGTTTAAGCCTAAGATAAATTGGCTGATCAGGCTACCTGTATTAACAATGTCATCAACGATGAGTTAGCATCTGTGGAGAAGCATCACTTCAGGTTGTCCCAAATTTTCTTTTAACTTAAGTTTTAGTACATAGTAAGGCCCATGCCCAATAACTATATGCAGCCTTGTATAGCAGGCCACATGACATCTATTTGTACCAAGTAAGGCCTGCCTGACTCCTCATTCCTGTCTAACATTGTTGTCTCCTGCATAAGTGTAGATGGCTCTCCTTGGAGTAGCCTGTTAACTAAGCCTTGCTTTGTGGATACCTTCACCTGTCCAATTAATCTGCTAGGTGCAGATGTCCTTCCCCCACTTGCAGGCCCCTATCACCTTATTATTTATTTTGTTCCACACAGTGAAACCTGACCAAGAGGCAAGGGTCCTAGCTAGTTCCCCCAATACCTTTACCTGAATTATACAGGCCCCAAAGCCTGTCCAAGCTCTTACTATTCCCTAACAGGTTAAGGCTCTGGTGTCGAATGTTGCCCTGGTTACCTGAGACTTTCCATGCAATATCCCACCTCTCCTTGTGATGGACGAATTCTGTGCAGGATAATGTCACCCTGCAGGGATGATACTCTATTTACCTGGCCACTCTTCTGCCACTTCCCAAGGGGGGAAATGATAAGACACTGACTATTATTTTTTTAGCCTTTTTCTTATGATCTGTTCCGGATTTGCTGTCACTACAGTGGACCAAGTATCTCACCTCAACAATGTCTGCACAAGAAGCTGAGCTATAGACTCCCATCACACCATGCAAGATCTCTGAAGGAAGACTGAACTCAGAGGAAGCATGTGGCAGCTCTCTGGCTGACTAAGTTGTTCAAAAAGTTGTAAGTGCACTAAGGGAAGTGGACAGAAAAGTGTCTGCTGAAGAAACTCCCATATTCACCATGTAAGATCCTACCCACAGACATCAAGCTCCCGAAGGAATAACAAGCAAGCTACTGACCCTGGAAAGAAAGAAAAAACAAACAAACCACAAGCTGGAAACAGAAAGGGGCAACTCTTAAAGACAGGCTGTACTTCAACAATCTCAAGTTATACTTGCCCAAGAACATATACTCAGCAGTGGTCCAGTGGGCCTACGGAGCATCTGTCCAGAACCCTCATGAACTCTTTTGATCAATAAATACTCTGAAGTACCAGGAATTGCCTCTCTGACCAACAGTTACTGTAAATCTTGTGCCATTTGTGCCAAGGGCAACTCAAGAAGAATGGATGAAAGCCCCAAGCATCTAGCCAAACCTCATTATCTCTTCCAGAGGAGTCAAGTCGCCAGAATGCCAAAGAATGGCTGATTCAAATATGCACTAATTATAGCAGACATGTTTTCAGGATGGCCAGAGGCCTATCCAGCCACCAAAGTGATAACCAAGACCACATGCTGAGTAGTGCACCGTGAAAGATACAGAGATCACCCCGTGGGTTCATCATTCCAGAATCAAGCCTGCCTCTGCATCATGTGAAGTAACATTTGTTGATCTTGACAACCCTTTTTGAAACTCCATTCTTAGAGAACAAAGATACTTGTTGAAAATAAATAAATAAATATCAACAAGTGGGTGTTTTGATGGCCATAATAATGCCTGACCACCTGCCATCGATGGAAAGCTGAATACCCCAAAAGGGGACCTCGTGAAACTAAAAAGAGAAACAAACATACTCCTTACCCTGCAGCCCTCACGTCTGAGGTGCCATACGCACAGTCAAAGCTTCTTCAAGATCATCTGCTTATCTTGAGTTTGTGGTGATATTAATATTGAATGTTTAAATGATCTGAATCTGCCAGTACTAGGGTAGCATGAGACAAGATTTCTAAGAATAAGTAAATGTGCCCTAGCCTAGGTTATTATGTCCATACACATAACACATGACAATCCCCAAGGTACTCTTGACACACCTCATTCATGCTTCAGGACAAAAAGGAGTACCCCTATAAAGGGTGGTTTTACCCACACATATATATATATGTATATTAATGCCATAGGGGTGTCAAGGGGGGTACCAAATAATTTTAAGGTAAGAAACTAAGTTTGAATCTATTCTCCCAAGCATTACGGCTAATAAAATCTGAATTGGAAGGGAAGAGGTTTATACAATAAACAGGAGACCTTTTTCTTACAGGACATGTATGACTCAGCTGAATGGGTAGGTGCCACGCACATGACTGTTAATCCCCTCAAACCACACATTAGGACTTTAAAAGACATGGTAGTCATCCCATATTTGAGGATAAGAGGGCTGTAGAGACAGGTTTCTCTGACACTAACTTGTGACTTGAATGGATGAAATACAATGCTACTAAACATAACAAGTCTAACTGCTATGTCTGCAGAGGAGCGAGGCCTCACCCAGGTACAGTATCCCTGAACCTTCCTCCGGATATGAAGTATGCGTTTTAAGTCTCTACACTGTATTTAAACCTAAGCGGTCAGCATGCGAGTCATGGAAACTTAATACCCAATCATTACTAAAAATATTAACCCAGACGAAGGCATTACTATATAGCCCGGGAACTATACTTGTTATGGGATATATGGTGGGATAGGGCGGTTACAAACTATCTCTCAGATGACCTTCCAGAATAGAATAAGCTTGGAAATGATTTTAGCAGAAAAAGGGAGAGTATGTAAAATACTCCCAGACACCATGACATGCTGTACCTATATTCCAGATAATACAGGCCCTAATGGTAAGGTAACGTTGGCAATAGAAAAGTTAAAGAGTTTGTCCAATGAACTGAAACGAAATTCTGGGGCCACAGATCCATGGGAAAGATGGTTTGGATGGATGTCTGAATGGCAAGGTGCTCTGGCCCAAATAGGTGTTGCCATTTTAATAACGATAATCATCCTCGCTCTTCTTGTTTGTTGTGTGTTACCCTGTCTTAAGAAATGCCTACAAAAGACAGTTGATCAGACAATCGACCAGACCACCCCGACCTTCCTTCACCAAGAGATTGACGACATCGACCTTGATACACCACATACACCCTTACAGTCCCACCGCACTAAATCAACAGCTACTTCCTCTTAAGGACATTTAGGGATAGCGTCTGTCTCTACGGGCAGAAGTCTGCCGCGGGAGAAGTAGTGGACAAGCTGCTATGGGGTACCCGCGCAGTGAAGTGTTCGAGGCCTGTTCAGACAGATGTGCAAGATAGCCTTTTGTTATTTTTCTATAGGGACAGTATTAGAATGAGAGATAGTAGTTTTAGTAAAAATTGCCATTTTAAGGGGGGACTGTTATGGACAGATGAATTAAAATAAAATGGCTATTTACTAATGTCTATTTATTCTCTGTTCACTATGTTAAAACTGGCTTCTAGAGTAAATATTCCCTTCCCCCCCTACAATGTGGTCAGCTGCTGTTTACTATGTAAATTCCTCACATCCTGCTAGCCTCCCCTCCCCCACTACCTTTGTGCCAGTTAACAGCTATATGCCATATATAGCTAAATGGAGGATCATTGGTTTAGAACTGATAGATACCACTCACTCCCCCTCCCATCGTGTATCCAAAAGTGTGTAATGATGACACTACATTCTGTAGGGGGGTTTAAACAAGAGCCCCCTTTCTCTGTTAACCAATTGGTGAATGTATACTGTATGTTTAAACTGTGACGTATTTTTGCTTTAAGAAGGAGCCCCCACTCCGGGGAATAAAGCATTCCTGGGTTTTTCACTGATCAGAAACTTTGTCTCCGGTGTGAATTACTTCTAGGGAAAGCGTGCACGCATTAATTAAACAATTTGGAAGGTGTAGATAGACAAATAATCAAAGTTTTCTTTGATCCAAAACACAACCAACCAGACACATACTCTAAACCGATCATATTCCCCTATACACCCAGTCAGATAGTCCCATCTCATCTTCCAGTCATTCCCACTCACCCTTTCACATTCACACACTTGGCCACATACCATGTCACCTACCCCCACCCAACTTGAATGTATTGCCGCTTACTCATAATTACCATAAAGTTATACCCTAAACTAGTCACATTCAACCTTCCAATCACATACACCAAGCTTCATATATATGACAGGTTGGGGCGCGCTGAGGAAACTGACCTTGGGGCAGCAGAGAGTGTAAATCTGGCCCTGTGTGGAATGGTATCTCGTAAAGCTTATAAACATTCAAAAGCTAGAATTAAAAAAGGATTAGGATAATTTAACATTGCACTAACAATTTGCATAATGTTGTCTATAACTCATTAAATCAGCGTTTCATTTATTAAATATTCCTTCTTGTTTAACATTTGAATTGACACTATAAGATGTTTTCATATATTCCATATTAGAATTCTAAAATTGGAGAAATCTCATTGGACACCGAAAGAATGCTCTTGGTTATTTCACCACATTTAGAACTTTTGAAGTATAATTTTGAAATAATCTAAAAAAAAGCAGAGAATGCTAGAACTCAAGCGCAACAGCTTAGTCCTCACTCAGGTCTCAAAATGTTTTCGATCACTTGTGTTATTACAAAAAGAACCTATGCCATGCTCACTGGGCCGAGAGGGGCCCAAAATCATCGTCTGGAGTTGCTGTATCTCTCATGCTGAGAGAAGATGCCCGCATTTCTATTCTAGACTGCGCTTATGGGTGAGTTCAGTCTGATATGCAAATGGTATTGGTTCTTTTTGTGATGGCATAAGTCAGCAAAAACATTTTTGAGACCTGAGGGGGACTAACCAAAGGACAAGCTACTAAGTTTCTCTAACTTTTTCCCTGTTCTCAGGGTTCTCATAATCTCTGTTTTTGTTGCATTAAAAATAATCTCTCTTTCTGTGATACAGTATTTCTATTATCCCTTTCATATTCATGTCAAGCTATTGAAGATATGATCGTTTATTTTACATAATTACACATACTGTTTATTAACTTAATATAATGAGGGCCTTGTCAATGTTTCACTTCTACACAACTAATATTTGCTTTTCCAAGTGCTATCAACAGCCATTCTATCAAAATCGTTCTATTACTGCAAATAGTCATTCCCATATCAATGCTTATATACATATTTTTCCATGACCCAATTGCAATGTTTTCATTTTATTTGTTATATATATATATATATATATATATTTAGATATCTCAAGGTTCCTGTTAGTGACTTATACAATTTCCACTCCTCCCTGCCATGGTCACTGTACAGAGGATATGAATTAGTAATTCATTGTTGAGGGACATAGCAGACTTTCTCCAGCCACTAAAGCAATGGAGGATTATGAAACAAGCACAGAACATGATACTGGTATGTATTGTAATAATCTGCCTCTATCAAAAGGAGACAGAATAATTAGTTAATTTCCTTCTATTACAAGGGGTTCATTGCCACATTCTCCCGCTACGCGCGCAAAGAAAAAGCCATATTATATATCATCATAGATCTTTTGAACTCCCTGCTTGCTCATGGAGAGCAATCTAACACCCAGAGCCAGAGGTCCAGGCCCAGACAGGGGCTGCCTTTGTCGCCTAATGGGTAATCCGGCACTGTTCATTGGACAGTAGATAAAGTCACAATTGGCTTCCTTTAAATTCCTATAGTGTTAAAAACATAGGTAAATTTAGAAAACAAAATTGCTTTTTCAAAACGTCACATCTAAAACGAAATGGTTACTGATCCAATGGCTGATAGCCTAGTTATACATTTACTCTGAAAAAGTGAGTATAGCTTGATTTTCACAAGTGCTGAATTAGAAAAAAAGATGCATTACTGCACTAATAGCAATGTCCTCAGTGATCAAGGACGACTCTCTATAATTAAATAAAATGGGTCATCCAATTGATATAACTTCAAGTTGAGTCTTAACTATGAAGAAAAAAATGGTATATGAGTTATACACAGGAATACAAATCTATGCATGACCTTCATAAGTACATCCTAAAACTTGGCTGATTGAATAGTTGTCTACATATTCGTTCTTAGATGTCCACTTCTGCTCTAGTGATATATGGCCACAGAACACGTTTGAAGGGCAATCTTTTCTTGGTACATCAGCACACATTTATAATGAAAAGTACATTAGTATCAGAACTTTCCTATTGGTGGATATTATCTGTCTTGATACATTCTTTCAAATTCCAGATGTACATCTTGAAAGATGACATAGCGTTTCAGGATTAAGAACCTGAATGAGAGAAAGCCCTGCTACTGGGTTGCTTTAAGAATTTGGGCCAAAAGCATGTTTTCTACAGGGTTTCTATTATATATCTGACTATTACATCTGTAAATGTCAAATGTTTTCTCTTTGTTAAGTTAAAGGGAGACTCCAAACATCAAGTCTAGTTAAAGGGAATTTTAAAATAGCATCACAAATACATAGTTGTCACATTGGCCAGCTTTTTTTTTTTTTAAAGGGACACCAATACAACTTTAATGCTTTCGAGGTTTTAGCTTCAATAATATGCTATATTTTTGCATGCACACAAAAAAAAAAATGTTTTGCAGAATTTTTCATCATAATCCCGCCTCTTTAGCAATGTCCTTCACTCCAGAAAAATAAAACTTCCTTATCATATCTATGCACATAGCACTATGTGATCTGAACTACAATATGCGTATCACTAAAAATACAAAACCGAGCCAAACACTCACCACAACAGTGTGAAAATATATGTGAAAATAAATTTTAAAAAAGGTTACACTTTAAACACTGTAACTAATATGAAGAACTCCACTATGTTCCTATAAATAAATCTCTCCATATTGCAATATCTACAAGTGGAAATGATTGAAGACATACATAGAGCAGTAAAGTATGAACAGCAAGTGATGTTAAAGATATTGGTTAAACCCACAGAGTTCCTGTGGATGAATGGCAATTTAAAAAGGTAAATATTTCCACTTTGGATTCTTTCGTCTCATTCAGCACATGTGGAAAAAAGGAAGGACACAAACCATAGTGTAGTATTCCAACAACATAAAACAATGCTTCAATAATTAAACATTTACAAGAAGTATATACTTAAAAGGCACATCAATATAATCCAGCAACAGGAAATCTCCATTCAATAAACAAATGTATATAGGGTAAGGGTGTGGTGGCAGAATCTTCACTGGAGCAAGTGGTAGGCAAAAAGTCCACAAAACCAAATATTAAACAATTAAAGAAAAAACATTCTAAGAACATGCAAAGCCCTATGCTTTTTGTCTAGTTGGATAGACTTCCTCAGGGAAAAAGATCCATCAATAACAAGTGAATGTAGCATAATGAATTCCACAGTGTCCTGTGTCGTCTCCCAGTATCACCTCCCGGCATCTGTTAATTGCATCTATGAAGTCAGACTTACTTCCAGGTCTCTTAGATTTGCTGGAATGCATGTGAATTCCATGCTTATGACTTCCGTTTTCTTACTTGTAGAAAATGGATATCACTGCTTGTTTGTAGTTTCTCTGACTGGCTGCAGCCAAGGTGCGAATTAAAATTAGGTCACGTATTGCCATTGTAGTTGAGCATTTAATAAGGAAGTCATTTTCTGGTGTGCAGGGTTGTGACTAAGGAGGCAGGCATATGGTGCATCATTCTGCAAAACATATACTTCCTGGACAAAGGTATTGGGACATCTGACCATTAGGCCAACAGGCGCTTATGTGACATTGCATTATAAATAGGCATTACTATGTAGCTGATACCTTGTGGCTATAAGCAGTTTCCACTCTTCTAGGAAGGCTGTCCACAAGATTTTAGAGTGTCTTTGTGGGAATTTTTGCTCATTCATCCAGTAAAACATTTGTGAGGTCAGGCACTGATGTTGGACGAGAAGGCCCGGCTTTTAATCTCTGTTGCAGTTCAACCCAAAGATGTAAGATATTCACAGGGATTGAAGTGAGGGCTCGGCTTGAACCAGTCAAGTTCTTCCACACCAAACTTATCCAACCATGTCTTATGGAACTTGCTTTGTGCATTGGGCCACAGTTATGCTGGAATAGCAGACAACATTTCCAACTGTTCCCACAATGTTGGAAGCATAGCATTGTTTAAAATATCTTAGTGTGATGAAGTATTAATATTCCCCTTTACAGGAAGTAAGGGGCCTAGCCCTACCCCTGAAGCACAGTCCATACCATTATCACTCCTCCACCAAAGTTTATAGTTGGGACAATGCAGTCAGACCGGTAACTTTCTCCTGGCATCTACCAAAACCCATACTCACCCATCAGACTGTACAAACAGAGCAGCATGATTCATCACTCCACAGAACACATTTCCACTGATCCAGAGTCCGGTAGCAGTGTTGTTTACACCACTCGATACGACACCTGACATTGTGATCGGTGATGTGAGGCTTGCATGCAGCTGCTTGGCCATGGAAATCCATTCCATTAAGCTCTTGCTGCACATTTTTTGTACTGATATTAATGCCAGTGCAAGTTTGGAGCTCTCCAGCTAAGGAATTAATAGAGTTTTGGTGACTTTTATGCACAATATGCCTCTGCTCTGTGACTTTATGTGGTCTTCCACTTCTTGGCTGAGTTACTGCTATTCCTAAATGTTTCCACTTTCCAATAATACCACTTATATTAACTGTGGAATATCTAACAAGAATGAAATTTAACTAACAGACTTATTGCAAAGGTTCTTCATAAGACCCATTTTTTTGTTATACATGTTTGTAAATGCAGACTGCATGGATAGGTGCTTTATTTTATACACCTGGCAATGGGTCTGATAGAAACACCTAAATTCAATAGTTAAGAGGTGTGTCCTAATTATTTTGCCCATATAGTGTATATCAAATACCTTAAAGATGTAATCATGTCAATGTAACAAGTATGTTTTTGGGGAACTATCTGACTAGCCTTGCTGGGGCAAACTGTGAAATAAAGATAAGAGGAAACCAAAAGAATGTCAACATTTTCACTTTCGAACATTCTAAGTAATAACATTGAGTATAAATGCTGTGATAAAGTGAAGGCTGAAAGGCCTTTAACATTTAACCCCAGGAGAAGTACGTGTTGTATGTGTGGTGTGCAACACAAAGCTACGTTTAGTTATGGGCCCCTGGGGTGGAGCATTTGGAGAGCAGGGTGGGCCAATGCTCCACTCCTCAGTTTATACACAACTGGGTGAAATAAGGTCCAGGCCAGAGTTTTTTGGAACTGTCTCCAACCCACTGCTCAGCTGCAGATAATCAGCTGTAGCAGTGGGAATAAACCCCTCCCTGCTAGGCAGGTAAAGGGAGATTGCTGGCTTCCTCCCTGGAAGCAGGTAGGAGAGAGGCTGTTCTCTCTAGTGAGAGAGTCAAAGAGACTGAGCGCAAAAGGAAAGCAGTTTGGCTGGCTTGGAGCACTGGGAGTGCAGAAAGGAAAGCAGTTAAGGCTGGCTTGGAGCACTGGGAGTGCAGAAAGGAAAGCAACAGGCTGACTAAGCACTGGAGTGCAGAGAGCTGACAAAGACACTAGGTTGGTGAAACCAATATTGTTTTGTTCTAGTTTAACCCCTGAGAGATAGGGAGCCTGATGTTAGTAAGTGCTCAGACGAGCTAGGTTTTTGTTTATAGGGATTTGTGTTATATTTATGTTTTCATTTGCTGCTGTCTCCTGTGTGGACTTACAAATAAAGTGCCTGGATTATATGAAAATAAAAGGACTGTGCCTGTTGTTTACCCTAGAGGACCGTGCTACCTGCAGACAAGGATCACAATGCATTGAAACATACTTGGTGTTCATGTTCCACAAACTGGTAACATAGGATAGAACTGCATCTGTCATGCTGTGAGCTTTTACATTTTGATTAGAGGTAAAGGAGAGAGGAATATCGGGGAAAGGGACTCGGGGGTTGGGGGGTTTTGAGTAGTTTACACATTCAAGCACAACTGGAATGAGTGGTACATTAGTGCAGCAATCAGTTGTCTTTGTGGCATGAATTAGTATCAGGATACATCACTTATCCAAACCGTGAGATCATAACATGAGTGTGATAGGGTTCAGTAGGCACACCAGGGAAGACATGAGGATTGTATAATTACTCATTTGTGATCCCATCATTGTACAGTTATCTTCATGTATGGGCATGGCTGTTAACGCTTCTGAGAGTGTTTGGTTATGGGTTCATGATCTTAGTGACCTCATCCCATCTATCTCATGCTCTAAATTTTGTTCTTTCGGTTGGGTGCTAGTCTTGCTGCACATTCTGAGATTTTGTTTTAGTCCACTAGGTGGATACATTCTTGTAAAGTCGGGGAGTCTGTACTCCTCTATTTCCTACTTATTAGGGTCAGCGCTGCTATGTTAATTTACTAGGTAAGATAAACCATAACTTTCTAGAGCTCTGAGGGGTAATTTTAGAAATATAGAATAGAATAGAAACATAGAATGTGATGGCAGATAAGAACCATTAGACCCATCTAGTCTGCCCAATTTTCTAAATACTTTCATTAGTCCCTAGCCTTATCTTATAGTTAGGATAGCCTTATGCCTATCCCACGCATGCTTAAACTCCTTTACTGTGTTAACCTCTACCACTTCAGCTGGAAGGCTATACCATGCATCCACTACCCTCTCAGTAAAGTAATACTTCCTGATATTATTGTTAAACTTTTGCCCCTGTAATTTGAGACACTGTCCTCTTGTTGTGGTAGTTTTTCTTCTTTTAAATATAGTCTCCTCCTTTACTGTGTTGATTCCCTTTATATATTTAAATGTTTCTGTCATATCCCCCCTGTCTCGTCTTTCCTCTAAGCTATAAATGTTAATATCCTTTAACCTTTCCTGGTAAGTTTTATCCCGCAATCCATGAACTAGTTTAGTAGCCCTTCTCTGAACCCTCTCTAAGGTATCAATATCCTTCTGAAGATACGGTCTCTGGGGTATATGGAATGTTCAATCTTGTCATGGATTGCATGAGTTATGCAACGCTTTGCCAGTATTTGGGGAGTGACAGCCAAGTCCACCAAATGTGAAGCATATCTCCAACTCCTTGATACCCCCAGCATCTATTAGGCACGCTGGACCTCATGCGGTGTAACTGCGTTCGCACTAGGTACCAACTGTATATCAGTTTTGTAGTCAGCTCTATGTGATTTGAGCAGAGGGTTAACTTTTTATGGTTACTAAACAGTTTTTCCAAGCCGTCACAGGTAGTGTGAGATTTAGCTCACGTACCCAAGCTCGGATAAATGGTAATTGTTTAATTGTCTGGCCTTTGTTCAGGTTCGCATAGAGCAAAGAGATAATTTTTTGTGCCGGCAAATGTTTTATGAGGATTCTCTCAAAGTTCATCATCTTCAAGTTTCGTTGCTGGTATATAATGTTTAAGTAGCCATGCACTTAATTGGAAGTATGAGAACCAAGCTATATTCGGTAAATTATACTCTCTTTGTACCTGTGTGAAGGATAGGATTTTGCCTCCCTGAATCAGTTGTGTTATGTACCTGATGTGGTGCTGTTTCCAAAGTCGTAAATTAAAGTTGGGGATCACCGTTTGTAAAGTGGTGATTGTCATTGCTGGGGAGTATGCTGTGGCCGAGCAGAACCTGGCTCTATGCGTTTCCCAGATTCTCATTGTCAATGCAGTGGTGGGTAGCATTTTTAAACCCTTAGGTCTCAGGTGATTGGGGAACCACATTATCGATAAAAAGTTGTGCCCCTTGAGGATCCATTGCTGGTCTCAGACAAGGGTCTTGATTACCTTGGGAAAGCGTCTTAGCAGTTAATTTGTTTTTCCCGACCATTCCGATGGGAATCTGTTACTTGCTTTGGTTGAGGAGATAGGCGTCTGCAGGGCTTTAATTCTGTCCGCTCCGGGGTATTCGGCCTCAGATGCTGGGTTGCTGTCTTCAGACGCAGGCCCGCCATCTTGCATTGCAGCCAGGTGCGCGGGAACCGTTTTCTGGCTGAAAAGTTGTTTTTCTGCTTTAGACAAGGTCTTCTTGCCCTTGTCCTGTGACATCTTCTTTATGTAAGTGTAATTATTGCCTTCCACTCTCCTTACCTCGCTTTATGCGGAGCCCAGATGCCAGAGCACAGATTCAGACGTCCATCTTGCTCGGTGTTTAGCCATCCCCCCCCTCTCCATCCCCCTATTTGTATTGTTTTGATATAGTAACAGTTCAGAATTACCATTTCATAAAATGATAGCCTATATTTATGAAAATAACATACTGAGTTGACCTTATATTGAATATATATAATGATAAACAATAGTGACTTATAGGCAGATGAAATTTAAATTAACAAATCAATATTACATTTCAAATTACACAGCACTGTTTGGATAAAACAAAAAAGTGTACCAAAAATAAACTGAATGCCCATCTATATTACATAAATTCACTGAGTTTGTAAACTGGATTTGGATGATTCATTCAACTAATTACTCCATGTTAAAACTTAACAAATTTACCAAACACTCATTATGAATATGGTTGAATGAAGTAATAAATTAAAAGGTGCTTAATCTTGCCTAACATAACCAAGTTCTATTTTAATCTTCAGATTAATTTTCCTTTGGGACGGACGAAACCAGGAAGTGACTTTCTGTTTGACGTTTAAATGCTTTTATGTGGGTAGCTATGTCCGCATAACCCACCACTCATAAAGTAATTTTTTTAACCATTGTTTTTCAATAAACTGTGTTTTATATTATTCAGTTGGAGGTCCTGCCTCTCTCTATCCTATATTGCACAGCACCAGCTTTCAGTGAATATACTACTTGGAGTCTTATCAGTGTGGGGATTTTCCCTCTCCAGCGGAGCATTGAAAACCCAGAGCCAGGGGTGATAGGGCTCTGGTACATGTGAGTTTTTTTTGTTTTTTTTTCTCATATCCCCCTTTTTATAATTTTGTCTAGTTCAGACAGTCTGCACTATTATTTGTCTCTTTTGTAATTACAGACCAGTTTAGCATGCTTTTTTGGCAATTATTTGTTTGTATTCTGTACATTTTTTTTTTGTATCACTGGGTTTAAGTGCTGCCATACTGTTTGTACTATATTTTTTTTATAGCGCTTACACACCGTTGGTTCTACTCGAGGCAATTTACCCGGTACCACAATCACTCCAGAGG
Organism: Pelobates cultripes; assembly: GCA_933207985.1. NCBI lineage: Eukaryota > Metazoa > Chordata > Amphibia > Anura > Pelobatidae > Pelobates > Pelobates cultripes. The sequence continues at coordinate 47,232,376 of OW240912.1, forward strand.
GGGTATCCGCCACAGCACAGGGTATCCAAAGCCAGTGTCTACCTCAGAAGAGGAATGGACTTGTCCCTCAATAAAGCTGCAGCCTGTGGAACGGTGGTGCAAGTTTACATGCAAACTGGGGGCTGCAGAAGTGCCCAAACCTGGCATGGCTCCACAGCTACACACCTGGACATTCCTGCCCACATGCCAACTATGCCACTTGCAGGGATAGTTTAACTCATAGCCAAAAAGATACTGAGCGCAATTCTAGTGGTTTAAGCAGGTTCATAATTCACATGTAGATTCATACTTATAGCCTGTCTAGCTACCCTTATATGTAGCCAGCCTGTTATACACTTCTTGTCTAGACAGTTTTAAGCATTTTTATCTTTTTAGTGCATCATTCCAAATGGCCAGCTTGTGTTTCTCGATTATGCTGACCAATAGCAAGTATCCAAAGGCTAGACACAATCAGTTAGTCTACCCTTATGTTATGTTATTATGATATCATAAAAAGTGCAGTGTTTCTCTTATGACATTTTTTTTTGTTACAATGCTCACGTTCATTCTTATAATTACCTGACAAAATGTCTTTCTTGGCTTATATGTACTACTATGCACGCAAAAATTATTACTACTAAAAAATGTGCTGTGTTATTGAATGCCCTTTACTGTTTAACTGTGTATAATAATTCTCTTGCTACTGATGTTGGGGCAGTGTAAGACTGTTTGTTCCTCTGAAGCACAAAAAAAAAAAAAGATATGAAAATATTTACATTACAAAAACACAATAAGGCAAGACTGAAATGTCTTTATCACTTCCGGGAAAGACCAACGTGACAAACAGTCAATCTGATAACCTAAAGCAGGGGTTCCCAAAAGGTGGAACCCGGATGTTTTAAAACTACAATTTTGACGATGCCTTGTCATTCGAAAGGCAAAGCATCATGAGAATTGTAGTTCTACAATATCTGGGGATCTACCGTTTGGGCAACCCTGACCTAAAGGAATCCCTGTCTTATTAATAAGGATTTGGAATAGTATGCAAAAATTAGTTTTCCATTCAATTTAAAATATATTCACTTACTTCTGCTGGATTCATTATGCTAAACCTTTATTTGTATAATTGTTCTATCTATTGTTCTTTTTATTTTCAAACGTTTTTTTATTTAACTTTAAAAAAAAAAAAAACAGTACCTATTTCTAACATATCTATTCACTAATTTTCCCAAATAAAATTGTGATATGATCAAAAATGTTATATACATTAATTATTGTACTGAGACAATATGTTATTGCCTAAACAGTTAGAAAAGAAAAGAAACAGTTATCAAAAGTAAAACATTTGATCAATCTATAATGTTACACAAATCAAATTATGAGTTCAGTTCTCTGGGTTCTATTGTTCCCAGTCAATACACCAAACCTTTTTCTAACTCAGCAATTCTATTAAGATGGTTACTGCCCTCAAATGTTTAATCCATATTCCCCAACATCTGTGTTTGGGGTAAGAGGGGATGGGTCAATTAAGCCAATAACATGAGCATGCCTGCATGGAAAGAGTGCTGCTCCACCCAAAGAATAGGCAAGTCAGCCTGATGAGAATGCATGCCACAGGAGAGCCCACTGAGGGCAGACCATGACAGGGAGCACAGTGCTCTCTGCAGGGTCCTCTTGCCCTGAGCATAGTATGAGTGCATCTAATTATGCATCAGCACTAAGTTAATAGTTCCCTGGTATCTGCCAAATTGAGATAGTTGGTCTGGTTTAATTCACTTTTTTGAAGTTTTATCCTTTTGGGTCTTTATTATGATATTCTTTAAAATGGGACAATAATCTGCAATTTGAATATTATAAATGTGATCATTAATACTTTTATGCAGGGGTCAGATGATATGTCTCATGCATTGGAGGTCACCTAGGCAAGTAAATATGTACATTATATTCTTGAGAAACAAGTGATTTAATCCCTAATTTAACATGTTTTTCTTTAGCTGTTGATTTAAAATAATTCCTTTATAATTTTTATTTATCCCGTGATTCATTCTGAGCAGTTATTACACCTGATGAAACCTTCCAGTTGTGTTTTACAATGCATGGAAAGCACCATCAGACTATTGCATAAATATCGTTAGAGACAGGGCTGATCCTAGGGTCACAGATGTCTGGGTGCAGTATTTCTTTTTAATTTTTTTTATTTATTTTGCTGCCCTGAGGTGGCCATGGTCATCTTACTAGCCCCTCCCCTTTGCATATGTCCAGTCCAGACATGTGTATTTCTATGGCAATGACCCCACCTCTCCATCTATAAGCCCCAACCATTTTTGTAATCAGACACACTGACAGTCACACGGACACACACTGTCAATGAAAGACACACACTCTCAATAATTTGAAGCATACTCACTGATAGACACACTCACTTACAGAAACAATCACTGACAGTGACACAATTTCACTGACAAACACACACTCTTACTGACAGACACACAGACTCATTTATTTGACACATGCTCACAGACTCGCTGGCACACATTCTCAATGACAGACACGCAATCCCACTGATTTGGAACACACTCACTGACAGATACATACTTACAGACACACTCACTGACAGACACACTCACACATTTACACATATGCACTCACTAAACAAAACACTCATTGACAGATACACACTGACAGATGTACACTCACTGACAGACACACTCACAAACAATCTCAATGACAGACACACAATCTCACTGATTTGAAACACACTGACAGACACACTCACTGACAGACACACATGAACACTGACAGACACAAACTCACTGACAGACAAACTGATTGACAGATACACTATTAATGACAGACACACACTCTCACTGATTTGAAGCACTCACTGACAGACAAACACACTGACAGACACACTCACTGACAGATATACACATAAACAGTGACACACACACTCACTAACTGAAACACACACAGTCTTAATGACAAACACATAATCTCACTGATTTGAAACACATTCACTGACAGATAAATACTTACAGACACACTCACTGACAGACACACTCACACATTTACACATTCGTGCACACACACTCACAAATATTTTTTTTTCCTTGTTGTTATTTTGTTAACTAGCCTCCCTACCTTTGGAAAAACATTTGTGGGTCCTCTCCCTGGGGTCCAGTGGGAATCTTCTCCTTGGGGTCCAGTAGCTCCTGTAATCTTCCAGTTTCTCACTGCTACCTGTTTAGTGATGCCAGAGCTGGAGTGACGTTATATTCTGGCTCCCACATCACTGCAGTGTGCATTATGGAGCAATGCGAAACTGAAAGAACATCAGCACTCCCTCACCACCACCTGCCTTCTCTCTCCCCAATATATTTCATCAGAGTAGCCACATGCCATCCAGGTAAGCACGTGCCTATTCTGCCATAGTGAATACGCACCCACTTCAGGCGTGCCCTAAAGTGACCAGCCAGATACTTCCTAGGTCCCTTATGACAGAACATTGGACTGCATCTCTCGGCACTCCCCCCCCTTCTGGTGCCTGGGTGAGGGGCACAACGCGCACCCGTCCAGCATTGGCTTTTTATAGACATCCATAAATTTCATAATCTATTCATATGGCCTACATTTTTGGTTTCAATACGGTCTTTATTAATAAAAAAGATAGTGAATACATCTTAATAAATAATACTTCAAACTACACCCTCTCCTTTTTTTCTTCTAATAGTTTTTCCCCTTCTACACTGTACAGTGATCAGGTAATGTACATAGGTCAGGGTTACTGATACTACACTATATAATTGAACATACTAGTATACCAGAATATTTAATTTTAGCAAAGGTGTTTTATGAGATGGCCAATGGACTAAATATTAGAAATAAATAATGTCTCAGTATTTACAATCTAGGTTAATACAGCTACAGGAAATCTTATTATCAGCAATTTGCTGTGTGTGCTGGTTGTTTAAATCAAGGACGACATTAGATTCAATGAAGTTGTAATGAGTTAAAATATATTTAAAAAATACAAGATTTAATTATATCGTTGTCGTCAGTGGCATCTACATATTTTACAGCTGAGATAATGACTTCTAATGTGAAATAAAAACATATTTTTTTTCAAAATAATAACAGTATACAATTAGACTTTGTTATGAATAACTGCTGGCTTCATTTGCTCCATAAATGGCTTTGACCTCTTACATTACTCCAAGTAATGACAAAGACGGAGTTCATGCAATGGGATGGTAATACATAGAAAGTAACCAGTCACCAGCTGTTCCAGCATAATTAATGGTAAAATGAAAGAAGCATCTCCCATTCAGCAAAATGAGATTATCCTCATGAGGATATGTTTAATCTTGCTTGGACAAGGTCACATAGTTACGCCAATGAAGTGTAAAATGACTGCAAAACCCCAAAATTACCAAGAGATGAACAGAGATTGTGTTCAACAGAACTGTCTCAGTAACCGATGTTGATGTGAGTATGATAAATTAGTGTACCAAATTAAGAAAGCTTAATTGTTTTTTTCCCCAAAGGAACATTCCTATGAAATATTACAAGGCAGGCTCAATATTGATAATGTAAAGCTAAACATTATCACTAGCAGACAAGATTTGCTTTACATGTTGAATGAGCTCAAAATTTAGATAATGCAATTATGAGGAAGGATAATCAAGCTACCCAATAAATTTGACTTTCCCTAAGCTATAATTAAAGGTACTTTTTGTCCTTTTTTATTATTATTTTTTTGGCTTTGAGTATAATATTACATGCTGTGTTTTTTTTTTTTTTTTTTGTGATACAAATGATTTGTTTTTGCATTGTAGCTACATCCTTAATGCATATGCTTAATGTGTCTTTTGTTGTAATGTTTATTTTTATTTCTACAATACGTTTCTGGGCTACATGTATATCCATGGCAAAGAGGTAAAAGTACGTTAATAATAATAATAGTAATAATACCATGGTGCAGTGCACATCTTAGTTGCTGGCCCCAAATGTGAAGATATCTACATTGAGATGAATAAATAGTTGCCTCTCTTCTCAGTATTAGTTTAAGTATCTATTAACTAAGGATCTGTAACAAATTGTATTCATGACAATTAAACTGCCATCTCTAGAACATTTAGATAACTGTCACCTAGGTATGATTCTGTAAGGTAACATTTAAAGGACCACTATAGTGCCAGGAAAACATACTGGTTTTCCTGGCACTATAGTGCCCTGAGGGTGCCCCCACCCTCAGGGCCCCCCTCCCGCCGGGCTATAGGGTGAGGAAGGGGTTAAATTTACCTCTTTCTCCAGCGCCGGGCGGGGGACTCTCCTCCTCCTCCGGCTGAATGAGCATACGCGGCACGAGCCGCACGCGCATTCAGCCCGTCCATAGGAAACCATTCACAATGCTTTCCAATTGACGCTGGCGTCTTCTCACTGTGAAAATCACAGTGAGAAGCGCGGAAGCGCCTCTTGCGGCTGTCAATGAGACAGCCACTAGAGGCTGGATTAACCCTATTATAAACATAGCAGTTTTTCTGAAACTGCTATGTTTATAGAAAAAAGGGTTAAACCTAGCTGGACCTGGCACGCAGACCACTTCATTAAGCTGAAGTGGTCTGGGTGCCTATACTGGTCCTTTAATCTATGGCTGACTCTTTAACGACCCATGAAAGTACATATTGCAGTTCTGGGCTTTAAATCCCAGAATGACGTGCATCATCATCCTTTTAAAGTGTCACTGTAACCCTCCCCCTGAAAAAATAGTATTTCATAAAGATAGAATTTCACTGAAATTCGAACCCTGTCAACGGATTTGCAGAGCAAAGTCTCTATATATTTCCTCTGCCTGACTTTCTTAGACACTGAGCAGAGCTACAGTGTCAATCCTGACAGCCATCACCAGTGATCCTCCATAGACCTCAATGCTGTACTCTCGCGCATGCGTGAGAGTACAGCAGTGACTTTGACTCTCCAGATAGTAAGGGCAACAATGCTGCTGGTACCAGGGAGAACCTGGTAATTATATATATTCATTTCAAAATACACTTTTGAATTACTTAATGAAGGATCCCATCCTCCTCCTTCAATATAACTGATAATAATGGATGGGATTGTTGTACACCAGCTTACATAACCCTAAATCACATTCACTGTCCCACAAAACATGACAATGCACTGCATTGTAATAGCTGTGGAATGATGTGTGCTGTCTTTCTAAGATTTCTCATGTAGCTACCCTTGGAGGACATATTTAATGTCAAAAATGTTAAAACATTTTTTAACTGTTTATTAGATATACACCCAAAGAAAAAACACATGCATTTGCATTTTTCTCTACATTTTTTCTTTGGGCTACATGGAAAAAAAAGCCTGTGGAGGTAGCGGAAGACGAAGAAAACATACCAGCTCTCTGAGTGTGTATATATAACCATAAAAAGGAGGAGAAATAGGAAACTGATAGTGAAGTACATAGAAAATACAGTAAGGTGAGGGTAAATAAAATGTTATGCACTCACACGTTATAGGAGCTTAGGTGCAGCTCCAACTTAGATGCTTGGGTGGAATAATTCCCACCTGAGGATATGGTGGAGTACAGACTCTATAGGAGGTTCTTGTGGATGCAGCTTCTCTTGTAGATATGTAGGAAAAATCGGAGCTGTATAGTGCAATATGCCAGACTCAATATTAGGATATATAGCTATGAAAGATGTGCACTCACGTGTACTGGAGCCTACAGAGTGGCTCCACAGGTATGGCGTGAAGTGGTATTATCCCCATGCTAGGATATAGGTGCTGTTAGTCTCTCTTGATTACATAAGTAAAATAGAAAATAAAACCACAATAGTGTAGACAGTAAAAAGTGATAAAATGAAATAGATAAAAACTACTCACATTTGATAGAGCAAATAGGGATTGCTCTGTCCAACAGGCTTAGGTGGTATTATCCCCACCAAGGATATGGAGTACAGGAATCCACCAGCAACGCTTTTTAGAAAGCCATTCTATGGTGAAACGTGTTAAGGGTATTTACATATTGTTTTACTCTATTTTTATCGTTTATTGGTTTTTATCAATAAAAGTACTTTTTTTTTGGACCTAATTGCTGCTGGATTCCTGTACTCCCTATCCTTGGTGGGGATAATACCACCTAAGTCTGTTGGGCAGATAAATCTCTATTTGCTCTATCAAATGTGAGTAGTTTTTATCTATTTCATTTTATCACTTTTTACAGCATACACTATTGTGGTTTTATTTTCTCTTTTACTTATATAATCAGAGACAGACTACCAGCACCTATATCCGAGAGTGGGGATCATACCACTTCATGCATACCTGTGGAGCCACTCTATAGGCTCCAGTACACATGAGTGCACCCTTTTTTTTTTTAGCTATACATCTTAATATTGAGTATGGCATATTGCACTATATATCTCTGATTTCTCCTACATATCTGCAAGAGAAGCTGCATCCACAATAACTTTCTATAGAGTCTGTACTTCACCATATCCTCAGAAGGGGTTTATTCCGTTGGAGTTGCACCTAAGCTCCTTTAAAGTGTGAGTGCATATAATTTTATTTACCCTCACCTTATGTATTTTTTACATACTTCACTATCAGTTTCCTATTTCTCCTCCTTTTTATGGTTATATATATATACACACTCCAAGGACATTCCAGGCTCTGGACCTCTCTCTCTGTTTTTATCTGCTTCTCTACTGGACAAGAGAGACTCTGGATTTGGTGACCTAACTGCCATTTGGACCGTACCAGTACTGGACAAGTGCTTAATATCCTCTTGTGTTTGACTTGTGCTTGCTCTGCCCCTGATCTGCCTCCTTGACAGTCTTCCTATGGGAAAGCATTGGGATTGGATCAGACCACCACTTCTGAAGATGTCATCAGACAACAGGCAGATCAGGGGCAGTGGCAGCAGAGGCAGCAGCTGCAGACTTGAATACAAGTAAGATTTTACTATATTTAGCGTGGCAAGAGGGAACCGGGGTGTGTGGGTGGAGGGTGGCTAGATGGTAGTTTTAACACTATTGGGTCAGGAATACATTTATATGTTTCTGACCCTTTAGTGTTCCTTTACGTTCAGGGCTTAATTTTGTATGTTTGTAATTCTTTGTTTGCACTTTACAAGATTTCACTTGTTTTTGTTTTTCATGCAATTTTTGCTTTCTAAAAAAGCAATATAATTATTTGCAACACCTCTCAACACACAGACTGCTTGATCTGTAGCCAAGAAAAGTAACAGGTATTTTGTATAAATAAGTATGTTATAAGACATTTCAAATTAGAATCTGACATCAAAGATTACTAGAGGTGATATGAAATACTCAATGGGCTTAACTGAAAAGCTGTACTTCAAACTCACTTACTGTAAACCTTGACAGCATACATTAAACCTCTTGAACTTCACAATCCGCAATCTAAACAGCCTTGACATATCATTAGTTGTATATACTCAAAGGTAAAGCAGTCAATAATTGCAGTAAATGTTTTATATCTAACAAAGCAAAATACAAATCTACATTTTATTGTATCTTTTTTATAATAATGATATAGTAATTATAATTATTATATTAATATATGATAAAAATATATCAGTAATGTATAATTACAAAGTTATATTTGCTTTTAAGGGCAATATATAAGGATAATTATATTAGCTTTTAGTAGCAATAATTACATTATATACCCTTTAAAAAAAAAAATGTCAAACTGTTTAAATTTCATTTCCAGTGGAGGACATTTTGTTTTCTTAACAAAAAAGGAAGATGTACAAACACCAACCTAAGAGGTGGAGCATGTAAGGTGTATATCTTTAAACACCTACCAATAGTCGGGAACAGGAATATATAGATATGAAAAATTGGAGATAAAAATAGAAACTAATAGTGTAAGACTGTATGGCATTGGAATATCAAGATAGTAAGTAATGGTTAAACTCAAATATAACTATACTAACAATAGCTATACTAACAATAGGTCAAGAGCATCACCAAGTGCTCAAGGTGCACCTCCATCACAGCCTGCTACTAATATGAATTGATTATAGATGTACCAATACCACTTATTAAACAGTATGCAGCACTATGTCCCACTGGGGGATATAAAGAGCACAGTGCGACCAAAAAAGCTCCATCACTAGCTCCAGTGTTTGCAAAGGGGAACTACTAACTTTATGAAATATAAAACAGACAACTGGGTACCTAATATGACGCAATTATGGTACACTAGTGTTCCTCCCAGAACAAAATGGCTGAACGGGTTGAAAGGGTGGACCATATGGCAAGTGCCAGAAGTGACAGCCTTACACGTTGACCACGTGTACCAACTACTGCGAGCGCTATCTCAACCTTTTAAGGGTCAGTGAATGAAACTGGTCAATTCAGTCCATATGTGCATTGGTGGCCTAAAAGCATATCCTCGTGCATTTTTGAAGACTGACAAAGCATCATGAGATTTGTCTTCGGTTCATGAAGATATACTTTTATCCACTTCTGTTTGTTTTATGTTATTCAATAAACTATGCTAAAATCTAGGGTAATGAATTTCTAGGCTACATTTTTACTCACCAATGGCTAGTGTCAAGTGGACATTGTGAGCCCCAAATGCAATATTTAACACAGTTGCTTCAGTTTCTGCATGAAAAGTAGGCTGAAATATATACTGGCCATTTTTGTTCCATTCCAAATCAAGTTTGATTTTTATAAAGCAGGGGTTCCAAACCCAGTCCTCAAGTACCCTCTACCAGTCCAGGATTTAGGGATTACCCTGTTGTGTCTAAAGTGTTTTATTCCCCAAAAAACACCTTAGACACAATTGAGTAATCCTTAAATCCTGGACTGTTAGGGGGTACTTGAGGACTGGGTTGGGAACCACTGTTGTAAAGGAATAAGCAAATATAATATTTAATTGCTTCTGCTGTTTTTTTCATACATCACATCTAATAAAAGGTGTCCAGAAAGGTTATAATGCCGTAGACAACCTACCTTACAACTGCATTAGAAAGAGGCTTCGTAGCTGGTAAAGTTTGCAAATATTAATTTTGTTACAAAGGAACAAAATATGTCTCAGTGGGATAAAAAAAATTGTAAAAGCTAAAATATGATGCATAAAATAGCTGAAACATTTTAACCTAATTAAAAATAAACATATGCAGAACTTTAAGTGCTTTCCAAAAACAACGCTACCTTTTTTCTCCCGTAGAAAGTTTTTTTTTGTTGTTGCTCTGTAAGCAAAACTGAATCCAAAATTGGCAGCTGCGGAATAAAACACTTTTTAAGAATAATTTGGTATGCAGCCTTACATCATTTTATTTGTTATCAAATTCCAATTATATTTTTGCTAAAATGCAGAAGAGGGCTGTCCTAACCCTGAACTTAACACTCACTGGGTTTTCAGATGAATAGTTGGAACATTTCATTGTCATACATTATCTTAATGTGTTCATTATATGTTAATTAGATAAATTATAAAACTGGCATGTTTACGATCCTCGAGGACATTGTTGGACAGCTCTACTGTAATGTATTTGAAAGATTATCGGCTCAAACCTTATGAGCTGTAGCTCAGAATGTTCTTCCTGATGATTATTTTTGTGTAAAAAATGAGAATCTAATTTAATATATTGAGTTCATTAAGACATATCATTCACTGCGTATCCAAACGGTATAGATAAATGATGTCTAGCTAATATTGGCCCTTTACAATTTATGGACATTTTCCTTTGAAATGTAGCCATCATTAGTAAAGATGCCCGTCTCACAGAAGCTGTGATGCATGTATGTAACTTTTAAATTGCTATTCTAATGTTTTCTTATTGGTATCATTATTTTTCAGGAATGTAAATAATAGTGCAATAAATATAGAAGTAGCAAAATGTAACATGTTATTTGTTGTTTGGATTCAATGACTGGAATTGCTATGAATTGCATTAAAAAAATTATAAATGTATTCATGCGGTAAGGCAGCCGCTGGAGTCTCAAACATGGGAGTTTTATGATAATTGTGGCAAAGGATGCAGCAACTAGTGAGAATTGATACTTTTTGTCGGTCATTTGAGGGAGCATTAATGATTACCAAAGTGAGCACAGGCCGCAAATAAACACTAACAGAGCTCAGGTCTGTCATCAGGGGTGATAACCATGATGGTTGTCTCTGGCCCGGCCGTCCAGGGGGGCATGGCCGCCACATTCCCAATCTGTAGCAGTGGACGTGCAACCGGTACAGCTGTACCGGGGCCTGAATGCTGATGCGGCCCATTGGGTGGGCCATGTACTTGTCTTTAAGGGCCCAGTCAGTGCTGCAGACCTTTAATAGGCCAACCGGGCCACTTTAAAAATGGCAGCTATGGCCAGTACTGGGAGGAAGTGATAGCCAGCCACTTCCTCTCAGGTGACTCCGTGCAGGAGGGAGAAGGCAGAGCAGAGGTAGTACAGATGAGAGAGAGCCAGACAATCTCCCAACAGCCTCAGTCACCCTTCTGCACCCAAAAGGTAAGAAACTCGAGAGTGGCTAAAAACCTGCATATGTGTTTGTCAGTATCTATGTCAGTGTGTGTGTCTTGGTGTCAGTATCAGGGCTGTAATGGGAAAGCAAAGCAGCCCTGGAAATAAATTTATGCAAACCCTATAAGACATTGTGCCACAGTAGTGTTTGTGTGTGTGTGTGTGTGTGTGGGTGTGTGTGTGTGTGTATATATATATATATATATATATATATAATAAATACAATGTTAAAAAAAAACTGCACACCAGTCAAGCCATAAGACTTGCTTTTCCCATAGAAATCCCATAACTGCAGCGATGTTACAACCTCAAAGGATTCTGGGTGAGCATATGCAAATTAGTTTAACAAAGAATCACATTTTTGCCTCATTCCATGGATTCCTCTTAATCTGTTTGCTGTATACAACAGCTTGAAACACAATATAGGAAAAGATGCAAAACCAGTGAACCACTCATGGACAGCTGTTTCGTTGTTAATGCAACTAGTCAGCATGAGGTTGGTTGCTGGTTTGCTTATTGAGGCTTGGTAGTGTTTGGGAAGCAAAATCTAAAGAGGTTATGGTGGGGAAAAATTGTGATTGAAAACTCCTTCCACCTGAAGTCTGTGGATAAATAATACAATATTAAACAAAAATCATCACACCAGTCAAGCCATAAGACTTGCTTTTCTTACAGAAATCCCATAACTGCAGCGATGTTACAACCGCAAAGGATTGTGGGTGGGCATATGCAAATTAGTTTAACACATAATCACATTTTTGCCTCATTCCATTTTAAACATGGATTCCTTTTAATCTGTGTTTGCTGTATACAACAGCTTGAAACACAATATAGGAAAAGATGCAAAACCAGTGAACCACTCATGGACAGCTGTTTCGTTGTTAATGCAACTCGTCAGCATGAGGTTGGTTACTGGTTTGCTTACTGAGGCTTGGTAGTGCTTCTTTGTTAAACTAATTTGCCTATGCCCACCTAGAATCCTTTGCGGTTATATATAATATAAAAAGAGGTAATCTTGGCACTCACCCTGTTGCAGTGAATAAAAGATTTTCTTGCCTGGGTGCAAACCTCAGCATTGGTATATTAACAAAAAGTAGATATAAGGTTCACTCACAGGTCTTGATGTGAAGATTCTTTTATTTAGTGATGCAAATTACATGTGCAAACAACGTTTTTGATCTACGTTTTGACCCCTGTAGATTCTTTTTCAAGATCTTGAAAAAGACTCTACAGGGGTCGAAACATCGATCAAAAACTTTGTTTGCACATGTAATTTGCATCACTAAATAAAAGAATCTTCACATCAAGACCTGTGAGTGCACCTTATATCTAATTTTTGTATATATATATATATATATATATATATATATACACACATTAACACACAAACACTACCATGGCACAATTACTTAAAGTGTACATGTAAATTATGTAAATATATATACTTTTATTATTGGTATGTTTCTTTTTTATTTTAAAATATTGGTCCATCCATTGTAAAAATAAAAAAAATCATACAATAAGCATACTCACATGAAGGCACAAACAATCTCACTGACACAAGCACACAAATTCACTGGTACACAGACTCACAGACAGACAATCTCACTGACACACACAAGATCACTGATACACACAGACAAGCTTACAGGTACACACACAAGCTTAGTACAGACAAACTCTCTGACACACACAGACACTTACTACAGACAAGCTCACTGGTATACACACAGAAGATTACTACAGACAAGCTCACTTACACACACATGCTTTTTACAGACAAGCTCACTGACACACACATGCCCATTACAGACAAGCTTACTGACGCACATACACATGATTACTAAATACAAGCTCACTGACACACACATGTATGCTCACTACAGACAAGCTCACTGACACACATACACACATGCTCACTATAGACAAGTTCACTGACACACATGCTCACTACAGACAAGCTCATGGACACACACTCATGCTCTCTACAGACAAGCTCACACACACATGCACACTACAGACAAGCTCACTGACACACACATGCTCAATACACAGAAGCTTACTGGCACACACATGCACACTACAGACAAGCTCACTGACACACACATGCTCACTACAGACAAGCTCACAGGCACACAAGCTCACTACAGACAGGCTCACTGGCACACATGCACACTATAGACAAACTCAATGACACAAGCTCACCAGCAGGCACATACCCACAAGATCACTCTCACTCACTAACAGCTGTGTATTTGAAACCTACCTGGCACTGAAGGTTTCTGTGAAAGTTCTGGAAGGTGAAGACTCAATTTCTTGGCCTCTTCCTGCTGATGAGATCCGCAGCTTGCAGCATAGGTAGGGCTTGAGAGCAGGGGCGGAGCTTGTGGGCAGGGGAAACACAGAAAGCTCCCCTCTACTATGCTCCCTCTGGCTTCCGCGGTCTCAATGCGACCGCACCAGCCCCCAGCATCTCCCTGATACAGTCCAAGGGGGAAAGTAGGTAAATGGTGTTAGAACAGCCTGCCCCCCAAGTGCCCACCAGGAAATTTTTTCTGTATCCCGGTTTTCCAGACTGGCTCTGGTCAGTATGTCTGTGTGTATATCAGTGTGTGTGTGTCTGTATATCTGTGTTTGTATGCTTTGTGTCAGTGTGTGTGCCTCTGTGTCAGTTCACTGACTCTGTATTGCTGTTTCGTGATCTAGTGTTCTCCTGTTGATTCCTGACCTTGGCTTATTATTTCGTGTACCCTGACTTCTGGCATGCTCTGACCTCGGCTCTCTACTGGTTTATCCTGATTTCTGGCACCCACTGACCTGTGGCTTACCAACGACGATTCTCCTGTTTATGTCTGTATCTGCACTGCGACTTGGAGCCTCATCCTGCACAGCCCCCGTGCACCGACTCACAGGCCAGGTGAATTCTTACCTGACCACCTTGGCCTGTGTTTACTTGCAAGGGTGAGCACATATATCTGCGCAACAGACTCCCATTCAGGTAAGCCCTGGCAGTAACTATGTGTCATTGTGTGTGTCTATGTAAAATGTGTCAGTGTGTGTAACTGTGTATTTGCATGGGTGTCAGTATGTGTGTGTATATCTGTGTGTGTGTATCAGTGTGTGTGGAAATGTATACACTACACACAAAAACACTCCTGCATTCAAACACCAACATTCAACACATACTCTATACAAAAAAATGCTTACATTGAAAAATATATATATATATATATATATATATATATCCACACAATATACACACTCTGCATCCACTACACACATGCGCAGCATCCAGTACCCATGGACTAACACCATGTCAACTTTACACACACAATGCATTCACTACACACATGCACTGCATTCAGTACACATGGACTAACACCATGTCAACTTTACACATGCAATGCATTCACTTTACACACACTGCATCCACATCACACACACTGCATCCACTCTACACACACTGCATCTTTGTGGGTGGACTTGGAGGTGGGCCCTGTAACCGGACTTGGAGGCAGGCCCCAGTCCTTGAGCTGTGTAAGGGGCTCCAAAATGTCTGAATACAGCCCGGACAGCGCTATTCACTAAAGTAAGAACTCAAGTTGAATTCAAAGTGAATTTCAAATTTAAGGTCAAAGTTGCCAAACTTCAAAAAGTCAGCTATGTTTTCAGTTCAGCTACTCTAGCCTTATTCACTATGTCACTGTGGAAGTGTATGCCTGCCTTCTGACTTGGATAATTTGCATTCTGCAATATACTACCTTTGTTACCTTTCAAGCCCCGGTCTTGCTTTGCTAATTCTACAGAGTTCAATGGAGAGTTGTTCATGGGACCTTCAAAGAAATATTAAGATTCCCTCGGTTCTGCTCAGCTAAGAGCAAGCATAGAAACATATAATTTATCTACAGCTTTATATGCAATGTAGTCACATAACCACTAAACGAGTTCATATTGGAAAATTCAGTCACCAGTTAACATCCTGAGCCCCACTATAAAACATGCTTTTATGTGTAAATATAGTGTGTGTGTGTGTGTGTATGTATATATATATATATATATATATATATATACACACAGGGCTACAGCAGTGAATCTATAAAGAAACAAGCAACAAATAGTAAAATACTGTTACAAAAATATAATAGCACTAAAATTGTTGCACTCACTGCAAAGATAGAAAAAGGAGCACCTCAAGGTGCCTCCCCGATGTAGGTGGGGGGCCAGAACCTCCTTTGCCTGCCTGTGTTGAAATATCATGATTAAAGGTAGGTATTAAAAATTATTATTATTATTAGTATTATAATCAAATTCACCAATACAAAAAAGAATATAAAATCATATAAATAGCTCAAATCCGATGATTTTATATTCATTTATTGTTTTAGTGAATTTGTTTATAATAAATTCTAGTTCTAATTCAATTTCCTTTTATTTATTTATTTATTTATTTATTTGCGCTGTATTATTCAATATATTTAAATATTCAAGTACAAGACCCATTAGCAGCCGACTACTGGCAACATACTGGCCAAAGACATAATTTTTCTCTTGGAAGTAATCTATTTTCAAGTTTTGACTAGGAAATTTTTAGAACATACATTTGCAAAAGTTACAAAATTATCTTTGGAACAAGAACTTGCATTTTAGCTTTGGGTTCCCTTAATAAGCAATAACAGTGATTTACTTGTTCATATACCAAGTAATGAAAGATAGCTCTTATTTGCCAGTTTATATGTAGATTCCTATTCTGATTACGCAGTGGGATTTGCAGAGAGCAAGCACAGTTCCGACATTATTATTTGATATATCTCAACTTTCATTTTCTTGGCTTATAATAAATTGTCCTTCAGATCTAACCTCCCCAATATTAATGTAGTTCAATACAGATTTTATATGAATATGATAGAAGTAACTCTAGTACCACCGCCTTCACTTTTTGGATGATAGATGAATTGGAAAATGTGGAGGGGAAAAGAAACTGCTTAACCTGTTCAGTTCTGCAAAAAATTCAAAGTCATGGCTTGTAGGAACTTTTTAGCTAAGAAAAAATAGACAGGAAATGCTGTTGAAACTCTTTGCATGCATGAAGATTGATAGAGTGCAATGAATGATACAATTTTATATAAGTGCAATCACATTTTCATATGGATGACATATTCCATAATCTTGGTCCCTGGGGATGCTGTAAGAACGGGATTTGTAAGACTTTGTATTGGCACCTGGTGAATATTTATGAATTTGTTTTTTTACTTTATGTAGGCAGATTCCATACAGACATGTAATGCAGGAAATGCAAGGTCTGCCTCTCATTGAAGATAAATGTAATTTAGATGCAAAATGCAGTTTTAAAAAATGCTTACATCTTGCTTTACCTGAAACATAATAAAACAGGACATTAGTATGTATAACACAAAAGCACAGTAACTGCTTTAATTATATATTGCTGTAAACAAATGTGATTTCTGGTAGATATCAAACAACGACTGCAGTGTTCGGCTGTGGTGGCTGATGAAATTTTAGGGCGGTTAACCCCATCTCCTCATATGGCTATCCAAATAAAATTTAAATTTTTTTTTAAAAATAATTATTTGTTTAACCCTTTGTATGCCTTACATATAACCAGCATATTGCAAAGCAATCTCTGTGTGGCACACGTTTGACACTGAAAGGGTGAAAAAACATTACACAATATATAGTTATGTATTACACAAAATGCTAAAAACTTTGCACTCTAATTCAACAAATGATGCAACCATATGTTTTGTTTTTTTAAATTGTCAGCAGAGAAAAATAGTTATTTAAAACAAACTTGAGGTACAGGTCAAAGAAATAATAGTATGATCACTGGGATATTCTGGCAAGCATCTCCAGCAGAGAGAATCAATATACCCATACTTAATGGTACCACTATACATGCCTATATGTGGACTAAATTTTAGCATATTACATACATAGCTGTTCTTTTACCCCGACAACCCAGGTTCAGTGCCTTGTATGGAAATAAACTGTTATATTTAGAGATGTCGCGAACCGTCCGCGAACTTCCCGCGAACGGTTCGCCACGAACCGTTCGTGGCGAACTCCGGTCAGCTGACACATCCTGGCCAATCTCCGGCAGACCCTCCCTCCCAGACCCTCCCACCTCCTGGACAGCATCCATGTTGAAGCTGACTTCAACATGGATGCTGTCCAGGAAGTGGGAGGGTCTGGGAGGGAGGGTCTGCCGGAGATTGGCCGGGATGTGTCAGCTGACCGGAGTTCGCCACGAACCGTTTGAGGGAAGTTCGCGGACGGTTCGCGACATCTCTAGTTATATTATTGTATTATGATTTTTGTTAGATAAGAGAAAAATTGGCATGTTTGCAATGTCACATGCAGAGAAAATATTATTTTACACAAAATAACACTTAAGTAAGTACACCTATTCAACATTCAGTATTTCATGTTAACACTACAGAAATCCAATAACTTAGTATAGTTTATTTAATTATTATACAGGTGATGTTCAGATGCAGAGCATGCTTTTAGTGCAAAGTAAATGGGTCACTTCAGAAATCATCATTAGGAGCAGACTGAGCATGTCTGAAGTCATACTCAGACTGGACACTTTTCACAAAGGACCCAAGTAACTAATCTTTTAGGGGACTTTCCAAGTGCCCATAGAGATGAGCCACCACTTGCATTCAGTATTGTTCATTAACACATTAAATCGCTAAGCACTTGGTTGCAATGAGCTGACAAGCTTTCATTTTGTTAAGTTGTAATCAGAGGAAAATTCATTTTGACTGAATCACTTCTGCAAAAATAAAAAAACATTTTGTACAGCTGATTTGTGGCCATATGGCTGTTCGGTTCAGCTGAATTTTGTTAAACAAAAAGATTTGGGAAATTTAATCAGAGTAACAAACAGGTGCAAAAATGTGCCAAAAAGTATATAGCAGCTACTGCTTATGTAGTTGTTCTGACAAGTAAAGTCAGTCCCTGCGAGCATTTTCATGTAAACAATAACTTTTTAGAGAAAAGGCACTGTTTATATTGCTGCCTATGGACACCTCTAGTGCCAGTTACTCAAACAGCCACTAGAGGTGCTTCCCAAACATTCAGCACTCCATGCTCTGCATGGAGATGCTGAACCTTCCCCATAGAGAAGCATTGATTCAACGCATCTCTATGATGAGATGCTGATTGGCCAGCATGGCATTTCACTCTTCCCCGCCACGCCTCCATTCCTGAGATCATCACAATTCACGATCTCAACAAATCCAAAGCTTTCCCATAGGAAATATTGGATTGGCTGAGATTGCAGTGATTCTGGTGAACTCAGCCAAGGAGGTGGGGCATCGCAGGCTGGGGCGGGGTGGAGCCAGCGCTGGAAGACCCACGTGGCGCTGGAATAAAGGTACATTTTATCCTTATTTAACCCTTTAAGGACCAAACTTCTGGGATAAAAGGGAATCATGACATGTCACACATGTCATGTGTCCTTAAAGGGTTGAGGGAGGAAGGGGCGTCAGCCACCTAGCATTTTTTTATTTTTTTTTAATACTATGAGGACAGGAATAAAGTTTCAGTTTAATAACCCATAAAACTCTTAAAACACCTTAAGGAATCAGAATAATTTCTCCAAAACTAATATACATTTAAAACTAGCAATTCGCCGTTTGTGAAAAAAATGTATAAAAATATATAATTTTTTTTCTAACTATTGTTGAAACCTGAAACTATGTTAAAATTATTTCCATTATTTTACATCAAAGTCAAGTATAGGAAACTCAATAATATTATATATCTGTGTTTCAACCGCATCCTTCAACAAGTCTAAAATATATTCAAAATTGCCAGCAGCAGGAACAACATTATTAGATTAGTTGGATGTATTTGTATGCTGTTTTCCTAAATAACATTATACAAGAAATAAGAAAACTACATCTCATTTAATGTTGTGCTTATGTTATCTTCAGTGAAGCCAGTCCAAATCAGAAGATCTTAAAGAGTCACCTTCATGCATAATATGGGCAGAGCCTTGTTTAATTCTGCTAATTAATACATTTATCTGCATATTGTGCTGGCAAAATTTCTAGTAATATCTGGTCACAAGATGGTCACATGGAGTTTCTAGGAGGTCTTGTGCATTTCCCAATGTCCACTGGGTACAAGAATAAGAGTATATACAGTATGCCGAGCACGAGGCAAATAGGAAGGGTATTCTACTCTAAAATTAAATATGTGTTAATGTTTTTAATTTTTTTTAAAATCTAATTTAGTAATTCGGGCACTGTATATACTCTATTAGAAGACTAAAAATTTGAGTTTATACGCAAAAGAAAATACACAAAATAAAATGATCTAATATTAGGTCTGTTGTCATGTCACAGTCTAGCTAGATGGAAGATCATTGCATATTTAAGCTCTACTTGACATCTGCTAAGATCTGTCACAAGAACTAGCACTTCTGGGACATTTGAAAATTAAAGGCAGAAAAATGCATAGAACCAGTCTGACAATGGGTCTGTACAGGGAGTGCAGAATTATTAGGCAAATTAGTATTTTGACCACATCATCCTCTTTATGCATGTTGTCTTACTCCAAGCTGTATAGGCTCGAAAGCCTACTACCAATTAAGCATCTTAGGTGATGTGCATCTCTGTAATGAGAAGGGGTGTGGTCTAATAACATCAACACCCTATATCAGGTGTGCATAATTATTAGGCAACTTCCTTTCCTTTGGCAAAATGGGTCAAAAGAAGGACTTGACAGGCTCAGAAAAGTCAAAATAGTGAGATATCTTGCAGAGGGATGCAGCACTCTTAAAATTGCAAAGCTTCTGAAGCGTGATCATCGAACAATCAAGCGTTTCATTCAAAATAGTCAACAGGGTCGCAAGAAGCGTGTGGAAAAACCAAGGCACAAAATAACTGCCCATGAACTGAGAAAAGTCAAGCGTGCAGCTGCCACGATGCCATTTGCCACCAGTTTGGCCATATTTTAGAGCTGCAACATCACTGGAGTGCCCAAAAGCACAAGGTGTGCAATACTCAGAGACATGGCCAAGGTAAGAAAGGCTGAAAGACGACCACCACTGAACAAGACACACAAGCTGGAACGTCAAGACTGGGCCAAGAAATATCTCAAGACTGATTTTTCTAAGGTTTTAAGGACTGATGAAATGAGAGTGAGTCTTGATGGGCCAGATGGATGGGCCCGTGGCTGGATTGGTAAAGGGCAGAGAGCTCCAGTCCGACTCAGACGCCAGCAAGGTGGAGGTGGAGTACTGGTTTGGGCTGGTATCATCAAAGATGAGCTTGTGGGGCCTTTTTCGGGTTGAGGATGGAGTCAAGCTCAACTC
>OW240912.1:47261605-47411238 GCA_933207985.1 Pelobates cultripes
TGTATATCTCTTGTTACCTCTACAAAAAGGAATACAGTTATTTTTATAGACCTGAATTACCCAATCCTGAATACATGTGCGCCTCTAGATAAAAATTTAAAAACACTTTGGGCTTGAAAATACAGTCTTATGTTTAGATTTTCTAAATCAGAGAACTAAATCTTTTCCCAAACTGTTTTTTTCTAAGATGGCTTGTCAATTTGTCCTTTGCCATTTATCCTTTTTTGTTTCAGAGTGTTCCCTGCTAGCAGTGATCTCTTTCCTCTGCTTGTTTCCTTGCAGATTTTAGTATCCAGTGGAATATTCCAGTACCCGATTCCAGTACTTGATATCAGCAACCAAATATATATATATATATATCCATCCCAAGGCGCTTAACGTCTGAACCCACTACAAACAGCTCAGTATCATGTGAGTGGGACTTATTTGTTTTAATCCTTTTTTCAAGTATTGTATAAAGATTTCAATATGATTTTGTTTCTTGTTTCTTTAGGTTTTATCCTATTTGATGGTAATTTGCATGTGTGTGGTATTTCATACACTTTTAGTGTGCTCTCACCAACTTTTTATTCACTTTTACGGTTTGCCAATTAGACTTCTGGCTTCTCTTCTAGAATTATTATATAAAACAACCCGATTTAGATTATATCGCATATCACCAATTTCCTGTAAAAGTATCCTTGTTTTATTCAAGAAAAATATATTTACATTTAGAAATATGTTCCAAACCTTCAAATATCCATGAAAAATATTATCATGATTTGTTGAGTGCAGATTTTCTATTAAAATGCAATCCTTCCATGCACCATTACCAGTAGAAATTGTGTGCAAAAGTGGCAGCATCTCACTGGTCGGAACTCTTGTGAAACTTGAGAATTGTATGCTTCCATGATGTTCTTCATCAGTGCTCAACTGCTAGGTATCAGGGATCATGTATAATTGTTACTGATTTTTTTTCAAATATAAAAAAGGAAAAACAAACAGTGTTCACATAATGCACAATTAATTAAAAATCAAGAAAATTCATATATATATATATAATAAAGATATTAACAATATGGTCATCATATGACAATGTTTATGTTTTTTGATTGGACAATATTACATTTTCATAAATATATTCAGCCTTCCATTAAAATACAGTACCACCAACCTCCATCACAGTTCTCTTGTGAAACAGAGACGATGAAGAGGCAGGATATAGCATTTAAAAAAAAATAAAAAAAAAATTTTTGGGATGTGCTTCAATATGTGTACAAAGTAATAAAGACATGTCTGCATTTTCAACAATATTTCACAAAAAGAGAGAGGGATCATGTCAATGGCATACAGCACAATTTATAGTTTTCAACTAAAAAACACTGTGTTCATGATCTGGAGATTCTCCAAGCGTCCGTCTGAAACAAGGACTGTTACACGTGATAATAAGTGATAAAGGTTTCGGCTGGTCTATTCACCTAAATATCTGTCAGCTGTGTCTAGTGAGGTAAGTGGTGGTATTGGTCATCAGGTAGAAAGTCGCATTCTTATATATGAGAAGGCATTTATCTGTCAGCTGGCTGGGGGAGAAGGACACTAGTGATGTCAGATTCTGCATCAGCTTGCAGAGCCAGAAAAATAATAGGAAATTAAAGTAAATAAATGAAACCGTAACAATAACAGAAATATAAACCACAGGTAGTAGTACAAAAAGTAAAACCAAACGTTAGATGAGAGAACTGTGTGTGGTTATATTAAGCTTGCAGTTCACATCAAAGAGAGTGGTGTCACTCTTCAGGTGGGTGCTTTGCTAGATGGCAAAGCCGTTGCTCCTGGTACAAATGGGATTATCCAGTTCACTGACCACCTTGGTTGAGGCACTGCCGATAGAGATCCATCTGGCAATTCCAGCTCGTGGAATAAAGAAGATGCCTCTGAGAGGTGATAGAGGGAGTGAATCTTGCCACCCTTTTCCACTAGAAGCCTGTACATCCCCTATTTGTAGTGTATCTTGTGTTCCCAGAGTGATTGGATGATTTTCTGGAGTGACTGCCTCCACAGGATGGTGTGGCACTATAAGTCCCTATGGAAGGCTAGTTAGTGGCCTTCAAAATTCACAGAAGGTGTGTCCCTGGTTGCCCCCATAATGGTCCCCCTGTCAGACTCCCGGACAAATTTTATATATGCACGTCTCTGGATGCCTCTGGAGGGGCTTTAGTTGCTTTAGGCAAGTGAAAGTAATAGTCTATTGCTACTTGTTTCACCTGTTTTAGTGGTAGCAGCATGGTAATGAGTCACCTGAAATAATGAGGCAGTTCTTTGGCTGTGTCGATTTCAGAGATCAGAGTCTCACGTTTCTCGCCCTTGTCTTGTCTTCTAGGGTTGCCAGATGATTGAATATCGCTGCATTACTCTTCTGCACCATGTGTAGGGCTACACCTGTAGCTGACTGTGCCACCTTCACAGTCCCCATGTCTTCTGTGATGGCAATCTACCTCTTCCCTGACCACTTGGAGTAGGGCTTTTATGTTGGCTTTAGTGGAAGGCGCCATGTCTCCAGTGCCAGCGGGGACTTAGGCAGCTTTAGGTACCTGTGTGAACTTGGAGAGCTGTTCAGGGAGGCTTTCCTTGTCCAAGGACTTCGACGCGGAGGCCTCCGTTAGCGCCATTTTAGGTGCCTCGGCCAAGCAATTTGCTGCAGGAGCATTCCGATATTTCTTATTGTGCTTCTCCATCTACTTCAGGAGGGCTGGTGTGAGAGGGAATGACTTTGTGACCAGCTAAAGCTGTCAGAATTAGCCATTTTTGTGAGCTTTGTATGGAGCTTTCAGCTCCTGTATCCGTCCAGTGAGGCTACTGGCTCCGCCCCCCTCTCCCCCCCCAGGGTATAGCATTTTTTTACATGTCCCCCTCCAGATCTTGCATTTCTAGAAAACAATTATCAAATTATGGATAATATTAACGATAAGCCTATTGATATAAGCAATCTCCACATTATAACTAATGTCACATGGGAATGACACAGATAATTTTTTTTGCAAACCTAAACACGAAGCTCTACTCTTAATACTTCTACAGAATAAAAAAAGAGAGCTTGCATTAAAAAAGCTCACAAGCCTTAATCAGGTAGTAGTGTGATAAGCTGTACCAGGTTTATCAGTAGATTCAGGGACAGATTGGATCTACCTTCACTTATAGAGGTCCATACAACTTCCTGCATAAAAGTGAAAACCTCAATGCCAAACTGGGTTTAATGTTGCTAGAATATTAATGAAACCAATAGCTATATCACAGAATACATCTTGGCAGGTTGTTATATAGAAATGTGTCCACTCACACTGTCTGGTAGATGGCCTGGTTAAAAAATTACAGTTTTGTTTCTCCTACAAGTATTTTAAAATTAGCAAGACATTTTAATTTCAGAAACAAAATTGTAGAGCAATAGAAACATACATAGAGCAACTAAGTATGATAGAAAAGGGAGGACTGAGTTATATAATGATTGAAAAATATAGAGTGAGAAGTTAGATGTAGAGGTTATTGTCTCATCCAATGGAATTACAGGTATGTAAATTGAAAGACATAATGTCATGGAGCAAATCCTATGGACTGTAGAATTTTGGATTGGATATTGTTGGACAATTTCTTTGGAGTTTGATGTGGCATCTCCACCCAGCAAACTGAGCAACACTTTATTTAATGGTGTTATTTAAGTCTTACATTGTTTATTCACCCTAGGTTATTATGGCCTTAATTTAATACTTTTGGATAATGCATCTAATAATTGAATATTTTTAGATAAACCTTTTAATAAATGTAATATTTTAATATTTCTCATGTATTGATATTTTTTCATATATGATATATTTTTTGATACGTCTGCAAATTAAATGCTGATCATTTTAAAAGTTTTATAATTTGAAATAATTTAAAAAGTTTATCCAAGAATATTAAAATCGAGGTTTATATGAGGTGATAAACTGCTGTTAAAAAATAAATAGTTTTTTTTTCTTTCCAAAAAAATGATCAGCTCAACAACTTCCTGAAATGCAACAAATATAAAATCAAGATCAGGTTACTTGTAGAACATTACACTAGTAATTGCCTGAACAAACTGTTTCAGGTGAATTTTGCAGTATTTTAGAACATTTAATATAAATCAAGTCATCTTTTTTTGCTCTCCACAACAACAACAAATGCAAACATTACATCTGCACAACATAGTGCTGCATTGATGATGCTTTTGTATCGGATCACTGTTTGCACTGTGTCCAGTTATCTAGCTCTGCCTGTCCTACCATGTTTGTTTGAGATTGCCTACTGGTGTTATCAGAATACGTTAAACACATATTATCATATTTTTCATCAAAAAGAAATCTAGGAAAAGGAGCTACTGAGGATGGAGATCCATTTACCAGGAACCATCTGGTAGAATCACTGAGTTAGTTTAAGACGGATTATGGGTTGCTACATCAGTATTTGAAATTGTGAGGATATTTATGGGGTGATAAATATTAAAAATAAGAGTTTCATAAAAATTATCAAAAATTAATTTAATTATTTTTATTATATCAAAATTGATATCTTGGCGGCACTGTTTCCCTGATTACATAAAGGGTTAAATGTGAAAAGGGTTTATAAAATACCCCTTCCTGTCTCACTGGAGATTCTTGGCTGATATCAGTATATCTAATGGCTAGTGTAGGAACTCACCTATTGGGGCTTGTCTTGACGTGGCAGGTGAGCTTATATATTCAAATGGCCATTGGAATAAAACTAAAGAGCCTCCATTTTGTTTAAATGTACATGGGGATTTAGGCCAGAGTGCAGGTAACGTTCTCTTTGTTTTTACTATGTATTTTAAGCTGTTGGATACTAAGCTACTGCTGCTGTAAGCGCGGTGCTTTATCTTTGTGTTTGTATATGATGTTTGTATCACACAGCTATGTTACAATGCTGCCAGCCTCCCCACGTTTGTCTTATTAAGAGTTTATAAGTATGTAGGGGCAGCACCCCTTCCTGTCTCATCAGAGAAATTTGCCTTGTAGCTGATACCAACAAGGTGATTTGTATGTGTTATAGCCCTATTCAGGGTTAAGTATGTAGGGGTTTATAAAACACCCCTTCATGTCTCATTAGAGATGTTTACACTTTGTCTGATACCAGCAAAGTTTATTGTATGTGTAGAAGCCCTATAAAGGGTTAAATGTGAAAGGGTTTATAAAATACCCCTTCCTGTCTCACTGGAGATTCTTGGCTGATATCAGCATATCTAATGGCTAGTGTAGGAACTCACCTATTGTGGCTTGCCTTGACGTGGCAGGTGAGCTTATATATTCAAATGGCCATCGGAATAAAACTAAAGAGCCTCCATTTTGTTTAAATGTACATGGGGATTTAGGCCAGAGCTCAGGTAACGTTATCTTTGTTTTTACATGAATTTAAAGCTGAGAATTACCCACTATTTTAATTCTCACAGATCCTGGAATATGTTTCATTAGAGGATTTTTATTTTACACATTAATCACAAATTAATTATAAAAATATAATTTATTGTGACAATAGTAATAATAATATGTAACATGCCTGATAATAATCAGTGAATATCTAGGTATAACATTAGTATACAATATGGCAGTGGTTTAACACAATTGATAGTTAATCTAGCAACAGTTATATCGACATGTATGCAGTCTTCAACAAGATTTATGACAGGACACTTGACTTTGAAATCAGCTTACTAAAACTTCCTTAACATGGAACAGCATCTCACAGCAGCACAGTCAAATCACACTGAATTAACTCATTCACTGCTGGCTGCAATTTTCATAGGCAAGATATCCTTTTACATGGCAATGACAAATACAGTATTTATCATACTACATTATTTGACCGTTCCTATGTCCATCCAATAAAAATAATTCTAACCAGATTTTACGTTTGCAGAATTTTAACTTTCCTAATTAGGATTTACCATTTCTAAATCACGTAAGCTAATATATCTGGAAATTGCCTGGTATTCTATTTTTAAAGTTAAAAGTAATATAGAGTTAATTGGTCCACCTGCAGGAATGGAATTACGAATTCTATATATTGTTAACGAATCATGACTCCTTAATGTTGGAATCACCAGCTTTTATCCAAGTATATTCTGCCTTTTAGTAAAATCAATT
The DNA here is from genome assembly GCA_933207985.1 of Pelobates cultripes. Classification (NCBI taxonomy): domain Eukaryota; kingdom Metazoa; phylum Chordata; class Amphibia; order Anura; family Pelobatidae; genus Pelobates; species Pelobates cultripes. The sequence goes on from OW240912.1 coordinate 47,267,758, forward strand.
AATTCAAATGAATTTAATAAAACCAGTATAATTCCAGCTCTTGGAAGAATTTCTCTTTTTCAGGCTTGGATATGTATCCCATAAATGGTGAATGAGTGTATGATGAGAATTGTGGGGAAAAATAGAAAAGTTTTCAGAGTTCTGATTTTTAAAGAATTTCAAAGTTAAGTGTTAGTTGGAAAAGATATTCAGTGTGTACAGTGTGTACAGCTTTGGCTCCAGATGTCAGATCTTAGATGTTAGGTGTGAGTCCATTCTCAGAGTGAGTGTGTCTGAGTGAATGAGTCTCTTTCCTTTCTCCTTAATTTTTAAAGGAGAAGTTCTCTATACGTCACTAGTTGATAGTGACCAATGGAGAAAGCGGGCGTGTCTTGCCTACAGACTATCATCTAGATTTTGGTCAGAAAATTCTTGTCAGAGGGTCCATTTACCTTTTTGTATAACGGGTTAACTGAATTTCATGATGCGTTTGACATCATCTTGGTTATCTTTATGGTTACCTATTCGTCAAAGACCTGTCACTCTTTAAAGCATTTTGGTTAATTTCAGCCAGACTTGTATCTGCAATTTTCACCATTAAATTAGACACATCCTAAACTATTTATCTCGGCCAATGTTTACATTAGTCACATTCCGTAGCTCAAGCTTGAGTGACTAGAGTGCAGAGAAAAAAAAATGTGTCTGTCTTTGCATTGTAATACAAAGTGGAGTCACCTCTGTTCTGATGGTGACTTACAGTATACACTTTTAATTTCTGTCTTAACACAAAATGTCTACCAGTATAAATATACTGACAAATTAGATACTTTAAACAAATCCATACTTTAGGGCAGTGCTCCTCAACCCTCTCCTCAAGACACTCCTAACAGTCCAGGAACATTTCTGAAGCAGAATAACATACAGTGAGGAAGACATTTTTTATCTGTTCTACTTGTTATGTAGGATAATATGGATAATGAGTGAATTTAATAAATAAAAAATAATATATATATATATATATATATATATATATATATAATAAAATAAATATATATATATCAATGTGTTAACACTTCCAGTCAAATTGACACTAACTTTCAGAGATACAATTTCTGGACATCGCCATTTACAAGAATGGGGAACATATATGACATACACTCCATGGAAAAAAGATGGGCAGGAACACTTTACTAACCACTACCAGCTATCATCCTCAAAGGCTCAAATATTCTCTTCCTATATCCCAGTGTATGCATGTTTTTCGCTATAAAAGCGACCCTGGAAACAGAGACCTACGCTTGCAAGAAATTACAAATAGATTCATTGCCACAGGATATCATCCCCAGATACTTGATGAGGCCAAAGCAAAAGCCACAGACAGGTGGACACAAGAGAAACAAGGAATAAAACATAGTTTAACTGCAGACACAGCTAAGATGTATTTACCTTTAAAGGACCACTATAGTGCCAGGAAAACATACTGCTCGGCTCTGGAAGGGGGAAAGGGGTAAAAACGTACCTTTTTCCAGAGCTGGGCGGGGAGCTCTCCTCCTCCGATCCTCCTTCTCTCCTCCCCGTCGGCTGAATGTATTACAGGACAAAGATTGGTTCACGAGACTGGACCTAAAAGACACATACCTCTCAGTACCCATCCACCTTTCCTGTCGACAATTCCTACGATTTCACTGGCAATTCACATGCCTCCCCTCAGGCCTCAGCTCGGCTCCATGGTGCTTCACCAAATTACTGAAGCCAGTAGTCGCTCATCTTCGTGCACAAGGAATTTGTTGTATTATATACCTGGACGACCCCCTACTGTTCTGTTCCGACAAAGTCCAGACTGACGCAACACTCGGCAGTCCGCTACATCAACCGCCTGGGCGGAGCCCAATCCCGGATCCTTTAGGAAATAACGAAGGAGATCTTTGATTTCTGCCTACCACGTAACATCTCCCTCAAAGCGGAATAACTTCTGGGGGAAACGAACCTCATAGCGGACTGGTTTTCACGCCACTGGAGGGATGCCAGCGACTGGAAACTGGATCCACAGATCTTCCTGGGTCTAGTGGCACATCGGGGTCCATTTCACCTAGATCTGTTCGCGTCTCACAACAACAAGCATATTTCAGTTGGCTCCCAGACCCGGAGAGCAAAGCAACAGATGCATTCCTACAACCATGGCCGATCACTGGGGAGCATATGCCTCTCCCCCCTTCGCCATGATAGCACGGACCATTCACTATCTGAGACGGCAAGGAGTATCTCTATGGACAGGACAACCTTGGTTTCCGGATCTCCTAGACCTATCTTACAAGGATCCTCTCCTACCACCCTCACACCAACATACCCTCACAGATCCGAAAGGGTCATCCACTCATCCTGGCCAACCGACTCACCCTAGTGGCTTGGACTCTTTCCGGGGTGCCTGGCAAGTTGGCGAACTATGGCAGGCTGCTAAGGACCTCCTATGGGACTCATGGGCTCCAGGAACCAGAAGATCCTACCTACACGCGTGGAATTCCTGGTCCAATTATGGGTAAATATCTGCTTGGGGGAAAAGAAGGGAAACCTACTATTGGTTGGGATATGTTATAAACCACCTAATGTTAATATTGACGAGGAACAACAGCTGTCTGAGCAAATTGAAAAAGCTGCAAATCTGGGCAACACTTTAATTATTGGAGATTTTAATTACCCGGATACAAATTGGGACAGAGGGACTAGTGCCTCAGCAAAGGGAATTAGGTTTTTAAACTTGTTAAATGACACCTTCATGTCACAACTTGTACAAGCACCAACAAGAATGGATGCTTGTCTGGACCTGGTTTTAACAAACAACGTTGATCTTTTGACCAACATTCAAGTAGGTGAGCACTTGGGAAATAGTGATCACAATATAGTGTCCTTTGAAATAAACTCAAAAAAACAAAAGCACATGGGGAATACTAAAACATATCATTTTAAAAAGTCCAATTTCAATAAGTTAAGGGAAGCTTTACAATATATTGACTGGCATAAACTCTTTAGTGAAAAGAACACTGAGGATAAATGGATCATCTTCCAACAAATATTACAAAGGTAAATTTCTCAGTATGTACCGTTGGGAAATAAATATAAAAGAACCAAATTAAAACCAATATGGCTTAGTAGAGAAGTAAAACAAGAGATTACAACTAAGAGAAGGGCATTTCAAGCATTTAAATCGGCCAAATCAGATGCATCTTATAAAAGATATAAGGATGCAAATAATGCGTGCAAAAAGGTAATTAGACTTGCTAAACTTCAAAATGAAATAATGATAGCTGAAGAGAGCAAAACCAACCCCAAAGCATTTTTAAGTACATAAATTCTAAAAAAAAACAAAATGAAAGTGTAGGTACACTAAAAACTGAAACGGGGGTGTTAATTAATGAAGACCAGGAAAAGGCAGGAATTTTAAATAACTATTTCTCCTCCGTATATATTAAGGAAGAACCCATGGCAATAGATGTGCAAATGATAGCTACTAAAAACTTGCAGAATAATTGTAATTGGTTAACTCAAGACAAGGTGCTGCAGCAACTAAAGAAAGTTAATATAAACAAAGCTCCAGGGCCTGACGGTATCCATCCACATGTACTTAAGGAACTAAGTGCAGAAATAAGTGAACCTCTGTTTTAATCTTTCAAGATTCTTTTCTTTCAGGAAGTGTTCCGGAGGATTGGAGGAAGGCAGATGTGGTTCCTATATTCAAAAAGGGTTCAAAATCCTTGCCTGGAAATTATAGACCTGTGAGCTTAACTTCTGTGGCTGGTAAAATATTTGAAAGGTTATTTAGGGATAATATTCAAGAATTCCTTGAGAAGAACATGGTTATCAGCAAAAATCAACATGGTTTTATGAAGCACAGGTCATGTCAAACTAACTTGATTGCGTTCTACGAAGAAGTAAGTAGAAGTATAGATCAGGGTGTTGCCGTGGATGTGATCTATTTGGATTTTGCCAAGGCATTTGATACAGTTCCACACAATAGATTGGTGTTCAAACTCAAGGAAATCGGTCTAGATGAAAATGCTTGTTCTTGGGTAGAACATTGGCTTAAAAACAGAGTACAAAGAGTTGTCATTAATGGTAAATTTTGAAGCTGGACAGAGGTGGCAAGTGGTGTCCCTCAGGGGTCTGTTCTGGGACCCCTTCTATTTAACATGTTTATAAATGATCTTGAAGACCGCATTGAAAGTCATGTTTCAGTGTTTGCAGATGACACAAAACTTTGTAAAACAATACAATGTGAGCAAGATATTACTTTGCTGCAGAGGGATTTAGATAGACTGGGGACTGGGCACTCAAATGGCAGATGAAATTTAATGTTGAAAAATGCAAAGTTATGCACTTCAGCGTAAAGAATACACAAGCAACGTATACCCTTAATGGAAGCGAATTAGGGATAACAACACATGAAAAGGACTTGGGAATTGTTATAGACAACAAACTATGCAACAATGTGCAATGTCAATCAGCAGTGGCCAAGGCCAGTAAGGTATTGTCATGCATGAAAAAGGGCATTCATTCTCGGGACAAGAATATAATTTTGCCTCTTTATAAATCACTGGTAAGACCCCATATTGAATGTGCTGTGCAATTTTGGGCACCTGTTCTAAAGAAGGATATTATGGCACTAGAAAAAGTGCAGAGGCGGGCTACAAAATTAATAAAAGGAATGGAACATATCGGCTATAAAGAAAGGTTAACAAATTTAAACCTATTTAGTTTAGAAAAACGTCGCCTGAGAGGGGATATGATAACATTATACAAATATATTCGGGGCCAATACAAACCATTGTGTGGAAATCTATTCACAAACCGGACTTTACATAGGACACAAGGCCATGCGTTTAGACTGGAAGAAAGAAGATTTCGTCTAAGGCAAAGGAAAGGTTTTTTTACTGTAAGAACAATCAGGATGTGGAATTCTCTGCCTGAGGAAGTGGTTTTATCAGAGTCCATACAGATGTTCAAACGGCTACTAGATGCATACTTGCAAGAACAGAATATTCAAGGATATAATCTTTCAATGTAGGGTAATAACTGCTTGATCCAAGGATAAATCTGACTGCCATTCTGGGGTCAAGAAGGAATTTTTTTCAAAATTGTGCTTCAAACTGGTTTTTTTTTGCCTTCTTTTGGATCAACAGCAAAAAACAAATATGAGGTAGGCTGAACTTGATGGACGCAAGTCTCTTTTCAGCTATGTAACTATGTAACTATGTAACTATGTAACTAATTGGTGCTTGTAACGGAATGATGATCCATTTATGGCCTCTATCCCTACCATTCTAAACTTTCTAACCCACCTATTCTCCTCAGGACAATCATACAGGTCTATTAACGTAGTCTGCTCAGCCATCTCAGCGGCCCACCTTCCCACACTGGGGATCCCAGTAGGAAAAGACCCACTGATATGCTGACTTCTAAGGGGCATTCGACTACAACGACCCCCGGAACCAAAATATTCACGACTCTGGGATGTCGAGGTAGTCCTCCGCTTCCTGAGAGAATGGCCGACCAACGACAATCTCTCCCCCCGGCAATTCTCTGCAAAACTAACAGTTCTACTTTGGCTAGTTTCATTCCGCAGGGTATTGGACGTCCGAGCGTTTGACATAGACACGTTCTCAGTCTCCCCGGAGGGAGTCACATTCCAGATATCGCGTCGCACGAAGTCAAACTCTGCGATGGTTTTTTACCCTTTCTTCAACTCCGATACACAACTCTGCGTCGTGGCCACACTACGGTGATATGTGGAGGTTATGCTCCCGATACGGACTCCACCCTCAGGGCAACTCCTCGTGTCATACATTCTACCACACGTCCCCATCACTACTACTGCCCTAGCCAGATGGGTTTGGTGGCTTTTTTCTTTAGCAGGTATAGATGCTTCCTTCGGGGCTCATTCGGTACGCGGAGCGGCGGCTTCCTCAGTTTTCGCAGCGGGTGCCTGATTATCGGATGTCCTACGTTCTGCTGACTGGTCTAGAGAGCCCACGTTTCGCACTTTCTATTTCCGCCCGAACTCCAACGCGGCCTTATCACTATTACAGCATTAAAAAATGCAAAATAGGAAGACTCCTGTCATGTGATAAAATTGAAGGTTATGCTAGCGTCAGTGTACCTATAATCTTAATTTTAATAATGACAGGAGGCGAGTATTTTCCCACCCTTTCCCACCCTAGGGAAGATGGGAACATCCGAGTTCTGGTATCACCTATCTCCTTTCTCATTTATATCACTACATCTGTCATTATCTGGGGTTTTCACCTGCAAGCACAATTAGACAGTGGTTACTATATATCTGCATATACACTTACTTGCTTAATAGAATTTTGGATATACCCTTATCATTAAAGTATCGCTAGAGGGTCAAAGTCACTGTAACAAACAGTTCAAAGATCTCATTCTCACCCATTTCACACTCTCATTTCAGTTTAATTCTAGAGTTTCCTCTGTAAATTTCCCGGACTTACTCCATGAAGATCATCAGATGTTCACCCATTGGTGCTGATAACAGTCTTCATCATCCCACTACGAACGTTCACCATTATATTTGCCCGGATGTTATTTATTGAACTTTATTTTCACTGTTACAATGTCACTTCTGAAAGAGGAGGAGGAGCCTAATTGTTGGGAACTTCCTACTCCCTATTGCATTTTTCATTGGTTAAAGGTTTCACTTTCTTTACTGCTGTGGAGTTTAGTAAAGAGAGAAATGCAAAATACTCGCCTCCTGTCATTATTAAAATTAAGATTATAGGTACACTGACGCTAGCATAATCTTCAATTGTACGTGCAACATTTGGTAAAAAGAAATCATGGGGAGCACTGATAGGTTAACTATTTCCCCACCAGGAAATATTTTAATTTAGGAGAGCCAGAATTACAAACAATTTCAGCTTTTTAATGCCCAACTTGAGTTAAATCATACATTTAGTGATGAGATATGAAGTAAAAAATGTATAGAAATCTATGCATATCCATTCACAGAAATTACAGTATTTTGCTAAAATTTAAATCAGGACCTAAAGAACACAGTAAATTATAGTAAACACAGTAAATTAGTAAATATTAATGATTTACCTGGAAACTGCTGATAGCTACATATATTTTTTTAAAATATTAATTGGTGGAAATAGTAAAAAAGTGCACACTGATCATTGCTCAAAATAAGATATATAAAAAAAAAAGCTTATAAAAAAAAATAATAATTCCTTTCTTATCACTTAGTTCTATTATGTCCAGTAATGAATGATGGAAATCAGTGGGTAAAATTATATTCTTTATTTCATTTTCAATGAAGGGGTTAAGGGTTGTCAATCCATCACTCCGCCCCCCCCCCCTTCTCATTTCTATTAGGCCCAAGCTTATGATATCTTAGTTGCCAAAGTAGCTTTCTTCTTGCACCCAATCGGGCCAATGATAGCATAAAAACGCTCATCTGGTTTATAGTTGAACTTTATGATGGGTTTAAATAATCAAGATGTTCAATAAAACCCATCTTCTGATTTTAAAATGTTTCATTCGGCCTTGCACAGGTTGTAATGCATGTAATTAAACTATAATGCACATAGTTTAAAATCTGATATAAAACGAATCTTGTTTCTTCATTGCTTGTTTTCCAGACAGAATTCATCATCTATAATACAACCAGAATAATGTATTAAAATACTCTAATATAAAATGCTGTTAAGGTCCTATTGAATGAATACGTCTATTTTCCATTTTAAGAAATAGCAAACCCTTAATTTAAATGAATTTTACATCCAAAATACGCAGTATCTTTAATTACCTTTATTATATGTTACAATCCTTAATTCGCCACCTTAATTCTGTGTACATATTACTACAAACAGACATATGTTTGCCTGGGGTGGATTTATCACTCATCTAGTGGATGGAACTACCTCTGGTACAACACGTCTAAGCAGAAAGTGAAGAACCCCATGCATTTATTTTTTTGCCCCTACAGACACTCAATTAATTCACTTCCTTGACATGCATACACATATTAGCCACACACATGCCCTTAAATACTCTTTAATAGACACACACACATAACTAACAAACACATATACTCAGACACACTCTCACACACCTAGAATATATAGCAAGATAGATATGCTCTACCACACACATCTGTAGACCCACATTAGTCACTCTCTCTCTCTTGCATTATACTCTCAATTTCCCATTGAATCCTGAGATAGAGTAGGAGAACACTGTACCCGATATTAGATGCCGCGGCTTGGCATTGTCTCACTACAGTCTAATTTTTACTAGCAGACATTGTCTGGGTGTTAAGTCACACACTGGAGTGCTCTATAAATAGAGATTATCACATTCTAATGGTACGTTTAGAAAGAACCTATCACAGCTCCAAGTCGCTTTGGATAAGTCTCTATGAGCTTGCCACATCTTACCACTGGGATTTTTGCTCATTCCTCCTTGCAAAACTGCTCCAGCTCCTTCAAGTTGGATGGTTTGCGCTTTAAGTCTGACCACAGATTTTCTATTGGATTGAGGTCTGGGATTTGACTAGGCCATTCCAACACATTTACATGTTTCCCCTTAAACCACTCAAGTGCTGCTTTAGCAGTGTTTTTGGGGTCATTGTCCTGCTGGAAGGTGAACCTGCGTCCTAGCCTCAAATCACGCACAGAGTGGTACAGGTGTTGCTCAAGAATATCCCTGTATTTAACACCATCCATCTTTCCCTCAACTCTGACCAGTTTTCCAGGCCCGGTTGGTGAAAAATACCACCATGTTTCAGTTTGGGGATGGTGTTCTTTCGGTGATGTGATGTGTTGGGTTTGCGCCAGATATAGCGTTTTCTTTGATGGCCGAAAAGTTAAATTTTAGTCTCATCAGACCAGAGCACCTTCCTCCATACATTTTGGGAGTCTCCCACATGCCTTTTCACAAACTCAAAACGTGCCATTTTGTTTTTTTCTGGCCACTCTGCCATAAAGCCCAACTCTATGGAGTGTATGGCTTATTGTTGTCCTATGTACAGATACTCCAGTCTCTGCTGTGGAACTCTGAAGCTCCTCCAGGGTTACCTAATGTCTCTGAGCTGCCTCTCTGATTAATGCCCTCCTTGCCCGGTCCATGAGTTTTGGTGGGCTGCCGTCTCTTGGCAGGTTTGCTGTTGTGCCATGTTCTTCCCATTTGGTTATGATAGATTTGATGGTGCTCCTGGGGATCATCAAAGATTTAAATATTTTTTTATAACCTAACCCTGACTTGTACTTCTCAACAACATTGTCCCTTACTTGTTTGGAGAATTCCTTGGTCTTCATGGCAGTGTTTGGTTAGTGGTGCCTCTTGCTTAGCCTGTGGGGCCTTTCAAAAAAGGTGTGTATATGTAATGACAGATCATGTGACACTTAGATTGCACACAGGTGGACATCATTTCACTAATGATGTGATTTCTGAAGGTAATTGGTTGCACCAGAGCTTTTTATGAGCTTCATAACAAAAGGGGTGAATACTTACGCACATGCAAATTTTCTGTTTTCTATTTCTAAAAAATAGTTTTAATAAAATATTGAACTTAAGGCTGTAATGTAACAAAATAAGTAAAAAGTCAAGGGGGGTGAATACTTTTGCAAGGCACTGTATAGGCACTTTCAGAAATAAATTAAGAAATGCCTCACTGGCTGTTAGTCAAACATCCAGTGAGGTTCTTTTCCACTTCCGTTAGCTCCACTGACTGTAAGCGCCCACATGGCTCATAGTACCTCCCTGCATCCCTCACATCCTCTTCTTGTCCCCTGCCTACTGCTTACTACCCACATCCCTACGTGAATACTGGAAATAATAGGCTTATCAATGAGTCAATGAATGTCAAAAAATAAGGAGGGCTTGCAAAGCCTGCTACCAATATATCTGCAACTTTTACAAGCTGGTTTTAGATATACTCTCAAAGATATCATGACATGTTTTCATTGAGAATATATCCACTAAATAGTGAGTTCTCCTTTTTTTTGAGTGGAGTGTTCATTTAAGCAGTGAATAAAGATACATATCAGGGATTGGTTAAACTTGTCAGAAAGTGTCCGTCTCTCTTTGACAGTATTTTATTACTTTCAGCTCGATTAGAAAGTTCAAGTAGTTTGATGGAACTCCACCTTCTTGTCTACTGGAATGTTTGTAATATAACACAGTTTAATTTAATGCTTTCTTCCTTTATGTAGCATAAGACACTATATTTTTTTAATGAAACTCTATATGCATATATGTTTGCAAACAATAACATGTATGATATAAATCTATATGTTCATGTTGACAAATCAATTCTCCAAAGAAATCTAATCTAATTAATTACTTTTACCAAGATGTCTTATTTTAACATATCTCATTAACTAAACAACACCTTGCATTATTAACAGGCACAGTCACAAATCTAAAAACATAGTCATTAAAATGATTGTATTAAAATGCATATTTTAAATCTCCTGAGTTCTTGCACTTGAACAGTGTGATTTCTTGTGGACACCGGAAGTAAATAAATTGCTCAGAACTGTTGATACCTTCAGAGACAATACCGTTAGTTAAGTGACTATACACTATCTGTATAAACTAACCCTTTTGGTGCTGCAGCAGTAAGTAGAGTTGTGCAGTTACTACAAAACAAAGCAAAACAAAAAGAAACTGTCAGGTAAGGAGAAGACCAGAGATTGGTCCACTATTAAAAAAATTTATTTGTAAACATAAACCCACAGGTCAATTGTTCCATTTAAGAGAGTATCCCTAGGACTCTCTAGAAACAAAGGGGGACCTTGATAGGACAGCTCTGCCTATCCCTTTATCAGAAATCTGTGTTCTATTTGATTTATATAGAAAGGATATATTTTTGACATTTGATGTCTTATATAATTATATAGGCTGTATGTTTTATAATAAGATAAACATATGTTTTGTATTATGTGCTATATTAACTGCACAGCTTTCTAATCTGGAATTTTTATTTCTCAAGTTTAACCCCTTATGACAGATGAAACTCCAAGACATAGAAATATAGAGTGTGACGGCAGATCTAGTCTGATCTAGAATAGCCTTATGCCTAAGTCACGCATGCTTAAACTCCCTCACTGTGTTAACCTCTACCACTTCAGCTGAAAGTAAAGGAATACTTCCTGCTATTATTTTTAAACCTTTGCCCCTCTAATTTAAGACTATGTCCTCTTGTTGTGGTAGTTTTTCTTCTTTTAAATATAGTCTTTCCCTTTACTGTGTTGATTCCCTTTATGTATTTAAATGTTTCTATCATATCCCCCCTGTCTCGTCTTTCCTCCAAGCTATACATGTTAAGATCCTTTAACCTTTCCTGGTAAGTTTTATCCTGCAATCCATGAACCAGTTTAGTAGCCCTTCTCTGAACCCTCTCTAAGGTATCAATATCCTTCTGAAGATACGGTCTCCAGTACTGTGTACAATACTCCAAGTGAGGTCTCACCAGTGTTCTGTACAATGGCATGAGCACTTCCCTCTTTCTACTGCTAATACCTCTCCCTATACAACCAAACATTCTGCTAGCATTTCCTGCTGCTCTATTACATTATCTGCCTACGTCATCAGAAATAATCACCCCTAAATCACTTTCCTCAGATGTCGAGGTTAGGACTCCATCAAATATTCTGTACTCTGCCCTTGGGTTTTTACATCCAAGATGCATTATCTTGCACTTATCCACATTGAATGTCCATTGCCACAGCTCTGACCAATTTTTTAGTTTACCTAAATCATTTGCCATTTGGCTTATCCCTCCTGGAACATCAACCCTGTCGCAAATAAATCAATGTTTCATAGAATTTGTCTAACCTCTTGCCTAGAAGGGTTAATCTTGCAGTGAAACATGCTTCACTGGTTTAAAAATACTGTCATGGTTTCTCCTCTTTTTTCATACAACCTACCATCTAAAGCAAAGCATTTACATTCCCAGCACAAAAGATTTAACTGATTTCTGCCAACTTGTTCTATTCATCAAGGTAATTAAGTCCTATATAAAGATCTTGGCTATTGTTGGAATGATTACAGTTCTGTAGAGCAGTTGTTACAGGTATGCATAAACCTAGATGACAAAACACACAGTGCATTCTTTTTGTCTAGAATCCCAAAGTCCTAGATTAAAAATCCACGGCTCATTAAGCATAAGAGGAGGAGTGCAGACTTGCTGAAGAAGTATTACATTTTGCCAGGATTGCTTTGTCCCAGTACGATGCCTTATCTGTAAAACTTGCACACAATTACTTTTTAATGATTTTGCATTGGCTCATTAGAAGCGCAGCCACTACTGAGACTTTTAAGTGTAATCATGCAGATATACCAAGACCCAGATATTGGGCATTTTGGAACAAACTATCGACACTTGCTAGTTTTATATAAAGCTGGTTAAGTACATCATAAAACAATGACACATGCTTAATTCAGGTTCCCTTCTACTTATTAAAGCTTAAAAACTCATAATCTAAAAGCTCACACATAAAATATATGTATATAATCACCATTTCCACTATTTAGCAGAAGATACACTTAAGAGCCTTATCTCATCTAATGGGGCAATAAATGCACCTTACATTTCTTATTATATAGAATTTAACTGCTATCTGTTTTTAATAACACTTTTAGGTTGACCCACCTTAAATTTAACATGTTAGGGATCAATTCTATGCTGTTTTGCCCTCTTTATTTTTTACTGGCACAAAGAAGAAAATTGCAATATTTGAGTAAGTATAAAAAAACAGACACAACAACAAAAAATACAACATTAAAGGATCATACAGTGCCTTGCAAAAGCATTCACCCCCCTTGACTTTTTACCTATTTTGTTACATTACAGCCTTAAGTTAAATGTTTTATTAATCTGAATTTTATTTGATGGATCAGAACACAATAGTCTAAGTTGGTGAAGTGAAATGAGAAAAATATATACATAAAACTATTTTTTAGAAATAGAAAACAGAAAATTGGCATGTGCGTATGTATTCACCCCCTTTGTTATGAAGCCCATAAAAAGCTCTGGTGCAACCAATTACCTTCAGAAGTCACATAATTAGTGAAATAATGTCCACCAGTATACAATCTAAGTGTCTAATGGCTGTAGGTCTTTAATAATTTGACATACTTCTTCTACAGTTGGGTTGTGGGTAACTATAAGTGTTGTGACAAACTCCCTTTTTTAAGGGAGTTTGCCATGAGTTTTAGGAGGGGCCTGCTTGCCCGCCTCCTGCCCTGTGACTATGGCCCCTGGGGGTATTTAAAAACCCTATTTGGGCTTATGGGGTTTAAATACACTCTTTCTGCCCCTTTAAAATCATTTGGGAAAGGATCTGGCCTCTACCCACCAGACATGGAGGATGGAGACTCCTGCTTTTCCCCAGCAACAACTTTGTCCCACCAGGGGAGAGGGCATCCAGGTTGTTTCCCTGCAAGACACTGGATCTACAACTGGGTCTTTGTGGAAAGAGGCCATCTGGAAGACTATGCCTTTTGGGAACGGCAACCCGACTATCAGAGCCCCAGACCGATTGGAGGTCTGGGGTCTGGATAGTCTCCCTGGGAGAGGGGAGATGTGTGACAAACTCCCCTTTTTAAGGGAGTTTGCCATGAGTTTTTGGAGGGGCCTGGTTGCCCGCCTGGGGGTATTGCCGTTTAAAAACCCTATTTGGGCTTATGAGGTTTTAATACACTCTTTCTGCCCCTTTAAAATCCTGTGGGAAAGGATCTGCCCTTTTTGAAATGGCACTTCGGATACAGCCGAAGTGCTGAAGTAGTCGAACTTCAGTCGAACGCATTCAGTGGTGTTTGGTCGTCGAGTTCATGGAACGCAAATCGGATGCGCGACGGCAGAAACACAGCTGAATTTGACCTTCTATGAAACTCCGACGCTTCAACGGTAGTCGAAAAGCATTCGACAATTCGAATGCCACTTCAACATTGGGTATTTGCATGAACAGCCCCATTCATGCATTCAAACAGAACTTAGTATTTAAACCATTGGAAATCGACTGGCCGCACAGCCAAATTCTGTGGAACTATTTTGGGCATGAAAGCCATGCTTGCGGTCAGTCAAATGTGACTTCCATGGAACTTTTAACCCCTTCTCTGATATGGGTGATTTTTGGATATTATTATTATTATGATATTTATAGAGCGCCGTCAAATTCTGCAGCGCTTTACAATGGGTGGACGAACAGACACAGGAACAGAGGGGTTGATGGCCCTGCTCAATGAGCTTACATGCTAGAGTGGGGTAAAATGACACAAAAAGGTAAGGATAGACTAGTGACAGTCGCAGAAGAGGAATCAGTCAGTAGCTATTAACAGTTTAATTGATACGCTTTTATGAAGAAGTGGGTTTTTAACGATTTTTTGAAGGAGTGGAGAATGGGTGAGCATCTAACGGAGGAGGGAAGCGAGTTCCACAGGAACGGGGTAGCCCTTGAGAAATCTTGAAGGCGAGCATTAGAGGTGGGAGTACGGAGAGAAGATAGACGTAAGTCTTCAGCAGATCGTAAGGGCCTACACGGGACATACTTGTAAAGGGAGGATAGATAAGTGGGAGCAGCATTATGTAGAGATTTGAAAGCAAGAACCAGAATTTTAAATTGAGCTCTATATTTTATAGGAAGCCAATGTAGGGACTGACAGAAGGGTGAGTCATGGGAGGTGCGGGCGGACAGGAAGATGAGCCTCGCCGCCGCATTCATTATGGATATGTTGTTCACCCAGATCAGGGCTATCCAGGGATAAAACATTGGCGGGGGTATGTGGTGTGTTGGGGTGTTTTCTGTATTTGGGTAAAAATTTATGTTTTCTGCCTGTGGTAATTGAATTAGTCCATTTTGTTTGTTTATTGTATCACAGGCAGAGGGGAGGGTTTGTGTACAGTAACTGGGAGTGTTCAAATGTAAAACTCTGTTGTGGGGAAATACTGTATAAAAGAAGCATCTGTATCATTTAACCTTTGGTTCTACTTTAACTTCAATTTAGAGTCCTGTGTCTTATTGGGGGAAACAACTACAAGGGATTGCTTTGCTCTTCATACTCCCTTGGATAATCGCTAAGCTCTTTTAAGAGCTTGTTTCTGCTTCACTCTCTGGGGAAAGAGAGGTTTACCCACTGGAACCTAAAACCTTGTCGTAGGTCCAGGGTGGGTAGGAGACTGCGAGACCCCAACCAAGCTGCAGCGGTTTGTGGGGTCTGCGGTGGTTATGGTCTCTGGTGGAGTGCTTGGAGCCCTCAGGAAGCGCTAGGAGCATCCCTCAGCGGAGGTACCCAGTCGGGGTGCCAGGTGATCTGTTACAAGCATCCCGTGGTGTTTTTAGAACTGATTTTTTTTTAATATATTGTCCTTTCCCTACTACCCTTTCAATGAAATGACTCTGACAGCATAACAAGGTTTTTATCTCTGTCTCCTGTGTCAGAGCATATGTGTGATACCTGATAGCTAGGCTGTAAATGATACCTTGCTTTGTCTGATTGGGATGGAAACCGGAATTGTGAAGGTAGCTGTACCTGTGTTGGTTTCTTGGTTTCCTGTTGATACACAGATGAATGAAGAATGCCATTGGTGACAGTTATGCTGCAGTCGATGAAGATGTATCTCATCCTGGACGACCTAGAATACAGATTCTTAGAGTACACAGTCCCACAAACCATATAAATATTACTGTTACAGAGATGCAAAATATGGACAGAAAAAGAAGAAAGCCTTATAGATTTCTATACATTTTTTAAGTAATTCCACCAATTGATAAACCTCAAAATAAACTTCCTTAATGACGGTGTTTATTCATCTGTGTACAGGAAACCCACAGATAGGTACAGCTATTATTATTAAGTTCCAAAGTTGCCAAAGTTCCAAAGCACAGTATTTCCGAAGTTCTAATATACCTACCCAGTATGAAGAATGTTACACTGTATACAAGTTTAAATAAAAAGTATACAAACATAGCCAGGATTCAGCTGTAAGCATTTGCAGCACTTACAACAATCAAGTAACACACATACATATATAAAATGTAAGGGATGGATGGGAATGAGTAAGTATTAGGGAGCTATCTACCAAAAGGCTGAAAGACCTAAATTGGTCTTTCAGCCAAATTTACTAATACTAAGTAACGATTACTTAGTATTAGTAAATTATGCCCCTACTCGCTATACCGCGAGTAAGGGCATGTCTAGTAAACAGTGAGCGTGCCACGCGAGTGGGGGCTTCTAACCTGAATTCTATGGAATTATGTGAGAACAGGTCCTATTCAGTTTGGTTCTATTAGGAAATTACTTCTATGATACCTAATGTCATAGAGATTCTATGCAAGTCAGCCATGATCATTTTAAAGTATTATAAAAATGATCATGGCTGATTTGCCCCCCTAATTTCATAGAGATTCTATGCAAGTCAGCCATGATCATTTTAAAGTATTATAAAAATGATCATGGCTGACCTGCCCCCCTGGCCCTCACCCCTGAACAGCGGGTGGGGCCCCAAAGTAAAATAAGGGGAGCCTATTGTCCTCCCATCCAATCAGAGTGCTCTACATTTACCTGTCACAGCACTTTGATTGGTTAGCTTGAAACCCAGCCAATCATAGTGCTCTGTGTCATTTTACACAGCGTGGGAAAATTCTTTGGAATTTCCCCACACTGTGTAATTTGACTCATAACAACACTCTGATTGGTTGATTGAAAGTAACCAATCAGAGAGTAATGAGTCAACTTACACAGCGTGGGAAAATTCCAAAGAACTTTCCCATGCTGTGTAAAATGACACAGAACACTCTGATTGGCTGGATATCAAGCTAGCCAATTAGACTGCTGTGACAGGTAAATTTAGAGACTTACCTGTCAGTCTCTTCATTTACCTGTCTATCTCCACTCCTTCAAAAAATCTTTGAAAACGTACTTCTTTAGGAAAGCATATTAATGAAACTGTGAACAGCTTTTCCTCCACGCACCCTGATTCCTCTCCTGAAACTGTCACCAAAACAAAACACTAAGCCCTCAATGAATACTATACTAGCAACCTACTTTTCCACCCTACCCTTACCTTTTGTGTCACTATACACCATTCCCTCTAGCATGTAAGCTCATTGAGCAGGGCCCTTGATCCCTCTATTCCTGTGCGTCAAACTTGTCTGGTTACAAATACGTGTCCACCCATTGTACAGCTCCACGAAACTTGTTGGCACTTTAGTAAAAATATTCTTAATAATAATAATAAAAAAATATACCCCTACATATTAGCATTCCGGAGAATGATACAGATTGCTATAGCAGTAAATACCTTTATTTTAAAAATATATGATTTAACTGTATGTGACCATGATGCTCAATTGTAGACAAGCTTGTTACATTTTATAGCAATTTTTAGTAAACTGCACTACTAGTAATGCCTTCAGGGTCCTTACAGATACCCGTAAACTCATTTTTTGTTGGTTTTTTTTAACAATTTTTATATATATATATATATATATATATATTTTTTTGTCATACATACTGTATGTGAGAAAAATTGCATTTTTGCTTTTATACTAACATTGCAGACTCTGTGTTAAATCGTGCATGATAAACCACACTCTACACTCTCTAAAGCTTTTAATTTCCTAAATATCTTTTTATAAAGGAAGAAAGAATAAGTGAAAAATAAGAATTGTGTAAATTTACATCTTTGTAAGTTGGTCTACAAAGCAATCTATACACAATATTGCTATATTTGGATATGTTTATATGTTGTTGTACACCTATGCATATTGGTTTCAAATGTGTATATATCCATCTATCTGTCTGTCTGTCTATCTATCTGTCTTTTTAAATTAACAGATTTGTTTAGATGTGAACATTAACAATATCAGCAGCAAAATACTTTGTACGGAATATAAAATAAAAAAGAAGTAAAAAAAAATTAGGGGCAAAGAGATTTTAACATACAATTATTTTAACATACAATTAAAAAAAAATTAGGGGCAAAGAGATTTTAACATAGGATCATACAAAATATTCAAAATAATTTTGGTCATGTCGGTGAGACCTGTCCAGGAATTTTCCATAGTTTAAACAATGAATGATAATTAATTTACTTCAAAATATTCAGAGGATTTCTTTAAAGAGAATATATTTTCACAGTTTATTTGTAACTAGGGATGCGCCCACATAATTTAAGGATTTTTTTTACCAAAGAAAGTGTGATATAGGATATCTAGCTTTTTCCTGTAAAACCACAGAATTTCTGTCATGAGATATTCTGTTTTGTGTCCGTTCTATGGAATTATGTGAGAACAGGTTCTATTCAGTTTGGTTCTATTAGGAAATTACTTCTATGATACCTAATGTCATAGAGATTCTATGCAAGTCAGCCATGATCATTTTAAAGTATTATAAATTATAAAATGGAAAGATTAGGGAGACTGAGATCAGATTGAGAGAAGTGCCAGATGTGTGTTTTATGGAAAGCCTTTGGGTAACTTTTTCATATTGGTTAAAACATCAAGAACTGCATTGTCTTTAAGACTTCACTTTGGCGCAACTTTTTTTTTTGCTCTTTGTTATTTTAAATCACCTTCATTCCCAATTCCCTCTAGACTGTGTTTACCTATCCCAAGGAGTACGCAAGCAACTCCCGCCCCCTCCTCTTCACCTCAACCTTTTCATGGAAAATTAATACAGGAGAATATGTCCTGTGTATTGAAAATGCCTCTGGTATGTTGGCTCTTGACATAGAGAGAATGTAATAATAATAGCAACTTCAACGTATTTCCAAGAAATTATATGAAAGATATAATCGTCCCACATTCACGAGCTTTTCTGCTTTCTTTTCAAAAAATATAATAATTTCTGATTTATTTCACTTCATGTTAGTTCTACTGTCCTCAAATACAAGCTTTAATAATTTTTGGATATGTTGTTCACCCAGATCGGGGCTATCAAGGGATGTATATTATGGGGTTTTATGTGTTTTTAAGATACTTTTTGTGGTTTCATAAAATGTTATGTTTTTCTGTGCTTGGAGATAATTGGGTTAGATTAGTACAGTTCCTGATTAAATTATCTCCCAAGCATAGAGGAGGAATTCTATTGTTTGTGTGTGGAAGTGTCACATGTTGTAACTATACTGTTATTGGTCTGTAACATTGTCACCCTGTGCCCCATCAGGTCCAGTTCGGTGTTCCCCTTGCATGGGGACTTGCATTAGTGATTTAGCTCCATTAAAATCTGTTCCTGCTTACCCTCAACATAGAGTCTCATCTCATGTGTGGGGGAAACGGCTGTATCTATCCCGGGGATTGCTATATCACTATACTTCCTAGGAATTATAGTCACTAGCTCCTACAAGAGCTATTCCTGCTACGCTCTCTGGGAGTTGGAGAGGTCTGCCCACTGGATGCTGGATCCTGGTCTTGGGTTCAGGGTGGGTGAAGGACGGCGAGACTTCGTCACAGCTGCATTGCTGGAAGTGGGGTCTGCAGTGCTTATGGTGTCTGGTGGAGTGCTTGAATTCCTTGGTGAGCACTAGGAGCATCGATTGGCGGAGGCACTCGGTCAGAGTGCCAGGTGTTCCGTCACATATATCCTCTCCCATGCCTATTTGACGATTCTGGAGATCACTACACTCAGCTGTGTGTAAACTGATAGTAGCCAACTGTATCAACAGTAAATGTTATTAGTTTCTTAGGAAGCTCCAGTAATTCTATAAGATGTATTTACTTATTATTGAAATTTATAAAGCACCAGCTTATTCTGAGATGCTTGCTATAACTGGAAGACAATCTACGTATTCCATAAACTTTACTGGAGAGTAAAGTTTATTGGATATGATGAAACCCTAAAGACCACAACGTGAGATTCTTGATGGCCAGAACTGCTCCCCGATCTGGTAGAAGTCTGTGTGACGCTGCACACAGCTGTATAGCTACAGGAACGTTGCCTATTTTGGCCCTTTAAGCCGGATAGTATGAAATACTCTAACCAAGGATTAAAAATGTAGTTTAAGTTACTACAAGACGATATGTTTTTATGTAAGGAACTGGCATCTTTGGTGTCAGTTTGGTAATTATTTTGTTTTGTTTATTCTTTTGAAAGATTTCTATGGGTAAACATAGCTTTTATAAAGTGTTAATTCTATCAATGTAATATAATCTACCCTCGGGAACTATTAAAAAGATGTGGTGTTTTGTTTTCTCCAAGAATAGCTGAATCTTGAAAAGACTGCATTTTCACTGTACTGGTAAAATAATGAGGAAGGACACCCATATTATTATAAAAATAATTACAGAAAAAGATAAAATTATAAGCTAGTAACATTTACATTTCTCACCCACAACAACATGTCTATTGACATAATATCCACAGTCTAAAATTATCATTATTACATTTTGTAATGTATAGAATGTTCCTGTTAGGATTTGGGCTGTTCGTGGATTTAAAAATGTTTTCATATTTTTTATATTGCTGAGTCTAATGTTGCAGATCGATGTACATTTCATATATTTTTTTTGTGCAATCTGTCTCCACTGAAGCCTTTACCCAAATGTCTGCTACATGACTGAGTGCAATTTTTCACGTAATAATTTTAAAATATTAGTAGGTAATTACACTTTTGAATAATATGCGATATGGGAAGAAGAGTTTAAATGCTGACAGTTGCCACGGTAAAGGAATAACTGATGAGGAAATGAGCAGCTATTACATTAATTACTGTAGATTATTAACTCTCTCAGGAACTGTGAGACTGTAACAATGTACTCATTCCCAAGGTATCTGTTGATTGAGAGGCTACATAAAATATTATTCATAGAAAGAGATAGTACTAGGAGGATGTGGGGGGATGAATTAGATGAATGTATGCAGCAATTTTACACACAGTCTGGTTTTGCAGCAAAACTAGTTCTAATAGTTTGGGGAGGAAATGCATCAGTTTATAAAAATAGCATGTTGTTTTAGCCAAAAAATATAATTTGTTACAATTAAGTTATTCATCATAGCACTCAGTATTTCAAGAGTATCAAGTACAGGCGAGAGAATTCTCCCAACTACTATCTATTTAAAGGGACAGTAATGCTTAATAAACTTATACTATATCAAAGCTGCTCAGTTATTTGGCAACTTTAATAATAAAAACAATCTTTTATAGAAAAAAAATAATGATTTATTAAACAAAAAAACAAACAAATAAAAAAAAAATGCCATTTAATTATATATAAAATTCTTTAAAAAATTATATTTATCTTACTAACCCACATCTCCTTATAGTCAATAACCATCCATATATTATATTCCTATTTCTTATAGGCTCATATTGAAAGGGAACTATTATGTCTAGAGAATTTATGCTATTGAATAAAACGTTTTATTTTCTATGCGCTGTTTTCTTTTAAATGTATATAAAAGATTTAGAAATTGACAAACCAGTTTATCCCAGGCACAGTCAGAGCGCACGTTGCATTGGTGAAGGAGATACAGAACCAGTCTTATGGATCAGCATCAATCTTACAGAATGTCTTGTTTATGTTTCTCCTTCACTAATGCAATGTGTGCCCTGACTATGTCGATAACACAATCTTTAATATACCTTTAAAAAAATTAAAAAAAAGAGTCTCACATAAAAAAGGGATAACAAAAGGGATAACATCATAAGGGATTCTCAATCCCATCCTCTCTGCTTGCTCTATCTATAATGACTGGTGGTAAAAATAGCATATTGACAGGAAACCAAAATGGAGAAACTCTAATAGAGTTTAAATAGAGCTGTGTCTTCTACATTTATAGGGACACTCCAGACCCCTTAACAACTTTAGCTTGCTGAAAAGCATTATGTGTGAAGAGTGTGTCCTCTTTTTTTTTTAATTTTGAAAAAAGTGCAGATTTCAATAGAAACCGACACTTTTATAAATCTTCTTACACCTCCTTGACTTTCAAGCAAACAGGCCCTGTTACTTCCTGGTTTGGTTAGCTCAGTGTAGCTAAAGTCAAGAGGCAGAAATTGCTCAAAACACCTGCATTTAGAAGTCTGTGATTGGACAGCCAAAGAAAGTCTGAGTGGGTTTATAAGGGGAGGGTTTGCAATTGCAGCAAGCAAAAGCAATGCAGGTTTTGCAAGCTGTTTTTTTATTTACCCACAATGAAAAATGCTTAATTAAATGCATGCACGTTTTTATTTGGGGTAAATCTAGTAAACAGTGATTTTAAATATTTTGTATTTGGGTAGTGGAGTGTCCCTTTATCTGTACTTTTCAGACTTTACAAACTCATAGGGCTGGAATATCCTCACAGAAGGGATTACTTTGGTTACTTAATATACATTTTCACATAAAATTCAATATAGAAAATATTTTGTACACCTAATCCCAGGATTTGTGAACACACTAACTCGATTACCTGCATGGTTATTGGTTGCAAAGAGGAACTATAGATGGCCACTCCCATAGATGGAAGATAAGTCTGAGATGTACTGAAAATAGGTATTTATTTTTCAGTACATTAGAAACAATACACATAATATGTCTAATTGCTTTCCGAATGATTCAATATTGTTAGAAAAACTTTCCGAATGATTTACACACAAACATTCCCATAGAGACTTCTGTAGATGAATCATTTTTAAAGTTTTCCTAGCAATATTCTGATTTAGGGTCCCCACCCACCACTCAGACGTGGGGGCCAATAGCTCCCCCCTTCAGTTTAAAAGCCCTCACTTGCTCGGCAAGGTTGAGGGCTTGGGAAGGGGGACACGTGTTTTTTTTTTGGTGTTTTTTTTGGTGTGGCTGCTCACTGTTTACTAGACATGCCCCTACTCCCGGTATAGCGAGTAGGGGCAGAATTTACTAATACTAAGTAATTTTTACTTAGTATTACTAAATTTGGTAGAAATACCAATTTAGGTGTAAAGGACCACACGTCCCCCCGGCTGGGTACCTCCGTTGAAGGATGCTCAACAGCAAAAACACACAAAAATATATAATTCATATCATACTGAACAGAACCTCCAGATTCAACCTATCCCCAGATAGCTTGGATCTGAGTGCTCACTATATCCGAACAGCGCTCAGATCCCACAAACACAGTCAAATCGCCATGGGGTTAAAGTTTAGCAACAAGTTCCAACTGGTCTGGCAGTGTCCCTGGGACAACGCCCTGCTGGAGAACAATAGACAGGAAACGGGGGAGGGGCACACCTTCTCATGTATTCAAAGGAGCAGGAAAAGTTTTTCAAACTCCAATAAGCCCAAATAATGCTTACACAGGGCAAAGTCTCCCAGGGGCCATAGTCAGAAGGCAGGAAGCGGGCAAACAGGCTACTCCAATGCCCTGTGGCGAGGTTGGTTCCACCACACTAGGTCTTTCAGCCTTTTGGCTACTTACTCATTCCCATCCATTGACTGGCTAAGTAACTTACATTTTATATGAACATGTTACTTGATTTTTGTAAGTGTTGCAAATGCTTACAGCTAAATCCTGGCTATGTTTGTATACTTGTTATTTAAACTGGTATACAGTGTAACATTCTTCATCCTTCCACTGGGTATATTAGTACTTCGGCAATTCTGTGCTTCGGAACTTCGGAACTTCGGCACTTCGACACTTCGGAACTTCAGGAACATCGGAACTTCGGAAATTCAGCTATTCAGACATTCGGAATTATCTGAATGTTCGAATTGCCTGAAATTCGTCAGAATCAACATTCGTAACGAAACAAATTTAACATATCTAGCATCAAGTGGGTGTCATAAATTATATTAGACAGGTGGTTTGAATGTTGTGCCTGATCAGTGTATTTATTCCACTGAAACTTTGTGATTTTGTTTCTGGAGTTTTTATTTCCATGCTGCCCTCTGGAATGCACAAACTGTGTGCAACATAATTAAATCTACTTGCATCCATGATTTATTCATCTCACGCTCCCTTAATTTACTTGCTTTAATTGAAACTTGGATCTCTCCTTCTCACACAGCTACTCTTGCCTCATTACCCTATGGTGGTCTACTGTTTACGCACAACCCAAGACAGCTTGTCAGTAAAGGTAGTGGTGTAGGGTTTGTGCTTTCACCCCACTACTCCTTTAAACCTGTACCCACCCCCCTTCCCTCTCTTTCTCCTCCTTTGAAATTCACTCAGTTCACTTATTCAAACACATATCTGCAAACATTGCAGTTATTTATCGCCCCTTTGGTTCTCCTTGTCTCTCCCTTGACCATCTGCTGCCTGACTTCCTTACTTCCTTTCAAGCAATATCCCATCCCTAATTCTCAGGGATTTCAACATTCCCATAAACCCACCCTTGTCCTCAGTAGCCTCAAAACTTATTTCAATCACCTCCTCCTTTGGCCTATCGCAATGGGCTAATTCTCCCACACATGTAGCTGTCAATTCCCTAGATCTTGTTTTTTCAAATGCATGCTTAGTCTCCAATCTCAGTACTCAATTTCCTCTATCAGACCACCACCACCTATCATTTGTTCTTGAGTGCCCCATACACCCAATATGCTCAATCTACTCCACCTCAACTCAAGGAATTTGAATTCTCTTGACCTCCAGCAGCTATTAACAGTAATCCATTCTAAACTCTCATCCATCCCTTAACTCTCCTGTCCCTCTCTGGCAATCTCCTCATATAACGCTACCCTCACCCCTACCCCTAGATGCTGCAGCCCGCTCTAAGCATGCACCTCAAGGAGGGCGCACCTCCAACCATGGCACAGAGATGCTCAGCTGAACACTGCTGGATGAAGTCCCGCACCTTGTCCGACTTCCTCCATTATAAATTAATTTTGTTTTCATATAGCACAGCACTCACCCTTGCTAAACAATCCTACTTTTCATCTCTTGTTAGTTCATGCTCATGCAATCCCAGGCATCTCTTTAATACCTTCAACTCGCTCCTTTGCCCCCCTCAAGCCACCCTTCAAACTGACTTTTTGGCAGATAGCCTTGCATGCTACTTTACTGACAAGATTGAACAGTTAAGGAAAGAATTCCCCTCCACTTTGCTCTTCCCTTTCGCAACCACACACCAACCGTACCTTTCCTACACTACAGGCCTTCTTCCCAGCTACAGAACAAGTGGTGGCTTTGCTTCTCCTCATCTCTCATCCCACCACCTGTCCACTTGAGCCAGTAGCACAGTCAGTAAAAAAAGAGGAAAAAACATTTTTAGATACACAGATAAGAAAAGAAAAGTAAAACAAGGATTAGTTAGATTAAAAACAAAAGAAGGAAGGTATGTAGAAGAGGATAAAGGTCCAGCTGACTGCCTCAATTAATATTTTTGTTCAGTATTTACAGATGAAAATGAAGGAAAGGGACCTCAGTTAGGAAAAAGGACAAATTAGTAATTTATTACATGTGAGTTTACAGAGGAAGAGGTTCTATTTCAACTGTCAAAAGTAAAGACAAATAAGTCAATGGGACCTGATGGAATACACCCAAAATTATTAAAAGAGCTTAGTGGTGTACTAGCAAAACCATTAACAGATTTATTTAACCAATCATTGTTAACAGGAGTAGTCCCAGAAGATTAGTATTTAGCGAATGTTGTGTCCATTCACAAGAAAGATAGTAGGGAGGAGTAGGGCAACTATAGGCCAGTAAGCCTTACTTCAGTAGTGGGGAAAAAAAATGGAAACCATGTTAAAGGAAAGGATTGTTGAACATCTAAAAACACATGGATTCCAAGATCAGAGACAACATGGGTTTACTTCAGGGAGATCATGCCAAACTAATCTTACTGATTTTTTTGATTGGGTAACTAAAATAATAGATCAGGGTGGTGCAGTAGACATTGCTTACCTAGATTTCAGTAATGCTTTTGACACTGTTGTACATAGAAGGCTTATCAATAAACTGCAATCTTTAAGTTTGGATTCCAATATTGTTGAATGGATAAGGCAGTGGCTGAGTGACAGGCAACAGAGGGTTGTAGTCAATGGAGTATATTCGAAGCTTGGGCTTGTCACCAGTGGGGTACCTCAGGGATCTGTACTTGGACCCATTCTTTTTAATATTTTTATTAGTGATATTGCAGAAGGTCTTGATGGTAAGGTATGTCTTTTTGCCGATGATACTAAGATATGTAACAGGGTTGATGTTCCAGGAGTGATAAGCCAAATGACAAATGATTTAGGTAAACTAGAAAAATGGTCAGAGTTGTGGCAACTGACATTTAATGTGGATAAGGCCAAGATAATGCATCTTGGAAAAAACCCAAGGGCAGAGTACATCTGAGGAAAGGGATTTAGGGGTGATTATTTCTGATTACTTAAAGGTAGGCAGACAATGTAATAGAGCAGCAGGAAATGCTAGCAGAATGCTTGGTTGTATAGGGAGAGGTATTGGCAGTAGAAAGAGGGAAGTGCTCATGCCACTGTACAGAACACAGGTAAGACCTCACTTGGAGTATTGTACACAGTACTGGAGATCGTATCTTCAGAAAGATATTGATACTTTAGAGAGAGTTCAGAGAAGGGCTAGTAAACTGGTTCATGGATTGCAGGATAAAACTTACAAGGAAAGGTTAAAGGATCTTAACATGTATAGCTTGTGTCAGGATCGTGACAGGGATCCAACACGCAGAATACAAACAGGAGATAGGTACGTATACCGGACCTTAGAATGGCCGGACTAACGTAAGGAGAAAGCAAAAGAATGGTCAGAGACAAGCCGAGGTCGAGGGAACGAGAGATCAGGTAAGCGAGAGACAAGCCGAGTCAAAAGGACAAGAGAGGAAAGCAGGGTCAAAATACAAGCCGAGTCAGGAACCAAAAGACAATAGAGGTAAGTGCACTGAGTGACCAGACTAGCTAGAACCACGACAGGGCAATGAATCATTCCACAGAACCCTTTTTTATACCTTGGCTCTTTAACTGTTGGCTCCGCCCCCAACGGGTCCTGATTGGTTGTTCGGCACTTGGTTGCCGTGATTGACGGGTCGGAACGTGATTGCCGTCATGACGTCGGCTACTGAGCGCCGCGTCATAAAAGGAGGCGGAGCTATCGCGGCCAGCGTGTAAACGGCCGGGAGGAGTGCAAGGATCGGGTGAGTCAGCCCCCCTAGGAGGATGGACGTCTAGGTGTCTAACCTCCTCCGAGGTAGACACCAAAGGTAACCTGACAGTACCCCCCCTCTCAGAAACGCCCACCGGGCGGAAGGAACCGGGGCGAGACGGAAAACGAGCATGAAATGCCCGGAGGAGACGAGGGGCATGCACATTTTCATGGACCACCCAAGACCTTTCTTCAGGCCCATACCCCTTCCAGTCAACAAGATATTGCAACCTCCCCCGAGAAATACGAGAATCGAGAATGGATTTGATTTCATATTCCTCCTGACCCTCAACCTGGACAGCGAGAGGGGAGGACTCAGCGGAGGAAAATCTGTTGCAAACCAAAGGCTTCAACAAAGAAACATGAAAAGAGT
Organism: Pelobates cultripes; assembly: GCA_933207985.1. NCBI lineage: Eukaryota > Metazoa > Chordata > Amphibia > Anura > Pelobatidae > Pelobates > Pelobates cultripes. The sequence goes on from OW240912.1 coordinate 47,295,182, forward strand.
TAGGGATGCGCAGGGCAGGCGGAAGGGCAAGACGATACGCAACCGGGTTAATCCGACACAGAACCTTGTAAGGGCCTATGTAACGAGGGGCAAATTTCATGGAAGGAACCTTCAAGCGGATGTTTCTGGTACTCAACCACACCCTATCACCCGGGGCAAAAACCGGAGCCACCCGTCTCCGTTTGTCAGCGTGTCGTTTGAACACCATGGAATTCTGAAGAAGAATTCGTCGAGTCTGATCCCACAACTTTCTCAGATTGGCGACATGAACATCAACCGACGGAACCCCTTGGGAAGGGGAAACCGACGGAAGAATGGAAGGATGAAAGCCATAATTCAAGAAAAAGGGGCTAGAACGAGTAGAATCACAAACGAGATTGTTGTGTGCAAACTCTGCCCAAGGAATCAGACCAACCCAATCGTCCTGGTGTTCAGAAACAAAACAACGCAAATATTGTTCAATCTTTTGGTTGGTGCGTTCAGCAGCTCCGTTGGACTGGGGATGATAGGCAGATGAGAAATTCAACTTGATGCCTAAGTGAGAACAGAAAGACTTCCAAAAGCGGGAAACAAATTGGGAACCTCTATCAGAAACAATTTCAGAGGGAATACCATGTAAACGAAAAATCTCCCTCGTGAATATCTCAGCTAATTCGGGAGACGAGGGCAGTTTAGGCAAGGGCACGAAATGAGCCATTTTAGTAAACCTGTCAATCACCGTGAGAATAACAGTATGTCTTTTAGAAACAGGCAAATCGACAATGAAGTCCATAGCCAAACACGACCATGGTCTCTCGGGAATTTCTAAGGGATGCAAAAGTCCACAAGGGAGCGCGTGAGGTTGCTTAGTCTTCATACAGACAGCACATGCCCTGACGAAATCCTTTATATCCTTACGAAGGGAAGGCCACCAGAAATCTTTAGAAATCAGGGAACACGTTTTGCGTATGCCGGGGTGCCCAGCAATTTTACTGTCATGAAAGCAATGCAGCAGTTCCACTTGGAGCTCAGGAGGAACGAAGTATCGATCCCCAGGAACAGGTTTGGGGGCTAGATGTTGTACTTTCTTGATCTCAGCAAGCAACGGCGAGTGTATCCTGACACAAGTGTTGGCAATAATATTACACTTGGGAACGATAGAAGACAAAGCTGCTTCAGACACCGTAGAAGGTTCATGTTGACGGGACAATGCATCTGCCTTAGAGTTCTTAGAACCAGGTCTATAAGTGAGCACGTAATTGAAATGTGTCAGAAACAAGGACCAACGAGCTTGCCTGGCGGACAAGCGCTTGGCCTCCCCTATGTAGGACAAATTCTTGTGATCCGTCAAAATAGTAACCGGGTATAAAGTCCCTTCCAACAAATGTCTCCATTCCTTTAAAGCCATAATGACCGCTAACAGTTCCCTGTCACCAATGTCATATCTACTTTCAGGCCCAGATAATTTCTTGGAAAAAAAAACACATGGATGTAACGGTTTATCCAAACCTAGCCTTTGGGACAAGATAGCGCCTATACCTGTCTCCGAGGCGTCTACCTCGAGTAAAAAAGGCAAAGATGTGTCAGGATGAACTAATATCGGTGCTGAGGCAAAATGTTCTTTGAGTGTTTTGAAAGCAGAGAGAGCCTCTGTAGACCAAGTCTTGGTATCAGCACCCTGTCTAGTCATATTGGTAATAGGAGCAATAATAGAAGAGTAACCTTTAATGAAGCGCCTACAATTATTGGAGAATCCGATAAATCTCTGAATGGCCTTGAGTCCCCTGGGCAATGGCCAATCTAAAATCGATTGGAGTTTAATGGGGTCCATCCTAAATCCGTCTCCAGAAATAGCGTAGCCAAGAAAGTTTATCTGAGATTGGTCGAAGCTACACTTTTCCAATTTGCAGTACAATCCATGTTGTAACAGTTTGCGCAGTACCCTTCTGACTTGTCTGTGGTGAGTCTCAATCTCTCTAGAGTGTATTAGTATATCATCCAAATATACTATAACGCATTCATGCTGAAATTCCCTAAGAACCTCATTAATAAGGTCCTGGAATACTGCAGGTGCATTGCAAAGCCCGAAGGGCATTACCATGTATTCATAGTGGCCATAACGGGTATTGAAAGCTGTTTTCCATTCGTCTCCCTGCTGAATTCTCACCAAGTTATAAGCTCCCCTCAAATCTAACTTGGTAAAAATCTTGGAGCCTTTTAGTCGATCAAAGAGCTCAGTAATTAAAGGAATAGGATAAGCATTTCTAACAGTTATCTTATTCAAGCCCCGATAATCAATGCAAGGCCGTAGAGTGCCATCTTTTTTATCTACAAAAAAGAAACCGGCCCCGGCCGGAGAAGATGATCTCCTAATAAATCCTTTGTCTAGGTTTTCACGTATGTACTCCTCTAGGACTAAGTTTTCCTTAGTGGATAAAGGATATACCGTACCCCTCGGAGGCATAGTACCAGGTAGGAGTCTAATTTTACAGTCGAAAGACCTATGTGGAGGTAAAGTATCAGCTCTCTTTTTGTCAAAGACTGCCTTTAAATCCAGGTACTGCGACGGTATCTGTAAATCTGTAGGTTGGGAAGAGTTAACCGGGGCGTCAACCCTGCAAATCGGTGAGACTTTCTGCAAACATCCTCTCTGGCAACCCTGACCCCAGGAGACTATCTCACCCAGTTCCCAGTCAATGATAGGGTTATGCTTCTTAAGCCAGGGATACCCCAAGACTATAGGAACTGAAGGAGATGAGATCAGCATGAGGGATATTCTTTCCTCGTGAAGGATACCAGTGGTTAACTTAATTGGTATGGTTTCACGAAAAATCACAGGTTCAGATAATGGTCTACCATCTATGGCCTCAGCGGCCAAGGGTGTATCCCTTAGCTGAGATGGGATAGAATGGTTAGTGACAAAGGCTTGGTCAATAAAGCTTTCAGCTGCTCCGGAATCTATCAAAGCCATAGCATTAAGTACTCCCTTTTCCCAAGCTAAAGAAACAGGTATCAGAAGCCTATGATCTTTATAATCATATATAGAGGACAAGATAGAAACACCCAAGGCCTGTCCTCTTGAGAAACTTAGGTGCGAGCGTTTCCCGGCCGGTTAGGGCAATTAAGGCGTAGGTGACCTCTAATTCCGCAATACATACAAAGACCCTCCCTTCTCCTGTACTGTCTTTCCTCTTCTGAGAGTCGAGTATTACCTATTTGCATAGGTTCTGGGAGAGCTAAAGTAGTAGAATCAGAAGTCTGAAATGAGGGAGCTAGTCTTATGGAGGATCTGCGGGTTCTATCCCGAATATTCTGCCTCTGTCTCATACGTTCATCTATTAGGGAAATAAATGAAATCAAATCCTCCAAATTTTCAGGAAGATCTCTTGTGGCCACCTCATCTAAAATCTCATCAGATAACCCGTTCATAAATACGTCCATATAAGCCTGTTCATTCCACTTGACTTCTGCCGCCAAGGATCTGAACTCCAAAGCATAATCCACTAGGGTTCGGTTATACTGTCTAAGACGTAACAGTAGTCTAGCTGCATTGGCCTTTCTTCCTGGAGGGTCAAAAGCTCTCCTAAATGCAGCGACAAAAGCATTATAATTATAAACTAACGGGTTATCATTTTCCCACAGGGGGTTAGCCCATCTAAGTGCCTTGTCAATGAGCAAGGTAATTATAAATCCAACCTTCGCCCTGTCAGTAGGGTAGGCGTGGGGTTGTAACTCAAAATGAATACCTATCTGGTTTAAAAAACCTCGACAAGTGTCAGGAGCGCCGCCATAGCGTGGCGGGGACGTAACACGGGAAGAAGTAGCCACTGTGGCTACCTCTAGGCCTGTACTTATAGGAGAGATAGATGGGGTACGCATCTCCTCTGAGTGATTACTAGGACGAGATAGCAATGCTTGCAGAGCTAGAGCCATCTGGTCCATTCTATGATCCATGGCCTCAAATCTAGAGTCAGGAGAACCGACCTGAGAGTTTGTACCTGCAGGATCCATTGGCCCTGTCGTAATGTCAGGATCGTGACAGGGATCCAACACGCAGAATACAAACAGGAGATAGGTACGTATACCGGACCTTAGAATGGCCGGACTAACGTAAGGAGAAAGCAAAAGAATGGTCAGAGACAAGCCGAGGTCGAGGGAACGAGAGATCAGGTAAGAGAGAGAAGCCGAGTCAAAAGGACAAGAGAGGAAAGCAGGGTCAAAATACAAGCCGAGTCAGGAACCAAAAGACAATAGAGGTAATTGCACTGAGTGACCAGACTAGCTAGAACCACGACAGGGCAATGAATCATTCCACAGAACCCTTTTTTATACCTTGGCTCTTTAACTGTTGGCTCCACCCCCAACGAGTCCTGATTCGTTGTTCGGCACTTGGTTGCCGTGATTGACGGGTCGGAACGTGATTGCCGTCATGACGTCGGCTACTGAGCGCCGCGTCATAAAAGGAGGCGGAGCTATCACGGCCGGCGTGTAAACGACCGGGAGGAGTGCAAGGATCGGGTGAGTCAGCCCCCCTGGGAGGATGGACGTCTAGGTGTCTAACCTCCTCCGAGGTAGACACCAAAGGTAACCTGACAGCTTGGTGGAAAGACGAGACAGGGAAAAGTAAAGGAGGAGAGCATATTTAAAAGAAGAAAAACTACCACAACAAGAGGACATAGTCTTAAATTAGAGGGGCAAAGGTTTAAAAATAATATCAGGAAGTATTACTTTACTGAGAGGGTAGTGGATGCATGGAATAGCCTTTCAGCTGAAGTGGTAGAGGTTAACACAATAAAAGAGTTTACGCATGCGTGAGATAGGCATAAGGCTATCCTAACTATAAGATAAGGCTATGGACTAACGAAAGTATTTGGAAAATCAGACTATATGGGCCAAATGGTTCTTATCTGCCGTCACATTCTATGTTTCTATGTTTCTATGTTACCTTAGCACCTTATCAGATCTCTCTCTCTTCGTACCATCCTTAACACACATCCTAAACTCTCTTTCATCTGGTGTTGTCCCTGCTCCCCTTAAGCATGATACTGTCGTACTCATCTAAAAAAAAGTCATCCCTAGACCCGTCTTCCCCTTCCAACTATCCACCCATATCCCTGCTTCCTTTTTCCTCAAAACTTCGAGAAAGACTTGTCTTTACTCGCATGACTCCCTTCCTAAATTCCAACTCCCTCCTCGATCCTCTTCAATCTGGCTTTCGCCCCCTCCACTCTACTGAGACTGCTCTTATTAAAGTTACAAATGACCTAATCACAGCTAAATCTGAAGGACACTACTCCATACTAATTCTTCTTGACCTCTCTGCTGCCTTTGACACTGTTGATCATGGCCTCCTTCTCATACCTCTCCAATCTCTTGGTCTCTGTGACACAGCCCTCTCATGATTCTCCTCCTATCTCTCCCAATGCTCCTTCAGTGTCTCTTTTTCAAACAACACCTCCTCTCCTCATCCTGTCTCCGTCAGAGTCCCTCAAGGTTCAGTTCTTGTTCCACTTTTGTTCTCTCTCAATATCGCCTCTCGTGGCAAACTTATTAATTCATATCGATTCCACTACCACCTGTACGCAGACAACACCAAGATATACCTCTCCTCCCCTGACCTCTCCCCTGCTGTCCTACAACATGTCACTAATTGCCTCTCTTCTATCTCTAAATGGATGTCCTCCCACTTTCTGAAACTCAATCTCTCTAAAACTGAGTTTCTCATTTTTCCTCCTCATAACACTGATCCTCCTCCTTCACTCTCCCTGCAGGTTGAGGGTACCTGCCTCACCTTATCCTTTTAAGCTCACTGTCTTGGTGCCATTTTTGAACCAAGACTTTTCACAGGCTGCTCCTTTCTTTTGGAACAGTCTGCCTAAGCCTGCCAGACTCTCCCCTAGTCTTCAGTCCTTTAGGAAGTCCCTCAAAACCCATCTTTTTTAGGATTGCTTTTGGCCTACAAGAGTAACTTCTATCTCTCAAACCTTCCTCTTGTTCTCTCCTATAGGGTCACACTCCACTCTCCACCTCCAGTTCTGCTACTTTCCCACTATGCCTATTTGTTGTCTCCCTCAATATCCTTCCTATTTATACCCCACCTCCTCTAGATTGAAAGCTCGTTTGAGCTGGGTCTTCAATTACCTATTGTTCCTGTTACATTTTGTTATCATTTAGTAAATTCCCCTCTTATTGTAAAGCGCTGCGGAATAAGCTGGTGCTATATAAATAATAACCAATAATAATAATGAATGGATGGATGAATAAAAGAATGAATGAATGAACAAATGAAAGAAAACATAATTATAATGTTAGCTCTGGAGGTAATCTTACAGCATTTATGATGTTTTCGTTCAGGTCCACAGATACATTAGAGCAGAAATTACAGTTTTATTTTCTTTCTGCATCATCCATCGTGAGTCTTGCTGTCTGCAGTCTTTCAGTTTATGTGTTTTCTGGACATTCTGTCATTGTCCTTGTCTTATATAGACATTATTGTTCTCTAGTAGTTATTCAGCTGTATACAAAGATTAAATCTCTCAGAGAGATGGCAAAGAATACTATGATGCTCCACCAGTCAGCATGAAAGATTAACTTAAATAGGGAATGGCAGTAGTTACATACAGCTCATTAAAAAAAAAGTATTTTGTCTACTCAAAATAAAAAATATATGGATTTTTTTCCCTAAAACACAGCTTAAAATGTAAATGACTATAAGTAATCCTCTGCTCATTCATTTCCTTACCCTTTCTCTCTTATAAACACTGTCACAGTACAAAATCTCCCATAGAACAATAAATTACCTCACTTAACCCTGCCCTATCTATTTTAATGCAAATCACACAGTCAAGGGTTCTAAAGGGCAGGTAGTTAACATTGTATCATGCTTGCAGTCACATGAATGTGATGTGTTACCCGAATTTTTAACATCGTGTAGCTTCAGATAAACTAATGTTTCAGAAGAGACTTTGACAGCATATTGTAATTTACATTTTTTTTTAATTTAATTATTCAAGAGGGCATGTATAACTTGCTTAAATTATTTATTGTCTGGATACTGTGCAGTGGGTAACCTCTTAATAGGAAACATGAAATATGACAGAAAACGGAATACTTAATCATGTTTTTTTTTTTTTTTTAAACAAAGCCTTGTTCATTATAATGTTTTGCTACAATTTAGTGTTTTTACTATTCTTTATTCACTTCATTGTCCGGTTTGATTAACTGCCAAATAAGGTGTTTTAGGAATCCCCTTTGACAAGATATAACTATATTCCCAACCATGATATTCTCTGTCTGTTTGATGTCCCCAGTGCCAACCAAAAATAAGGTGGCTTGAAGGTTGAATAGAATGGGTTGCAGATGGATGGGCATGATGGATTCACAAAGAAATAGAGATATGATATTTACGAAGTTAGGGATATAAATAAATGGAGGTAAGAGGATGATAACTGAGTAGTATAAAATGAAGGAAATTGGAACTAGGGGCATAGCCCCACATAAATGAAGCTGCAGAAAGAAAGAACAGATCTTCCATATAGTTTCAGGAGAAATAAAAGGCAGCTATCCACAAGAATTTTATATAGGATGTTTTAGTTAAAAAGAACATTCCAAATACTGTAACCACTAAAGAGCATCCATAGTGGTTGATGCATCAGTTGAGCCCTGATCCTCTCCTAAGGTAAGTAGTCAACCGATTGCAAATAGTTTTGTAACTTATCCCTGGTCAGTCAGACTGCCTCCAGGAGAAAGCTTCAGCATGGAGCGTTCATTAGCTCCCTTAAATAAGCCCTGCACTGCCAGACTTAGCTTAGAACAGAGAACCTCAACTTGCCTGAAGGGGCTAACCAGCACCCAACAGATTCCAGGTAAGTTACCAAACTGTTTGCAAATTGTAAAGAAGGACACCAGGATATCCCATATTATAAGAATGCTATATTATATCTATAATATATTATATCCATATTATAAGAATGGATAGAAGAAATTGGATTTCTAGCACTTGTACAATGGCTGCTCAGACTTCCCAAACCAGACTCTCTTTCTTCTGACTGTAGATAAATGTGAAAAGATGATGTAGGGAAGCAGTGCCTCAGGTAATGTCCTCAAATCCAATTGAGTATAGGGTGATAGGAAATGATAAGAAGACAATAAAACGATTTTATATTTCTCTGCTGGTGTACCTGTGCTGCTGAAATGCAACGCACTTAAAGAAAACACCCCCAGCAACTTGTAATTGCTGACAGGCCTGAGGATATCTCCTAACAGAGGACCAAGACCTATACCAGAATATCCATAGACGGGGATCATACCTTCCAAGCAAATACACCTGGAGCTGATTTTAAGCTCAAAAAAATTGTAAGTGTATGTCTTTCTCTTCATCTCATATCACCAGCATTGAAAATACTGCACTAGATTTTGTTTTACTGTCTTCTTATCAATTCAAATCACCCTATACTCAATTGGATTTGCACATATTATAAGAATGGTTTAAATTGCTTCATGCTAACCTGGGACTCCTGGGCAAAGACAATCTTGCCCCGACTTAAAGTGTAAATCTCTACAATGAATTCAGTCCAATTAGGGGGGACATACATAAATCCATGGTTTAGTTATACTACCTGGGCAAGGCAAAAAAAGGAAGCTATAAATGGCTGCAACCAAATTTCTGAGAAAGCATATAGTGAAAAATCCTCAAGTGACATCTAAAAACCTGCAGCAGACTTGGTTGCAACAGACACTGAGGTTTAATTGAGCACAGTAAGGCGTGTACTAAACGCAGAAGGTTTCAATGCCAGAACTCCAAGACGTACACCACTACTTACCCAAAAGCACAAGAAAGGTTGGCTTTTATATGCTTAAAATCATATAAATAAGCCACAGAAGATTGGGGATTCTGGTCTGTGGAGGGATGAAACAAAACTGGAACTTTTTGGCCCAATGGATCAGCGGTATGTCTGAAGAAAAAAGAATGAAGCATATGCTGAAAAGAACACTCTGGCTACAGTTACGCATGATGGTGGCTCGGTCATGCCCTGGGGCTGCTGCGCATGCTGTGGCACTGAAAACCTGCAGCATGTGGAATGCAAGATGAATTCATTGAAGTATCAGGACATCCAAGGAAAAAATGTCATGCTGTCTGTGAGGAATCTAAAGCTTGGGCATCATTGAGCCTTCCAACAAGACAATGATCTCAAATTCTACAAGGGCTTGGTCCTGGAAAATTCTACAGTAGCCATCGCAGTCACCTGACTTGAAGCCCATATAAAATCTCTGGTGGGATTTGAAGAAGGTAGTTGCAGCACACAAACCCAAGAATATTCCTGAACTGGAGGGAATGGGCTAAGTTTCCTCAAAACCACTGCCAGAAGCTGGATTCTGGCTATACATCTCATTTTCTGCAGGTCATAACAGCAAAGGGGTGATCTTCTGAGTACTGAAGATGCTTGCCATGAAGGGGTTGAATCATTTTGAGACTGGAGAAGTCATTACAAGTTGCATTTGCAGTTGATATTGGGGAAACCACAAGCATTCATTGTGTTGAGCTATTTCAATTGCTTTTGTTTGATTTGTTCATTGCAGACAGCTGAAAGTCTTTAAATGTTGACAATAAACTTGATTTTCAATGGGGGTTGAATCATTTTGATTAAAACTGTACATCATAGTTTATATGCAACATACCGCTAAGTTGTATGTGACTACACTACATTGGGGGGAATTGAATATCTGTATGATACTTTTGGAAATAAAGAACACTGCACCATATAGTCAGTGCTTTGTGATTTCTAGGACTTATCTCCTAAACAGGGGTAGGCAACCTTTTAGTAGTACTGTGCCAAAAAAAGATCTTGAAGGCCTTTTGTGTGCTCATCCTATTTTTTTAAATTGAGTTGTGTATGATGCCCTCTTCTGCTTGTGTTATTTTTGGTTGCTGTAGTTGTTTCGAAGGGTTGCATTTGTGCTTAATTGGACTAATTTATTGATATGCTCATGACTAGTTTGTGATATTGTGTATGATACCTATGAATGCGAGCTGCTTGTGGATTTGTGCATGCTGATTATATGTCCACATACATATCATTCAGTGATGTGTGAATGTTTGGGGCTGCATGTGATATTGCATGTGAGAGACTGCTTGTGTGGTTGCGTGCATGTATGTGGATTGTCAGTGGTGTTGTGTTTGTGGGGACTGTGTGTGTTTGTGTATGGGTTGTTTTTATTATTTGTATGAGGTGTGGCTTATTCTGCAGGTCTGTGTATATCTAGCAGTGTGGGTGGCTTATCTGGCTTCCAGTGGGGACTGGGCTGACCAGGTACAGGTTAAGATCTGTGATCACTTCCTCAATGTATAAATTGAGGATCTTTCCCTATCTGATGGTTACAAATTTATTTAAAACCAATCCTATTACTGATCCAAATATTCTCGATGATTTCACAAAGAAACAACATAGGAATAAACTAATCTCTAGAGTTAAAAACTTAATAGTAAACAACCAGAACCCTTCTCCAGCACTTTGATAGGTAAATTTGATAGAGATGTTAAGATTCCCTTTCAGATATGGTGTAAAACCTGGTTGGAGGTTACAAAATCATCTTACTCCATTAATTTACAGGAAACTCTCTATAAACTAATACATAGATAAAATACCTTGATCCTCAACATATAAGTAAGTTCGATACATAAACTATATATTTGTGCCGTAGGTGTAATCAGTTTTTGGGCACTCTATACCACATTTGGTGGGAATGCCCAAAATTGCACAAGATTAAGGACGAAACAGAGCAAATAATATAAAAAATTCTCCAGCAGGGGTTTTCACTGAAATCTTATATATAGCTTTTTCATCTAAAACTACCTAAGACAGATAAAGATATCCAATGTCTTTAAATTAATATTTTATAAGCTATAAAAAAATGTATAGCCAGACAATGGCGTAAATTAAATCCACCAGACCGGGCACAAATTGTTAGTCAGATCTTATATCAAGGAAATATAAAATACTATTTTTAACCTTTTTTTTTAACCTTATATTATAAAATGTGAACACCATAGTTTAAGCTGAAGATTAGTCACTAATGGGAATGATGCCCATTGCGACAGGCAACGCGCTGCTTGGACTGTTTGTCTAATTTCTCTATATTGTATATTGTTATCTATATATATAAAAAATATATCTTTCAACATATATATCACAGACTGATTTCAGATTTATCCTTACAACATGTAGAATAGTTAAAGTGTGAAGTATAAGGGAGGGGAAATTTTAACACATCCTTTATTGTATAAGTTAGATGGTTGATTGTAAATCCCTGATAAGACTGTATTTAATCTTTGTGGCTTGAATTGTACATCTAAATACTGTAAGGTTTTCTTTTTTTTTTTTTGTATAATCTTGTCTTCTATGTGTGTTATATTTTAAAATAATTAATAACATATTCTAAATAAAATATTAAGGATTGTCCCTCACCACCTGCAATCACTGCTCGGTTTGCACTAGCAGATATCTGAAGTCTCACTGTGACTCCTGATAGGCCAGAACCTCTTTGTCTCTGGCAGCCAAGACACTCCTGACACTATAATTGCTAAATGATGCTGTGTTTATAGTGCTTAGAGTTTCTCTTTAATTGGGCAGAAATTTATTTATTTTTTAACAAAAAAATTAGCTTAGACAGAAAGTCTATCTGGCTTCTGTATTTCACCCTCAGGTCAGTCCTAAAAGTAAAATGTCTCCATATCGATCAGAAAAGTTAGGTAAATTGCAATGATGTGCTTGACTTCCTTGGAGATACATCATCAACTCAAAGGATAAGCATTCACTACAAATCCCATGTATACAGAGAGGGCACAACTCTACCCGTAAATCCATACCATTACTTTTAATTAAGAATAAAATTATATATCCTATATCCAGCTCTTATTGGCTTCAAAAACAGGAAAAAAAGATACAGTGCTGACTCCAAGGGCAGCAAAAACTATGTAACTTGGATACCCTAACAATCCAATATGATACGGTAGAATGTAAAGAAAAAACAGTATAACAAAATGAGCACACTTCAAACTAATTGATAGTATATATATATATATATATATATATATATATATTTTTACGATTTGTTTGAAAATTATATATATGATATACAGCCCAAAAATAAAGTCTTAATGGTGTAGAAAAGATTCTTGGTGAAGAAAATATATGGGGGAGTAGTCTGAAGTTGGAGAATCTGTACGTTTGGTCTATGTTTTCATTGGGGTATCAATTTCCTAAAAATAGGAGTTTTGGAAATATGTTTTCAGGTCCCCCTCTCTATGTTTTCATCTCTGCATGTAGGCTGCAGATGCCCGTGTAGACCCCCCTATTATCATGCAAATTTTCACCCCATAACTTTAAAGGTGTCCTTTTTCATGCACTTTATTCATATCTGATGTGTTAACCCAGAATAAAGGCAATTTATAAAAAAAAAGTTGATAAGCTCTTATAATGCTTTTTAGATAAACTTTTAAAAAGATTTAATATTTAAAACAAATTGTTGATATTTTTTATATTTTTATATATCGATATATTTCTGATGTATATGTTTTTGATGTTTTAATATTTAAAAATATATATTTTAAATGTACCTAAAAATATAAAATCATTTGAAAGCTTATCCAAAAATATTAAAACAAGTTGGCTGATGATTTTGAGTCTGAGGGTATCCTGAGTCATTTTGCTCATCTTTGTATATTTGTAGATTTCTCTCTGCTTGAAATAGATCGTTGTCCTTACTTATCATTCTAGCTATGCATTATGTGTTCAAAATAAGTAACCCAGTGTTTTTACATGTTCATTATTGAAGGGGTTAAGAGTAAACATCAGTAATGTAACAACAACAGCAAACATACAGTAGGCAACTCTACTTAAGCTCTTTATGTTTTACAACATGATTGAACAATCATTTAAGAAAACTGGCTGCATGTTAAATGCCACACTATTAAACACCAAATCAATAATGTCTAACATGCTGGCAAGGCATAAAAATGAAAGCATTAAAGCAAATCAAAAGCCGGTACAAGATACACTGAACACTGTTTAAATTGTATTTGTTAAAAATATGGCTAGAGTGTGTACTTACCAGGAACTGAATTACAGTAGCAAAGTATAAGATCCAATTATCTAGAGTTAAACAAAACCATTGCTATCAATCCTATTGTAATCACAATATCAACAAATAATGAAACACAAATAAGGAAAAATCAATAGCTAACTGTATAGAATCATTGTTTGTTTATAGGAACTATAAAGAAGAAAATATCATCAATGTGTGATTATTCTTTGTTCTTTAATGGGATTGGCAGTAAAAACCACCTTGCCCGGGTGCTTTCAGTTTTACAATAATATTATATAGTGCTTCCCAACAGGTCACCTGATCATTGACCTATATAATTTTCTGTGTTTCCTATTAATATAACAGTTATAAATGCACAAACAAAATTACATTTTGCATCCTCTAAGGCTGAAATTAAGATTTTGGTACACCATATTCTGCTTAGGCCACCGCCACTTCATAGCTTTTTACTAGTTTTATAAATACAGAAAGATAACAACATACTAACCTGCATTAATTAAACTAGACTATAGACATTTTATTTCACTTATATTTTAACCCATGGAGCCATAATAACCACAAGACATATTGACAGTGCAGTAGGTGACTAATTTATAGTATATGGTATGGTTGCCAGTGGTGGAACAACTGTGGTTGCAAAGACTGCGAGTATGACCTGGCAGTGGATATTCTGCATGTCACATGGGGCCCAGCAGTGGCCATCTGATGGGCATCTCTGATTCAGGTGCCTTGCTGGATCCCAGAGCCCTTTAGTAGCACACTGGACTGGGCCCCTGTCAGAGGCACACAGAGGAGTGAGATAAGTACTGAGGAAGCCCCGCACCTCAGATGTCTATCAGTCTTACCCAACTACCATTATGAACCCAAAAGGTAAGCAAATAGAAGGGTGGCTAAAAATATGTTAATTGTTGCTGATATATGTGTGTATGTGTGTGCATGTGTATCTTAGAGTGTGCATCAGTATGCATGTGTCTGTGTGTATCTATGTGTGCTAGTGTGTATGTGTACCAGTGTGTCTGTCTGTATCTGAATGTGTGTATATGTTTGTCAGTGTGTGGGTATGTGTCTGCTTAAACTAATAAACACACAAAGAATGAAATGTTGCCATGTTTTTATTGAACACACCATGTAAACATTCACAGTGCAGGTGGAAAAAGTATGTGAACCCTTGGCTTTAATAACTGGTTGAACCTCCTTTGGCAGCAATAACTTCAACCAAACGTTTCCTGTAGCAGATCAGACATGCACAACAGTCAGGAGTAATTCTTGACCATTCCTCTTTACAGAACTGTTTCAGTTCAGCAATTATTCTTGGGATGTCTGGTGTGAATCGCTTTCTTGAGGTCATGCAACAGCATCTCAATCGGGTTGAGGTCAGGACTCTGACTGGGCCACTTCAGAAGGCGTATTTTCTTCTGTTTAAGCCATTCTGTTGTTGATTTACTTCTATGCTTTGGGTCATTGTCCTGTTGCAACACCCATCTTCTGTTGAGCTTCAGCTGGTAGACAGATGGCCTTAAGTTCTCCTGCAAAATGTCTTGATAAACTTGGGAATTCATTTTTCCTTTGATGATAGCAATCCGTCCAGGCCCTGACGTAGCAAAGCAGCCCCAAACCATGATGCCCCCACCACCATACTTCACAGTTGGGATGAGGTTTTGATGTTGGTGTGCTGTACCTTTTTTTCACCACACAAGGTGCTCTTGTGCAAACTGTAAACGTGCAGCAATGTTTTGTTTGGACAGCAGTGGCTTCCTCTGTGGTATCCTCCCATGAAATCTATTCTTGTTTAGTGTTTAACATATTTAACATGTTTAACAGGGATGTTATCATTTGCCAGTGACTTTTGTAAGTCTTTAGCTGACACTCTAGGATTCTTCTTCACCTCATTGAGCAGTCTGCGCTGTGCTCTTGCAGTCATCTTTACAGGACGGCCACTCCTAGGGAGAGTAGCTTTCTCCATTTATAGACAATTTGTCTTACCGTGGAGTGATGAACAGCAAGGCTTTTGGAGATACTTTTATAACCCTTTCCAGCTTTATGCAAGTCAACAATTCTTAATCGTAGGTCTTCTGAGAGCTCTTTTGTGCGAGGCATCATTCACATCAGGCAATGCTTCTTGTGAAAAGCAAACCCAGAACTGGTGTGTGTTTTTTATAGGGCAGGGCAGCTGTAACCAACACCTCCAATCTCATCTCATTGATTGGACTCCAGTTGGCTGACATCTCACTCCAATTAGCTGTTGGAGATGTCATTAGTCTAGGGGTTCACATACTTTTTCCACCTGCACTGTGAATGTTTACATGGTGTGTTCAATAAAAACATGGCAACATTTCATTCTTTGTGTGTTATTAGTTTAAGCAGACTGTGATTGTCTAATGTTGTGACTTAGATGATGATCAGATCACATTTTATGACCAATTTGTGCAGAAATCCATATCATTCTAAAGGGTTCACATACTTTTTCTTGCAACTGTTCAATGTAATTAGCATGTCTTTCAGTCATGTCACAAAACCAGAACCACAAAAGTTTAAAACCATTAAAATATGTTCACTACTTATCATTACTAGCATTCCTACCTATAAAACATACCTTTAGTTACCTCAATGTTCAAAAAAACATTTCAGTATCCCAATCCCATGTACGATACAGTAAACAAATACATACTTTTTTCCTGTCTATGTTTACAAAGAAAAAACTGAATATTAATGCTAGAAGGTCTGATTTTTTTATGTTTTTTTCATTTTGATGTAGTAATTTTTTTCCATCACTAGTGTCGACACCATATGCAGTTGCCCTGACCCAGTGTCCCATAATCAGTTGCTAAACATGCCTCAGTATTTTTATTCATAGGTTTTTAACAGTGTACCATCTGTGTTTTATTCCAAACTGCATTTTTACTTGTGTCCTCAATAGCTAGGTTTATTGTCTAAATGACTATATTGAATAAAATATATAATTACTAAACCAGATGGACTGTAATTAGTGAATAATCTGAATGATAAATATATAATGATTTCTCTCTCAGAGAGAAATGAAAAAGAATTGGCGCTGGAAGTTTCTATACATTGCCTCTATGTTCCCCACGGTGAAAGCATAGCTTCACTTATCTTTTCAGAAAGCTGATGTGACTGTACTCTAGTTAAATTAGTCATTCTATGACTGACAAAGTAAAATACTTCCCTTTCACAAAAGAATTCTACAGGTTTTCATAGCACATGATATATTGGCAGTCACTAAAAGCACCTGGTAGGATTAAATAAGACTGACCAGATGGAATACCAAGATGCCCACACAAAACTGGCAAGGAATATGACATAACTGGCACACTAATGGCAATATGGTCAGACCCCCGCTCCTGGGTTAATGCCAAGCTTGATGAATACAAACACAGTAATCATTTATTTTAACAAATCTCTTTTTAGCGGTGTCCTTATTGATTTCAGATGAGTTTACACAGATGTCAGGGCTCAAGAAGGCAAAATGATATTTGAGTAAATTTCTATGTGATTTTTATACAAACAGAAAGTTCTTATTATTCCACTCATTTTGACCTGTTACTAAGGAGAGACTTAGCTGTGTCATGTTATGGGTTAGTTGAATGAGCCATATGATTTTGAGAAGCTCTGGCACTCCACAACATTAAAACATAGTAATTATGTATGGTCCTCCATACAGCATATTTTTACTAAAATACTGAAACGTTTATGTATCAAACACTGAAATTATTTGTCAGAATAATGTGTAGGAACTTTTTCTTGAGATGTTTGTTTGTCACACACCAGAATTCCAATAATTGAATCACATTGTCTTGTAGCCAATAATGTATATTTATTCAAACATACATACCATCCGAATAACATAAAGTCCCTGCACACATCTGGACCAATACAGTAGCAATGTCTAAGCACTTCAAGATAGTATCCATTTTTGATGTTAAAAGTATTAGTAACAATTCTAGCTGCAAACGTTTTTTAAATGTCTAAATTCAGTTACTTATAAGATGTACCCATAATGTTGCTTGATACTTTAAAATAAATGACTATCATAGAAAAAGGGTAGGGGCTTAGTTTGGGTGGTAAAATATAAATTACACAAAGGACGTTCTATATACATGATTAAATGAATGAATTCAGAAATTTGAATATTCCTAATACACGGGTAGTCCGGCTTGCAATACTGGGTCAAAGGTTAATATCAACAGGCCCTCATCAATCTATCTTAACAAGGACCATATGTGGTGACCGTTGATATACAGATGAATAGGGTCTCAGTTCTTTGTCTGAAAGTAATGATAATATTCATATTACAAAGATAAAATCCTACATTAAATATATTTCATAATGGAAGACCTGAAAAGTTATATCATGGGCATAGTTGAGACACATTGTAAAAAAGCTCAGTCTAGCCCTCACCCTATGCTGAAGGGGATATTGGAATAGCAGCTACAGATCTATATTTTGCAACAGGCCAAAGCAATTGTAATATTAATTGAACTTCTATTTCTCTTTTGATCCTGTTGTGCAGATCAGAGAATCTTATCGGCTGAGTGGCCAACTCCAGTGATAGTTGCCTCCTGTGTCATATTGTGATAATACAATGTATCAATGTATTGTACTCACTCTCCTTTGCTCTTTTCCCTACTGTGTGTGTGTGTGTATGTGTGTGTGTGTGTGTGTGTGTGTGTGTGTGTGTGTAGATAGATAGGGGATAGAACATTACATCATATCCCATTCCACCTCTCTTACAAAAAAACTTTCATATGAGCCAGAACATTACTAATGTTTGCCTGAAGCCTGCACTATAGGCCTGCTCTGCCGTGCTACTAATGCAAGAAAGCATGGGGAAAGCACAGGGATGCAAATAATGGACACATACACAGGTAGATTGGAGATGAGCTAAGAGACAGAACTAAAATGGAACTGGGAGGGAGAGACACAAGCGGAGATAAAAAGAAACAAGTAGAGGGTAATCGGAGCTATAAATACTGGGATGTGGAGGAAAGATTTACAAGTAGGCCACAAGAGAGATAAAGGGAGTACTGGCAACGGTTGACCTTGACACAAGCACAAATAAATGGCTTTTTCACAAAACTCACAAACTCACAGATCACAGTGTGGATGGTCCTAATCACATTCAAAATGCAAAATCAATAGATTTAACAGACAGATTTAAGGTGTGCCTTCATATGACCCTGCAACCTCCATCAGTATGACCAGCACAGTATGAAAGATTTCACAAGAGACCTGCGCATGTCTAAAAGACAAACATAGTTACTTACTAAATTGAGAATTTAAATACAAAAAGATAAGTCCTGCGCTCACTCCCATCACTCCTGGGTGGCAGCAATGACCACAGTACACATCAGCCCCAATATACAGGAAAAAAGAAAAAAGTTACCTGTGCTCTTTCCTTAATCCCTATATATATTTAGACAAATGGAGGTAATTTAGTTACTCCAATGGCCATTGGAGGGAATGCCCGCCTGCCAACGTCAAGGCAGACCCCCTTAAGTGGGTCCTACACTGACCCACACACTGACTGGGGCTAGAGTTAAATAGAATCGTCAAATACTGCTGTGACATAGCAGTTTTAAAAATTCTAATTTTTTAGGTGCTAAATAGTACATTTGGGGCCTGCACTTCATATCTAAGAGTCAAATAGAACCGTCAAATACTGTGCTTACGTCGCACTTTGAAAAATTCACATTTCTTTGGTGCTAAAAAGTAAATTTGAGGCGTGCACTTCATATATGAGAGTCAAATAGAACTGTCAAATACTGTGGTTACATTGCAGTTTGATTAATTCACATTTTTTTGGTGCTAAAAAGTACATTTGGGGCCTGCACTTCATATCTGAGAGTCAAATAGAACCGTCAAATACTGTGGTTACATCGCACTTTGAAAAATTCTCATTTCTTTGGTGCTAAAAAGTAAATTTGAGGCGTGCACTTCATATATGAGAGTCAAATAGAACTGTCAAATACTGTGGTTACATTGCAGTTTGACTAATTCACATTTCTTTGGTGCTAAAAAGTAAATTTGGGACGTGCACTTCATATCTGAGAGTCAAATAGAACCATCAAATACTGTGGTTACTGTAACGGACCGTTTTGCCCACAAGAGGTTAAAAACCGTTTAGGCGATATTCCCCTTTTTCAGATGCACAGACAGCTACTGCAAGCCCCAATCTCCCCAACTGCAAACCCACGAATTCACCAACTCCCGAACTGCAACCAAGGGAATACTCAAAACTCCCGAACTGCATATCAAGTAGTGCTCCAAACTCCCGAACTAGAGACACACGAATAGCTGTTAGCAGACGAACAGCACCCAAGCGGCTTACACTCCTGGCAATCAGTCTCTAATAGCATACAGTAAATCCCCCCCAAAGACGAGACGACACTTCGGTTTGAGGGTCAAGCAGAATCTGGTTTACTGGGGCTACCTGTCCGGCTTTTATGCAGGTCTCCCACCTGGTGGACACTCCCCTAGGGGACCAGATGGGAAACTGGGAAACATATTGACTCTTAGCCAATCACATACATACACCTTTAAACACTCCCACAATTACATCACAATCCCTCCTCTCTGTCCTGGAGATAATTGAGAAGTAATCCAATTATCTCCAAGGACAGAGGCAAAATTCCATTAACCACATGGCAGTAACAATACAGTAAAAGACATAAAATTACATACAGTCACATTTATTACCTAAAACATATACATTCTACATATACCCAGATAGCTTAGATCTGAGCGCACATTACTACCGAATGGCTCTCAGATCACATACATACAGTTCCATCGCCATGGAGCCAAAGTCTTTCCCATAGTCTTTGGCTCCATGGCTTAGCTATCTGGGTGATGCTGTTCATCCGGTTAAACTACCAAATGAACAGTCATTCTGTTCTGCTACCGAATGGGAAGGTAAGGAGGCTGGCGGCTCAGCGGTGTTCGCGCCAATAAGCGTCCATTTTCAGTTCCATAGTTTGGGCACTGAAAACCGCTGGCCGTTCAGGAGGTAAGATGGCCGCTGCCACGTGTTTGGCAGACGAACAAAGGCCACCCAGCATTCATCAATTAAGCTGCGGTTAACTGCAGCTTCTGGGCGGTCAATTGATGGCACACTCCAGCTCCCAGGTGGTCCATCGTTCGGTAGTTTGTTCGGTAGATTGAATCTACTGAACACCCCGGCAGAAAGGCACAAATAAACCTTTCAGTAGGGAAAATAACAGCTCTGAACTGCAGGGCCATAGTCTAAAGGGAGCAGGCAAGCAACCAGGCTTCTCCAGTCTACAGTGGCGAGGTTGGTTCCGCCACAGTTACATTGCAGTTTGACTAATTCAGATTTATTTTAATGCTAAAAAGAAAATTTGGGGCGTGCACTTCATATCTGAGAGTCAAATAGAACCGTCAAATACTGTGGTTGCATTGCAGTTTGACTAATTCACATTTCTTTGGTGCTAAAAAGTAAATTTGGGGTGTGCACTTCCTATCTGAGAGTCAAATAGAACCGTCACATTCTGTGGTTACATTGCAGTTTGACTAATTCACATTTCTTTGGTCCTAAAATGTAAATTTGGGGCGTGTACTTCATATCTGAGAGTCAATTAGAACCATCAATTACTGTGGTTACATCGCACTTTCAAAAAGTAAATTTTTTGGGGTGCTAAATAGTACATTTGTGGCCTGAGGTTCATTTCTTGCAGTCCAATAAACTAAAAAATTTTTTTTTAAAAATTGTTGACTATTGGCGGTTTCATTGTCGCCTGACATAAACCATCTGTTAGTTTGGTGGGTGAACGCAAACAATGAGGAGAGCGTCAAATAAGGGACGTGGCCTTGGTCATGGAGCTGCTGGTGTTGGTGGAGCTCCTGTGGCAAGGAGAGGACGTAGTCGATCTGTACCAGTGAAACACCTTCCTTAGGTGTGAGTAAGCGACAGAACCTTCAGCATTATTTGGTAGGCCTGAATGCCGCTCTATGAATGGTGAGGCCAGAACAAGTACAGGCGATAGTAGATTGGATGGCTGACAGTGCCTCCAGTTCCTTCACATTGTCTCCCACCTGGTCCCCTGCTGAAAGCTCAAAGTTGGCACCTGCAGCCCATGGCCATCTGTCTTTCACCTCACTCCCTTGCAAATCAGCCAAGCAGTCTGAGCCACAAGTCATACAGCAGTCTCTTATGCTATTTGATGACTCTGCTAGCGGGGTTTCCGTGGGCCATCCACCTAGCCCTGCCCCAGAAGTGGAGGAGATTGTGTGCACTGATGCACAACCACTCATGTGTCAGGATGTGGACATGCGAAGACCACCGCAGCACGTCTCTGATGATGACGAAACACAGGTGCCTACTACTGTGGCTTTCTGCAGTGTGCAGACCAGCAAGGAGGGCAGGGTTGAAGAGTGGGTGGAAGATGATGTGGAGGATGATGAGGTCCTAGACCCCACATGGAATGAAGGTCATGCGAGTGATGTGTGCAGTTTGGAGGAAGAGGCGGTGGTCACACAGAGGCACCAGCACAGCATAAGAGGGAGCAGGGTGCAAAAGCGGAGCGGCCGTCCCCTAGATGGTACGCCTGCTACTGCCCACCACACCCAGGGACCGAGCATACCAAAGCCAGCTCCAAGGAGTTCCTGGCAGTTCTTCAGACAATGTGCTGACGATAAGACACGAGTGGTTTGCACGCTGTGCAATCAGAGCCTGAAGCGAGGCATAAACGTGCTAAACCTGAGCACAACCTGCATGACCAGGCATCTACATGCAAAGCACGAGCTGCAGTGGAGTAAGCACCTCAAAAATCAAAAAAGGTCTCAGGCTCCTCCTGCTTCCTCTTCTGCTGCTGTCTCAGCCTCTTCCTCCACATCTGGAGTCAGAGTGGCACCTGCCACCCCGCAAACAGAGGATGTGGCAGAAACGCCACCACGTCCGCCACCGTCCCCAAGCATCTCCACACTGTCCCATGGAAGCATTCAGCTGTCCATCTCCCAAACACTGGAAAGAAAGAGGAAGTACCCCCCAACCCATCCACGATCACTGGCCCTGAATGCCAGCATTTCAAAATTCCTGGCCTTTGAAATGCTGTCATTCAGTCTGGTGGAAACGGACAGTTTTAAAAACCTGATGGAGGTGGCTGTCCCACAGTACGTGCTCCCCAGTACTTTTCCAGGCTAGCAATCCCTTGCCTGCACAACCAATTGGCGGACAAAATCAGGTGTGCACTGCGCAACGTCATCTGTGGCAAGGTCCACATAACCACAGATACGTGGACCAGTAAGCACGGGCAGGGACGCTATATCTCCCTAACTGCACACTGGGCAAATGTAGTGGCGGCTGGGCCTGAGGCAGATAGCAGTTTGGCGCATGTCCTTCCACCACCGAGGATTGCAGGGAATTTCTCTTTGCCTCCTGTTGCCTCCTCCTCCTACTCTGCTTTCTCCTCCTCTACCACCACCTCATCCAGGCAGCGTAACACCTTCGCCACCAACTTCAGCACAGCAAGGAGGAAATGACAGTGGGCTGTTTTAAAATTCATATGTTTGGCGCAAAAACCCCACACCGTGCAGGAGCTGTGGACGGTCATGGAACAACAGACCGATGAGTGGTTGTTGCCACTGAGCCTCAAGCTCGGTCTGGTGGTGTACGATAATGGGCGAAATCTTGTAGCAGCTCTGGTCCTAGCCGGTTTAACGCATATCCCTTGCCTGGCGCATGTGCTGAATTTGGTGGTGCAGAAATTCCTGAAAAACTACCCAAATATATCAGAGCTGCTGCAGAAAGTGCAGGCCATCTGTGCATGCTTTCGGCATTCTCATCCTGCTGCTGTTTGCCTGTCTGCACTGCAGCGTAACTTCGGCCTTCCCTCTCACCGCCTCATATGCGACGTGCCCACAAGGTGGAACACATGCTGAAGAAACTGTGCGAGCAGCAGCAGGCGATAGTGGAGTTTCAGCTGCAGCACGCACAGGTCAGTCGCTCTGCGGAACAGCACCACTTCACCACCAATGAGTGGGCCTCCATGCGAGACCTGTGTGACATTTTGCACTGTTTCGAGTACTCCACCAACATGGCCAGTGCCGATGACACCATTCTCAGCCTTACTATCCTGCTTCTATGTCTTCTTGAAAAAACGCTTCGGGTGATGATGGAAGAGGATGTGGCACAGGAGGAAGAGGAGGGGGAAGAGGGGTCATTTCCATGGTTATCAGGCCAGTCATTCACAAGTGGCTTGGAGGGTGGGTTCCTGCACCAGCATAGGCCAGGTACACAATTGTCCAGCCAGCACAGTTCTGGAGGATGAGGAGGATGAGGAGGAGGAGGAGGAACCGTGTTCACAGCAGGGTTGCACCCAATGCAGCTTGTGGGCATCACTGGAGCGTGGCTGGGGGGATATGGAGGACACAGACGATACTCCTCCCACAGAGGACAGTTTGTCCTTGCCTCTGGGCAGCCTGGCACACATGAGCGACTACATGCTACAGTGCCTGTGCAACGACTGACGAGTTGCCCACATTCTAACTTGTGCTGATTACTGGGTGGCCACCCTGCTGGATCCCCGTTACAAGGACAACATGCCGTCCTTAATTCCCTCACTGGAGCGTGATTGGAAGATGCGCAACTACAAGTCGTTGACTGGTAGACGCGCTGCTGAGGGCATTCCCAACTGAAACCGGGGGCTCAGTGGAAGCACAAGGTGAAAGCAGAGGAGTAGGAAGAGGTCGCCAACACAGCTGGGGCACCACCAAGCGAAGCCACAGACAGGAAGGCCGAAGTTACGCTGCAGTGCAGACAGGCAAACAGCAGCAGGATGAGAATACCAAAAGCGTGCACAGATTGCCTGCACTTTCTGCAGCAGCTCTGATATATTTGGGTACTTTTTCAGGAATTTCTGTACCACCCAATTCAGCACATGCGCCAGGCAAGGGATGTGCATCAAACCGGCTAGGACAAGTGTAGCCACCTGTCCACAGCCAACATGGATGAGCTCACGTTTATTAAAATGAACAAGGCATGGATCCCACCAGACTTGTCTGTACCTTGTGCAGAATAGACATTTATACCGGCCTCACCCAGCCATTGTTATACTCAAGTGCACTTATTCTTTGTTTTCTTTTTTTATATGTCCCAATATTTCGGGGCTACCCCAATTAAAAAAAAAAAAAAAACAGTGTTGGCTACCTCCTCCTCCACCGCCGCTTCCACCCACCGCCTCCTCAACCTATGGGTCACTTAGTAAAAACTATGTTCACAATAGCAGAGGCTTGTGCAGGCCTTTTCTCCATGCATCAGGAGTTGAGCTCAGTTTGAACAATGAAAGAGAATACCCTGCACTTCAACCCTCTCTCAAATGGATAATTCTGGTGATCCTCCTGATAGCCATGCTTTAGATTTTGATTTATGTTCTTCCAACACTAAAATCAAAGATTCCATCTAGTGCTATTTTATGGCTCAGCTGCATTTTTATTTTTTATGTATTTTATGTTATTTTAAGTGATTTCCCTATCCACACTTGTCCTACTCTTACCCCCATTTTACTTCCTTTTGCAGCCCTCTTGCCCTTTCCAGGACTTTTTTATAGGCATTTTAGTGCCCAAAAGTTCGGGTCCCCATTGACTTCAATGGGGTTCGGGTTCAAGGTCAAGTTCGGGTCAAGTTCGAGCCCGAACTCAAACTTTTTGACGAAGTTCGGGCGAACTCAGCGAACCCGAACATCCAGGTGTCACCTCAACTCTAGTCAGCAGTCTTCCCGATGATTGTGATTCCTACTGAACCAGACCAGAGAGACCATTTAAAGGCTCAGAAACCCTCTGCAGGTGTTATGGCTTACTTAGATGATTAGAGTGGGACATTGTGAGCCTAGAATATTGCACCTTTTCATTTGGGGTTTTTATGAGCTGTAAGCCATAATCATCGTACTTATGACAGATCATGGCTTGAACTATCTTGCTTTGCATGTAATGCGTCTATCTCATATATTAGTTTCCCCTTTTACGTTGCATTATTGAAATAAATGAACTTTTGCACGATATTCTAATTTTTAGAGTATCACCTGTATAAGATACTAAATAAATGTTCTCTGGACCTTATGGTCTTGACGATTGAGACATTACAAAAAAAACCTTGTCAAACTTATTAAAGAAATAGCAACCCTAGAAAGAGAATTGGAAGCATTACCTCCCCAAAGAGAGCTAGAGAATCCAAAAAAGCAAACAGAAGAAAAACTAGTTGAATATCAAAAAGAAACAGAGGAATATAAAAAGAAGAAATTTCAAAGAGATACTGTAGATTATCAAAAGGAACAGGTGTATACGTGGTATCAACAAAGCAATAGACAATACAGAACAAACAAGTAGAGACAAGATAGACCAAAATCAAGATGGCGCTCAGAGTCAGATGGACTATCCTCATCCTCCTCTGTCTCACAGGAATGACTTTTTTAGGGAACCCAATGGATTACAGAGACCGGTTAGGAGGGGGGTCACAACAAGAGGCTTGCTAGACAGAAGGAGAGGGAAACCATCAACCAGCAGGTGGAGTAACTTATATACAACATATCATTGTCCCTACCCCTTATCCACAATGGCATGAGTATAGCATGAGTATGATATATGACAGCGTGTTCCAGGTCCTGCTAACATCCAGCAACTTTGCACAGCCATTGAAGAGGAGTGGACCAACATTCCACAGGCCACAATCAACAACCTGATCAACTCTATGTGAAGGAGATGGGTTGCACTGCGTGAGGCAAATGGTGGTCACTCAGGATACTGACTAATTTTTGGATCTCCCCAGACCTCTCCGGAGCCCCCCCCAGTACAGTAAAACTCCACATTTTAGAGTGGCCTTTTATTGAGGCCAGCCTAAGGCACACCTTTGCAATAATCATGCTTTCTAATCAGCTGGATGGATGGATTATCTCGGCAAAGGAGAAGTGCTCTGTAACGGACCGTTTTGCCCAAAAGAGGTTAAAAACCGTTTAGGCGATATTCCCCATTTTCAGCTGCACCGACAGCTACTGCAAGCACCAATCTCCTGAACTGCAAACCCACGAATTCACCAACTCCCGAACTGCAACCATGGGAATACTCGAAACTCCCGAACTGGAGACACACGAATAGCTGCTAGCAGACGAACAGGAAAAGGCCCCAAGCGGCTTACACTCCTGGCAATCAGTCTCTAACAGCATACAGTAAATCCTCCCCCAATAATGAGATGACACTTCACTTTGAGGGTTAAGCAGGAACTGATTTACTGGGGCTAACTGCCCGGCTTTTATGCAGGTCTCCCACCTGGTGGACACTCCCCTAGGAGACCAAATGGGAGACTGGGACACAAAGGGTAAAAGGACCAATCACAGACTTACACATTTCAACCATTCCACAATGCATCACAATCCCTCCTATCTGCTCTGGAGATAATTGAGAAATAATTCAATTATCTCCAAAGACAGAGGCAAAACTCCATTAACCACATGGCAGAAAACAAACAGTAAAATACATAAAATTACCTACAGTTACATTCAGTACATAAAACATATATGTTCTACATATCCCCAGATAGCTCAGGTCTGAGCGCACATTATTAAGCGAATGGCGCTCAGACCACACGAATACAGTTTAAACGCCATGGAGCCAATGTCTTTACACAGTCAGTTTCATGCGAATGGGCTCCATGGAATTCCTATCTGGGGTACAACACACTCAAACAAATCTACCGAACACCCGGCAGAAAAGCACGAATAAGTATTTTCTGCAGGGAAAAAGATGTCTTTTAACATGGGGCCATAGTCCAAAGGCAGCAGGTGAGCAACCAGGCTTCTCCAGTGTACAGTGGCGAGGTTGGTTTCGCCACATGCTCACTAACACAGATTTAGACAGATTTGTGAACAATATTTGAGAGAAATTGACCTTTTGTGTACATAGAAAAAGTCTTAGATCTTTGAGTTCAGCTCATGAAAAATGTGTTGTGTTTATAATTTTGTTCAGTGTATATATATATATATATGTATATATATATATATATATATATATAATTTTTTTATTTTTTTTATTAGAATGCCTGTTTAAAGGTTTTAAAAAAAAAACATATCTAAAATATACAGAGTAACACATGTATACATGTATGCATAACCTCTTGAAATTATATGTGTTTTTAATAATTGTGCGGTTTTTTGGTACTTTTTTTGCTGCCAAAAGCAAAGTCTGTTAAGTTTTCAAGGTTAAAAAAATGTTCGTTTCCAGAACAATAACATGATGGTATTCTGCAATCTCCCTTACAATGTTTGACAGATGCAGCAGCAAGCCATCTGTCTTTAGTAATAATGTAGGGATGTCTTCATCTTTGGACAAGTATTGTCTATTATTCACTTTGAAAGGAGGTATTCACGTCCTACCTTAAGGAATTAAGGAAAAGATTTTGCGGGATCACACAGTGCTGCAGAGAACGATATATACATTCTAAACTAAAGAGGTGCCCAAAACATAGATCCCCAAAAGCCTTCTAGAAAAAGACAACATGATTTAACCTGGGCCTTAAAGACATTCTAACTGACAATTACACATTTGTGAAATAGGTAATTAACATATTTCCATCACGTTTACCTTAGATTTAGAAAATTTAGGAATAAGAAATGCTGATCTTTTAACTTGCCGAATGCATGTTATTTGGTGAGCACAAACAATCTACATCTCTTTACACAAGAATGTACATAGCAAGGAAGAGCTCTCTTGATTGTACAAGTCCCTCTAGTGGTTTTAAATATTTACACAGCCTTTGCATGAATTGATTGAAAATATTAATGTCATCTAAAATGATTTATTTAATCGTACATTTATAAAATATCAGTTCTGTTATGAGATATTTAACAAAATGTCCGTTTGACATGGAACATCATATTATTCATTCACTCTAGTTCAGTTTAAACATCCATGTGATAATACACAATAGATTAGTTTGGGTATAACTGCAGCACAACTTCGTAAAGAAAACAAGACATTAGCATCATTGCGTAGTTCTATCATATGTGGGAGAGGAAATCTATTTAACTTAGCTGAAAATAATAAAAATATCGTCAAGACCTGCATTTATAAAAAAAAAAGACTACATCCTCAGGGCTATTCAAGCAAAATTTGGTATAACAGCTTATTAAAATATTATCAATATGTATAGTAGTCCAGTGGGTTAACTGTGCCATTAGAGTCAATATATTACCTGATTGTGTCATATAAATAATATGATATTTTCTCTTGTCCATGTAAGTGCTTTATAGACATGCATTCAGAACAATGACTTTTATAACCTATATCAATATTGTAATAAAAGGTTGTCTAGAATGTCCAAATGATGCATGTATTCAACACTTTATTAAGCATAATAAACTACTACTACATAAAATAATAAAATAGTAATCAAATCTTGTTCTTTATAAAAATAGAGTAAACTAATAATATAATTGAAATATATATATATATATATATATATATATATATATATATATATATATATATATATATATATATATGTATATATATATATATATATATATATATATATATATAGGTGTGCTGTGCCTTTAAGGCAAAAATATTAGTAAAGTGCAGTGATTGATATATAAAGTGAAAGGAGCAATCTGTATTAGAAGTGCATAAAACTCACTACCACTCTTAATTTGTGCAAATAAGTGTAAAATGTGGTAAAACACATATATCATAATAAGATCATAATAAAGACCCAAGGGGTCTTACATTTTTAGGAATTGAAATAGTGAAAAAATCATGGCGTTGGGGTAGCCATATCTTGGATATTAGTAATTACGGTGCTGCTTTTTAAAGATATATATACAGTGTGTCCCCTTTTTTACAGTAAATAGTTTGAGGACTATTGTTAAGTGCCTTTTTATTCACTTGTTTTGTTTCGATTTTAATAATAGAATCACCATTAAAGTATTTTACTGTAATAAGCCTCAGAAGAATGACATGTTAATCACAATGTATTAAAATCAGTTTAATGTCCTCACAACTTGTGGCATTTAGATGAGTATAAAAGCATTTGTTTCATAATCTGTTTTGCTGCATAAACTTTCAAACTCATGATTTCGTGAGAATTTCAGTGCCTCATATTACTAAAAACGTTGCTACTTCCAGAAGGGGTTTATTTCCTAAATAGTGAATTATGTTGAAATGCACTGAGGCAAGATACGTCCAAAATCAAAATAGATCATTTGGGGGAGGGGGATAATCTTCAACTGGTTTATTTAGTAACATTTTTAAAAGCCAATTATTGGTTCACTGCTGCAGGGGCTTCTTGAACAATTTCTAAGTACATGGTAGTAGAGAAATATGTTTTCTGTAATTATGGATTTCATAGTTTGTTTGCAGACTAAGAATTACGTAGGGTATGTTCTTTTATCCAATATCCACATAAAATGTGAACTAAAGTATGAATACCAATATTATTTCCTCAGCGAACTAAAATGAAAACATAATAGGAATATCTAAATGCCTTAATCAGTTTCATTTAAATAAAATAAATACCTTTATTTCTTCATTTAATATCTCATCAGGAACAAGAACATGGTGGAGCATTAGGTGATGCCAAACATATTTCATGACTTTGGTCAATATTACTTTTTTTAATATTTTTAGAAAAGAAAGTGTAGTGGGAAAAAAAATCTAACTCAACCCAATTTAAACAATATGTTTCATGTTTGTTACTCATTCTAAATGTTTGTATTTATCTACATAGGGACCTGTTTGCCATTTGCCTGTCCCATCCTGTAATTTATCCAAAACCCTCTGTAGAGAAGTAAATAACATAGTTCTGCTATAATATGCAAATACTGATATGACCTTTGATGCCCATTACAAGTTTGTTAATAACAGATTAAAGATAATAAATCGATATAGGACTTAAAAAAAATTTATTTTTCATTTAAACCCATTTCTTTTGGTTTGAACAGTAACCTTTCATGTGGAACTGTTTCTAATGCCTTAGTAAGCTCCAAGTATATCACATTCACTAGCACACCCTGTTCTATACTTCTTCTGACTTTTCTACAGAAAGAAGTTAAGTTAGTTTGACATTATCCCTACTTCATAAAACCATTTTGATTCCTACTAATGACACTATTGTTCAACATTAAATCCTGTATACAACCTCTTGATAAATCTTTCTGGCTCCCTTATTACCTATGGGTGAATACAATCTGGTCTTAAGCCTTTATTAACCTCAACTTTTTTCTGTTGCACTTTATATGTTGTCATTCAGTCATGTCTTTGTTGAATGTTTTTTCTTAAAAGTAAATTAAAGTAATTTGACAGTGATTTTTAAAAAAAATCATTAAAGAGGAATTGTCTCTTCTCTGGACATCATGCAATTTAATAAAACACTAAAATTCACTTCGAGCCTTATTTTTTAGCTTTACATTATTTTAGTAAATTACTTCATAATCCTGTTCAGACAAGGCAAAAGCAGGACAAACATTGCAAATGAAGAGGAGAAACAGAAACAAATTGTGTGCATTGTAAGAAGATTTGGCGTGGATGAAATTTTTTATCCCAAAAACAGAAACTTTTTGGGGGATGCCCTCATTTCGGTCGAATGTTGGTTCAGCTCAGCAGAATTTCAGTACAAAAAAAAATCTAGTTTGGAAACCAAATCAAGTGAACCAAAGCATGAATAAATAAAAACAGTAAAAAAAAAAATCTATATTTATATATTATATATTTTTTAATATATAAAATATAAATATATTATTTTTTTACTGCATATCCTTTCCCCCCCTCTATTCTCACTTGATCTGTGAATAAAATCAATATTTACTGACTGTGCCCTACCCAGTTATGATTTTTTTTTTTCTCGGCAGCCATCTTTTTTTCATGGCATCAGAATTCAGAGTCACAAACCTAAGCAAACATGCTTGGCCAATGTGTTTTCAGTTGGTTCGTAATTCAGGTATATTCAGAGTGTGGGAATTTGACTTGTCTTTCGATTGGACAAATTCAGACAAATTGCAATTTGGAAAGAAATGAATCTCCAAATCTAACAGAAACACTCCTTTAATTTCTCTTCAATGTATGCTATGTCTATTCTGAATGCCAGGTGCAAACTACTGAGACTATAACAATGATTGACAGGGAAAATTGACCTCAAATTATTGGATACACTTTTCAATGATTTAATATTGTTGTGGATGTCTAAAAGCATTTTTAAAAATTATTAAAATATCAAAAAATATATTGTATATATTAAAAATCTATGTATCAAAAAATATCTAAATATGACAAATTAAGATATTTTTCATAATATTAAATAATTTTAAAAGTTTACCCAAAAATATTAATCCATTTGAAAAGTGTATCCAACAATATTAAATCAAGGCTTATATTGCTGGTGCTACATAAATAATAATAATAAGAAGAAGAAGATAGAGGCACCTATCTACACCATAAAGAACTGTGGATTTCTACATTTCATTTTTCTTTTTATACCTCACAAATTCATGTTTGTTAAATACTTGGATAAGTAAGCATAATAGTACAAATTCTGTAAAATGACTGTTCCCTTTTAACCAGTGTAATAATTAACAAAAGGAAATCCAAACCAAAAGAAAAAAATGGATGCACAAAAGGTCACACCAAGGGTACCAGGATATATTGCTCAATTATAATTTTTTTGTATTCCATCATGCAGAAATACAAGGTCAGGTTACAGCCACCTCACGTTATAGGTTTCATGTTGCACAGTTAACCTCTTTCCACCCCCCAGAATTTGAGCATTTTTGGTGTCCTGAAAACTTTACATGTTTAAATTTATTTTTTGTTTCTGTATGCTTAGATATATATGTATATATAACCCTATAAATCCATATGTACTATTGTATATGTTGTCACATTACCATGACATTACCCATACAATATCACCCTCACATTGCAGCCATGTTGCCACTTTGGACACACACAAATACACACACATACATACACACTGATGTACAGATACACACAATGACATACACACATTCATTGATAGATATAGTAACACAATCACAGTGTGTGTCTGGCATTGTGTATTGGTACCTGTCTGTGCATATGTGACATTGTGTAGCATGTAGGTGCCTATGACTGTTTGTCTGGCAGTGAGTATTCTT
Organism: Pelobates cultripes; assembly: GCA_933207985.1. Taxonomy (NCBI): domain Eukaryota; kingdom Metazoa; phylum Chordata; class Amphibia; order Anura; family Pelobatidae; genus Pelobates; species Pelobates cultripes. The sequence goes on from OW240912.1 coordinate 47,327,413, forward strand.
GTGCATCTGTGAGTGTTTATCTGTGTGTATGTGTATTCCTGACTGTGTCTGTAATGCATGTCTGTGTATCTCTGAGTCTGGAAGCAAATGTACCTCTTTGTCTTGGAGCGTACATGTGGAGGGAGCTGCTTTCAGTGTGTTGTGTTTATGTGGGGGGGGAGGCTGCTTGTGGTCTTGTTATGTGCATTGTGTTTATGGTGTGGCTGTGTTGTGTGTGTGAGGGGTGATTGTGTGAGTATGATGGTTACTGTCTGATGGTGTTATTATGGTACCTGTATGTTTATGAGGGTGAATGTGGCATGGTGGTTGTGACAGAGTGAGTGTGACAGGGTGACTTTGGAAATGTGACCGTGTGTGAGGTGATAATGTAAGGAGTGACTGTTACAAGGTTACAGTGTGTGGTGGGGCTAGTGTGGGAAGTGGCTGTTTCATGGGGATTGTATGTGAGGTGTTAATGAGGGGGTGACTGTGACATAGTGACTGTGTGTGACGTGTCAATGTGTGGGGTGACTATGACACGGTAACTAAGTGTGTGTAAGGGGGTTATGTGACAGGGTGATTGAGTGTATTGGAGAAAGGGTGATGTGGCAAGGTGACTTGAGTACATTGCTGGGGGAGTATATGAATACTAAATGGGAGTATATAAATGCTGATTGAAGATTTCAACGATAATGTAGTTCAACCAATGTACAGGTATATATGTGAAAAAGACCAAAAGAACATCACATAGCATACATCTGTGAAAATAGGCGTGGCATGTGAAGACTATAAAGTGTCAACTCACATGTGTTTGCGCCTCATAAAGGACAGGCTAAGAGCTCATCAGCAGCAGTGCCGTATGGTGGCACGGTACCCTTTGTATCTTGGGGACGTTCCTCAGGAGAATAAGACAGAAACCACTTATAGCGTAATATGTAAGGACAATTAAGTGCAAATGCTTGCTCGCCTTCTCCAGAGCCACTGGAACCTGGCTCTCGGTATAATCACTTAGGTGTCTATAAAGAGGACACCATCCTTCTTGGAAGCAGTCAGTAGGAGGACTTGGATTGGACTTAAAAGTAGAAGGATTTATTACTTAATGAATTAAAGTAATAAATGCAAAATAAACAATAAACTAATAAACAAGTTAAAACACTAAAAACGTCCACTGTAGGCTCCTTATCCGAGACGTGTTTCGCCCTTTCGCAGGTTTTTTTTAATCGGTGTAGTTTACTTCCTCACGCTTTCTTAAGTAATGAGGTCTTCCACTTCATTGGTGGTTCCCCGGGGTTTATTGCCAATCAGGTCTTTTCCTTTGGGGGTATGTTCTTTTATCAGCTGTCTTCGATTTCCCCATTATGTCCGTACCAGAAGTGACATAGTAAACCGTACCGCGTCACTTCCTGGACTGAAATCTCAATTTTCTAAGGGCAAATGCTATGTTGGTGTGGAGGAAATTACATGACACTACATGATGTGTATGTCACTTCCGTCATACCCGGTATCGCCATTTTGGAATGTGGACGTGGTGAAAAATTTTAAGGTCAACAGCAGTGGTCTTTTGGAAAATCCACCTTATAGTTTCATGTCATAAGAGATAAAGGAAAAAAGCACAAATTTACTTTTAAGTCCAATCCGGATCCTCCTACTGACTGCTTCCAAGAAGGGTGGTGTCCTCTTTATAGACACCTAAGTGATTATACTCAGAGCCTGGTTCCAGTGGTTCTAGAAAAGGCAAGCAAGCATTTGCACTATATTATACAGCACTTTATTGTCCTTACATATTACACCATAAGTGGTTTCTGTCTTATTCTCCTGAGGAAGTTCCCCAAGATACAAAGAGTACAGTGCCACCATACGGCACTGCTGCTGATGAGATCTGAGCCTTTTCTGATGAGATCTGAGTCTTTTCTGAGGCTCTAACACATGTGAGTTGACACTTTATAGTCTTCACATGCCACGCCTATTTTCACAGATTTATGCTATGTGATGTTCTTTGTCTTTTTAACATATATACCTGTACATCGGTTGAACTACACTACCGTTGGAATCTTCAATAAGAATTTATATACTCCCATTTAGGGGTAAGTGGTTACATTTCTACCACACACGCTCCACTCTTGAGGTTAAAAGCTTTTGGGTTATTTTCCAATTTTTCTGTGCATGTTTGGTGGGTGAGAGGGATTCCTACTAGAGTGTTGTAGCAGATCACATATATTGTAATTACTTGACCTTGAAGCGCCTCTTTTCACACAGATCACCATATATATTCTGTATAGTGAACATGAGCTGCATGGGGGGATTCTGGCATAGCTCAACAGAGCCAGCTCTTCAAAGGTAGTGCCAACCCTGCTATCAATGCAATCATTGCAAACAAAATTCATTTGCAATATAGAAATTTTAATTGTAATGATTTTAATCTTGTATACACAGGGTAAGGATGCAAACCCTGGCAATCATGTGTACATGAGTGCTGATGTGAAGAGGTTAATCATAAGTCAGTGAGATGGACTTGGATATTGTAGGGCAGGTCCCGATGGGAGAGCACCGGCTTCTGTAAATCTTCAGTCACTACCTGTTAATGAGAGTTATTTTACCCCTTAAAGCTTGCTATTATTTAACAATAATTGACAACCCCCCATATATTATTACAGGTATATATTATGTGATATCCTCCATTCTGCAGGAAAAATGATTCAGAAACAACATGGAATGGTATACTGCAAATACATTTTCTTTATTGCAAATACACTGAAATAAAATGCAAATAAAATGAATGCACTGTTCAGCCATATTTCTCCACATTTACATCCTGAGAAAGTGGTTATTAAGAATGCACTAATAAACCTGTTTCAGTTATATGGTTTATATATATATATATATATATATATATATATATATATGTGACAGATTCATCTGCATTGTTGGTTCGTCTGTTTCCCTTTGTTCGCGGAATTGCCTGTTCCTATACCCCCGTTCGTGTATTTGCAAAATGCCGATTGAAACTACCGAACGAACGGCCACCCAGGAGAGGAGTGTGCTGCTGGTTAACATCTTGGCCCCAATTAGAACGTTGTGGTTAACCGCAGACACCTCTCCATTCCATTCGTACGGGTGGTCGTCGTTCGCATGTCGACCACGAGGCAGCGGCCATTTTGGGACATACGAACACAGAGCGGTGTTCGGTACAAACTGTATGGAACTAAAAACGGACACTTAAACTACCGAACACCGCTGAAAAGCTGCTGCCTACCTTCCTTTTCGACAAGGCATGCGAACGTCGGTCGTTCGGGAGTTTTATTCAGTCGTATGGACTTTTACCCCGACAGCCATCCCATGGAGTCATTCGTATACCGAAGGACTGGTGAAAGACTTTGACTCCATGGCGATTCGACTAGATACATCGGATCTGAGCGCTATTCGGTGAAAACATGCCCTCAGATCCAGGCTGTCTGGGGATACATTACACGAACCATATGCATTCGGTATTTCTGTAGTTATGTATTTTAATGTCTTTTTGTTACTGTAAATTAAGATGGCGATGGTCTCTACCTTGGGAGATAATTAGGTTTCTTCCCCAATTATCTCCAAGGTAAAGAAGACGGAATTATGGGCAAGATGGGAAGGGCTACTATTGAAGCCACTGCGATTGGCTACTGTACAATATGTGTTACAGTCTTCCACAAGGTCCCCTCGGGGAGTGTCCACCTTGTGGAGACCTGCATAAATACCGGGCAGGTAGCCCCCATTAAACAGATCTTCATTTGACCCTCAAGACGGAGCTTGGTCTCGTTTGTGGGGGGAATTATTATTGGGACAGCGCTTTCGTTATTTCTAGCTGTGGAAGGCGTTCGACTGTTTGGCTGATCGGGAGTTGCCGTGTTCGCGGACTTCGTTCGGGAGTTTGGCGATCGGCTGGATTTAAACCTGCATTTCTGGAGGAGGGGATTATTGCCTAAACGGCGGCTTCATCTACCCGACGGTACGTGTCGTAACAATTGGTGGCAAGCGACGGGATGAATCCTACAGCCCAGAAGGCCAGCTACACATCCCAGGTTGGAAATGCAGTATGAGGAATTAAGGCGTGCTACCCTTAAAGATATATTGGAACGCAGAGGACGATCAGCGAGTAATCTCAAGAAAAGAGAGATTATTGCCATACTATTGGAAATGGATGCAGCACAGGGAACGGGAAGAGCTGATGTGCCTGGCATACTGGAGTTAACACCCGAGGAGATACAGTTTAACCGGGCAGTTCAGATCAGGCTGGCACATTTTGGCCCCAACCCCGCAGCAGATATTGTAGTGCAAGTGCAAGCGGCAGTAGCAGCCCAACAGGCGCTTCAAGGAAGAGGCGCTGCAGCAGCTGAGGTACCGTTTAATAATAATGGAAGGAGAAAAGTACCTTTTGCTGCATTTCGGAACTTTGTAGAAGCCGAAGGAGAAATTGATGGGTTCCTGGCGGACTTTGAAAGGCAATGTGCCTTGCACCAGGTACCCGCAGGAGAATGGGTCCCCATCCTCTCTGGGAAGTTATCCGGCCGGGCCAGTGAGGCGTTTCGGGCCATCCCAGAGGAGGAACTTACCAGCTACAGGGCAGTGAAAGATGCCCTTTTGGCCAGATACGCTGTGACCCCTGAGGCATACCGGCGGCGATTCCGGGACACTAACAAGCAGGCGGGTGATTCTTATGTTGAGTGGGCATGCCGAGTACACCGCACCGCAGCCCACTGGATGGCAGGGTGCCAAGCGGTAACTGGGGAAGAGGTGCTGCAAGTATTTTTGTTGGAGCACTGTTTTGACCGCTTACCTGTAGGAGTCAGAGAGTGGGTTAGGGACCGCAAACCCGCTACCTTGCCCGAAGCTGCTCGTCTGGCTGATGAGTACACTGATGCCAGGAAACTGGACCAGACAGCAGCCAAGGTCCCTACCCGAGTGGAGTACAAACCAGCAGCCCCTCCAACCTCTGCAGTGTATCAACACCCAGCACAACGCACCCCCACCATGCCAACAGCGAACAATTACGTTCAGCCAGCCCGATTCAACGCCCGAGATTATTCACAGCCGATCCGTTGCTATGGGTGTAAGCAGTTGGGGCACAAGCGACCTGAGTGCCCATTAAACAATTCGAACCAAGCACAGTCGTGGAGAAGACCAGCCGGCGGAAATCAGCAGCCACCCCCACCTTCCGCTCACTGTCTTGAGCAGGAGGAATTTTGGGGTATATTACACGAGGCGGATCCAGTACAAGCAGCGCAGCAGGATAACCGCCAACAGCACAGGCAGACCGTTAAACTAAATGGCAAAGCGGTAACTGGTCTGAGAGACACCGGAGCCACTATGACTTTGCTCCAAAAGAACCTTGTGTCCGAACACCAGCACACTGGAGATACTGTGGCAGTGAGGGTGGCGGGAGGTGCAGTGTTCCGCTTACCGGTTGCCCGGGTTCACTTGGATTGGGGGGTGGGCTCTGGACACGTGAATGTGGGGGTCATGAAAGACTTACCGGCTGATGTTTTGCTTGGGAACGACTTGGCCCCTTTGGTGTCCGCCTATGCTCCAATGGGACCTGCCGCTATCAACCCAGTGACTACCCGTGCCCAGACCCGTGCTGCTGGAACCAGCCCACCTGCTGCTGAGACCCAGGTAAGGACCGAGTCCCCGACTGGTACCCTAGGACCGACCTTTGTTAACTGGGACTCCCCAGAGGAGTTTGGGAGGGAAACTCAGACAGACTCGACCCTCCAGAAGTATAGGGACAGAGCGGATACTGGAGAGGAAGGATTAGATGGAGAACGGTATGAGTGGGTGGGGGACAGGTTATATAGGATCCCCAAGCTTTCCCCGAAGAGTGTTGCCCCTCCGCCGAATCGACAGCTGGTAGTGCCCGCGAAATACCGGCAGGAGATTCTGCGGATAGGGCATGATGTTCCGTTAGCTGGACATCTAGGTTCCCGCCGCACAGCCTATAGGATCATGCAGAACTTTTTTTGGCCAAACTTCAATCAGGCTGTGCGGACATACTGCAGTACGTGTGACACATGTCAACGGATAGGAAAGCGGGGGGACCACCCAAGAGCTAGGCTTATGTCTATGCCTATCATTGGGGAGCCCTTTGCCCGCATAGCCGTTGACATTGTGGGTCCACTGGCCAGGGCTAGTCCATCCGGTAAGAAATATATTCTCACCGTGGTGGATTATGCCACTCGCTATCCAGAGGCAGTAGCGCTGTCTAATATAGAGGCAGAGACAGTTGCTGATGCCCTGGTTAGGATTTTTACCAGAGTCGGGTTCCCTCAAGAGATTCTCTCTGACCAGGGAACCCAATTCACCGCTGTGCTCACCCAGCAACTGTGGAAGGTGTGCGGTATTAAACCGCTGCTTAGCTCACCTTACCATCCACAGACTAACGGTCTCTGCGAGCGATTTAATGGCACCCTCAAACAGATGCTGAGGACCTTTTCTGACACTTGCAGAGACTGGGAGCGATTCCTGCCTCATCTGTTGTTTGCCTACAGAGAGGTGCCTCAGGAATCTACTGGGTTCTCCCCCTTTGAGTTGCTATATGGGAGAAGGGTCCGCGGACCCCTAGATCTCATTAGAGGCCACTGGGAGGGGGAGACAGAGCAGGAAGGGACCCCCATAGTGCCATATGTTCTGGAACTCCGGGACCGCATGGAGAAACTGTCCCTAATGGTAAGGGAGAATCTCCAGGTGGCTCAGGGGAGACAGAAGAGGTGGTACGATCGGGGTGCCCGACAGCGAGTTTTCCAGGTTGGGCAGAAGGTACTAGTGCTCAAACCTGTGAAGGCGAACAAGATGCAGGCATCTTGGCAGGGCCCGTATAAGGTGTTAGCACAGATATGTGATACTACCTACCTTATAGCCAGCTGTTCAGATGAAAGGATCCAGCGATCCTTCCATGTGAACATGCTAAAGGAGTATCAGGAGAGACCGGAGAATGTCGCTGCAGTATGTGCCCCTGCTGCAGATGATACAGAAAGTTTACCCTTGCCAGACCTGTTAGAGAGGGACCCCCAGACGGATCTTACTAGCCTAGTACAGCTAGGGGACAGATTGAGCGCTACCGAGAAGGGCCAGGCAAGACAGCTTTTGTGGGAGAAGCAGGCGACCTTCTCCCAAGAACCTGGTTACACTACCCTAGCTGTACACAAGGTAGAAACCCCTGGACAGAACCCCCTGCGACAACCCCCTTACCGTATCCCTGAAGCAGTCCGGGAAGGAATGCGGAAGGAGATACAGGAGATGACCCAGCTGGGGGTCATCGAACACTCCGATAGCCCTTGGGCCTCGCCTGTAGTCCTGGTGCCCAAGAAGGATGGGACCACCCGGTTCTGTGTGGACTACAGGCGTCTCAATGAGCGGACCACCACTGACGCCTACCCGATGCCCCGGGTAGACGAATTGTTAGATCGCATTGCCAGGGGACGCTATCTGACCACCATAGACCTGTGCAAAGGCTACTGGCAGATTCCCCTGGCCGAGGATGCTATCCCCAAGTCGGCCTTCGTCACCCCATTTGGCCTGTACCAATTTAAGGTCATGCCATTTGGGATGAAGAATGCCCCGGCTACCTTCCAGCGTATGGTGGATAGACTTCTTGATGGATTCCAGGAATTTGCTTGTGCATACCTGGATGACATTGCGATCTACAGTGAGTCCTGGGAAGAACACCTAGTACATGTAGGGGTGGTGCTGGACAAGATTCGGGCCGCTGGCCTGACATTGAAGCCAGAGAAGTGCCATTTAGGCATGGCTGAAGTGCAGTACCTGGGTCACAGAGTAGGGTGTGGGAGCCAGAGGCCAGAGCCAGCCAAGATAGAGGCAGTTGCTAACTGGCCCACACCTATCACCAAGACCCAGGTGTTAGCCTTCCTAGGGACAGCAGGATACTATAGGCGCTTCGTCCCCGACTACAGCTCTATTGCTAAACCCCTGACTGACTTGACCAAGAAGAATCTTCCTAAGCAGGTCCTGTGGTCTCCGGCTTGTGAAGCTGCGTTCCAAGCACTCAAACATGCTCTTGTGAATGCCCCTGTCCTGGCTGCCCCAGTCCCTAACAAACGTTTTCTCGTCCATACAGATGCTTCCATGTATGGACTGGGGGCTGTGCTGAGCCAGGTCGGGGAAGATGGAGGAGAGCACCCTGTCGCATATCTCAGCAGAAAGTTGTTACCCAGAGAAGTGAGTTATGCGGCAGTGGAGAAGGAATGTTTGGCCCTGGTGTGGGCATTGAAGAAGCTAAGCCCGTATTTATATGGACAGGAATTTTCCCTTGTGACGGACCACAATCCCCTTGTCTGGCTTAACCGGGTCTCTGGAGACAATGGCAGACTGCTGAGGTGGAGTTTAGCACTACAGCCATATAACTTCACCATCACTTATCGACCCGGTAAGCAGAATGGGAACGCAGATGGATTGTCCAGGCAAACCGACATCCTCACCCCATCTTAGTCCGGTCATCCCCACGTTGACCCGCTAAAGGGTCAAGCCGGGTCTGCCGGAGTGTCCCACAAGGGGGGAGCCGTGTGACAGATTCATCTGCATTGTTGGTTCGTCTGTTTCCCTTTGTTCGCGGAATTGCCTGTTCCTATACCCCCGTTCGTGTATTTGCAAAATGCCGATTGAAACTACCGAACGAACGGCCACCCAGGAGAGGAGTGTGCTGCTGGTTAACATCTTGGCCCCAATTAGAACGTTGTGGTTAACCGCAGACACCTCTCCATTCCATTCGTACGGGTGGTCGTCGTTCGCATGTCGACCACGAGGCAGCGGCCATTTTGGGACATACGAACACAGAGCGGTGTTCGGTACAAACTGTATGGAACTAAAAACGGACACTTAAACTACCGAACACCGCTGAAAAGCTGCTGCCTACCTTCCTTTTCGACAAGGCATGCGAACGTCGGTCGTTCGGGAGTTTTATTCAGTCGTATGGACTTTTACCCCGACAGCCATCCCATGGAGTCATTCGTATACCGAAGGACTGGTGAAAGACTTTGACTCCATGGCGATTCGACTAGATACATCGGATCTGAGCGCTATTCGGTGAAAACATGCCCTCAGATCCAGGCTGTCTGGGGATACGTTACACGAACCATATGCATTCGGTATTTCTGTAGTTATGTATTTTAATGTCTTTTTGTTACTGTAAATTAAGATGGCGATGGTCTCTACCTTGGGAGATAATTAGGTTTCTTCCCCAATTATCTCCAAGGTAAAGAAGACGGAATTATGGGCAAGATGGGAAGGGCTACTATTGAAGCCACTGCGATTGGCTACTGTACAATATGTGTTACAGTCTTCCACAAGGTCCCCTCGGGGAGTGTCCACCTTGTGGAGACCTGCATAAATACCGGGCAGGTAGCCCCCATTAAACAGATCTTCATTTGACCCTCAAGACGGAGCTTGGTCTCGTTTGTGGGGGGAATTATTATTGGGACAGCGCTTTCGTTATTTCTAGCTGTGGAAGGCGTTCGACTGTTTGGCTGATCGGGAGTTGCCGTGTTCGCGGACTTCGTTCGGGAGTTTGGCGATCGGCTGGATTTAAACCTGCATTTCTGGAGGAGGGGATTATTGCCTAAACGGCGGCTTCATCTACCCGACGGTACGTGTCGTAACAATATATATATATATTTTTACTTTTTACGATATGTTGTTTAATCAAGGAGGTACATTGTAAAGTTTGTATATTTCTTTCTTTTTCAATATAAGTGTTCCATGTTCACATTTGTGTTTCTTTTCAAAATTATTTATAGTCATTATTCCATTGTCTCATATATACAAGTGAAATATATGTGGCTATAGATATGCAAGACTTTCAGAATTTTACAAGCATAACTAAGTATATTGTTGCTTTTTCTATAAATCTAATATAAGTGAAACATTTAAAAAAAATTTTTTTCAATAAAGTCAAGATTAAAAGTTAAAATATAAATCAAAGTTTTAAAATTTCTTAAATTCAGTCTTTCTAATGTAAATTTTATTTTACATGACATGAATAAATATATGACCTTCCTTGGTCATTAGTTAAATATATATTAACAGCATATATTATCAATATATGTTATTAAACCAGATAATTATTATATAGTAAAATATCTACAAAACATATAGGAATTAAAGATGGATAAGACATTATTCCCCCCATAGATGTCCAAAATTAGTCATTTTTTGTTTGAAGAAGATCTTGAACCAGAACTGCTGTTTTCTATCTGTTTCTACTCTTAATGCAAGCGTGCATGTTCATTCGGTTACAGATCATTGGAGAAAGCAGAGGACCAGCAGATCACTGACTTTAACAGATGGCTTTTTTGAAAATGCATATAAAATGTAAAAGACCATTACTATTTTTATATTTCTGGGTAGGGTACAATGAGCATATATCTATGGATTGAAAACAACGTCACCTCGAATGAACAGGAATTCTGAATCAGCAGAAGAAGAGTTCAAATTCACTTGATCTGCCTGTATAGCATTTGCAAATTCCAATAAACATTTAAAGATTATACTTTTTGGGTGACCTGAAAATATATCTATATAGAATATACCTAACTAGCTAACTGATGCATTCGGCTCCTTTGTGATTCAGTTTGTGACTGGTTTTCCTCTTGAGTATTTAAAGAGCCCCATCATGTTCCTCTGATTGTTCCAGATGAACTGTCTTGCTTTATTTAAGGGGCAATATTTCACTATGGTTACTGTAGCTAGATAGAAACATAGAATGTGATGGCATATAAGAGCCATTAGGCCCATCTAGTCTGCCCAATTTTCTAAATATTTTCATTAGTCCCTGGCCTTATCTTATAGTTAAGATTGCCTTATGTCTATCTCACGCATGCTTAAACTCCCTCACTGTGTTAACCTATACCACTTCAGCTGGAAGGCTATTCCATGCATCCCCTACTGTCTCTGTAAAGTAATACTTCCTAAAATTATTTTTAAACCTTTGCCCCTCTAATTTAATGTCCTCTTTTTTTTTGTAGTTTTTCTTCTTTTAAATATAGTCTCCTCCTTTACTGTGTTGATTCCCTTTATGTATTTAAATGTTTCTATTATATCCCCCCTTGGGTGAGGGTGTTTGTGTGTGTGTGTTTGTGAGGGTGTTGTTAAATGTTTCTATCATATCCCCCCTGTCTCGTCTTTCCTCCAAGCTATTTTCCTCCTTTAACCTTTCCCAGTAAGTTTTATCCTGCCATCCATGAATCAGTTAAGTAGCCCTTCTCTGAACTCTTTCTAAAGTATCAATATTCTTCTGGCGATACGGTCTCCAGTACTGCGTGCAATACTCCAAGTGAGCTCTCACCAATGTTCTGTACAAAGGCATGAGCACTTCCCTCTTTCTACTGCTAATACCTCTCCCTATACAACCAAGCATTCTGCTAGCATTTCCTTTAGCTCTATTACATTGTCTGCCTACCTTTAAGTCATCAGAAATAATTACCCCTAAATCCCTTTCTTCAGATGTTGAGGTTATTACTGTTGAAAATATTTTATACTCTGCTCTTTGGCGTTGCATTGAGTGGGATAGTGTATATTTTTTATTTGTTACTGTTTATAAAAAATATATAAATTTAGATGACCAACATATATCCTCTTGTCTGCCATCAATGTAATGCAGTTTAATGTTGTATAATTTGCCCACATTTACCAAGCACTCAGAAACTGTTAACACTATCCAAATTAGAACTATACGAAAATGTGGCATTAAAAAAAATTCACATTGTCTTAGTGAAAATAAACAGGCTGGTATTTGGTTACCAATAGAAGAAGTGGTGTACATAGGGAATGCAGGTATGCGCCACTCATAGGCATGCGCAGAGTATTGCAATTGCATTAGGGTGTGCACCCTAAAGCACAAACACACGCTGCATGTATATGTATGAATGTATATATATATATATATATATATATATATAAACATATATACCCACACACTCACTGCTGTGTGTGTGTTGTTAGTGTGCTGTGTGAGGGTAGTGTGTGTGTGTGTGTGTGTAAGGGTGCTGTGTGTGAGGGTGCTGTTAGTGTGATGTGTATGTGAGGGTGCTGGTAGTGTGCTATGTGGGTGAGGGTGTTTGTGTGTGTGTGTTTGTAAGGGTGTTGTTAGTGTGTTGTGTGTGAGGGTGCTGTTTGTGTGTGAGGGTGCTGGTTGTGTGCTGTGTGTGTGTGAGGGTGTTTGTGTGTGTGTGTTTGTTAGGGTCCTGTTAGTGTGCTGTGTGAGAGTGCTGTTTGTGTGATGGTGTTGTTTGTGTGATGTGTGTGTGTGAGGGTGCTGTTTGTGTGCTGTGTGTGGGTGTCGTGTGTTTGTGAGGGTGCTGCTGGTGTGCTGTGTGTGAGGGTGCTGTTTGTGTGAGTGTGCTGTGTGTGTGTGTGTTTGTGAGGGTGCTGTTAGTGAGCTGTGTGTGAGGGTGTTGTGTTTGTAAGGGGGCTGTGTGTGTGTTTGTGAGGGTGCTGTTAGTGTACTGTGTGTGTGAGGGTGCTGTGTGTGTGAGAGTGCTGTATGTGTGTGTGTGCTGTGTGTATGAGGGTGCTGTATGTGTGCTGTATGTGTGTGGGTGCTGTTTGTGTGCTGTGTGTGAGGATGCTGTATGTGTGAGGGTGCTGTATGTGTGTGTGTGTGCTGTGTGTGTGCTGTATGTTTGGAGGGATTGTGGGGATGGAGGTGGGGGCAGATTAGTAAATATGCCCCCTCCCTTCTTACCTTATGTACTGAGGTGGATCCTTGCTGCCATGTGCCATCCCTGGCAACGCTCAGATCTCGCGAGAGGAACCCGGCGGAGCTGCTGGCTAGAGCTCCCCGGGTCCTCTCCTGCCTCCCTCCATGCTGCAACTCCCTCCAACTCTCTCCTTGACCCTCTTCAATCTGGCTTCTGCCCTCTCTACTCTACTGAGACTGCTCTTATCAAAGTTACTAAGGACCTAATCCCAGCTAAATCCAAAGGCCACTACTCCATACTAACACTTCTTGACCTCTCTGCTGCCTTTGACGCCATTGATCATGCTCTCCTTCTTCAAACTCTTCAATAACTCAGTCTCTGTGACTCTGTCCTCTCTTGGTTTTCCTCTTATCTTTCCCAATGCTCATTCATTGTCCCCTTTTCTAATGATACCTCCTCCACTCATCCTGTCTCGGTTGGAGTCCCTCAAGGCTCTGTACTTGGTCCCCTTTTACATTCTCTTTATACTGCCTCTCTTGGTAAACTTATTACCTCATTTGGATTCCACTACCACCTGTACACTGATGACACCCAGATATATCTCTTCTCCCTGCAACTTTCCCCTGCCATCCTGCAACGTGTCACTGCTTGCCTGTCTTTCATCTCTGACTGGATGTTCTCCCACTTTCGGAATATCAGTCTCTCTAAAACTGAGCTTCTTGTCTTTCCTCCTCCTAATACTGATCTTCCTCTTTCACTCTCCCTTCAAGTTAGTGGTATCCACACAAGTCCATCCTTGCAAGCGCGCTGTCTTGGCATCATGCTTGATTCTGGCCTCACCTTTGAGCCTCACATCCAGTAGGGAAACTGGTGAGTATAAGTGAGTATAAGTGCTCAATATCTTTAATTAGCATTAAATAACCAACAAGGGGTTCTCTCCACCCTTGTGAAGTGAATAGGAGGTGATCAGCGCTTAAGATTATACATACGATACAGATGGTGTTCTTAGTATTTTAATCTATATGTACAAAGCAAGAAACAGATTATGGTGCAGTACAGTAGATGTTTAAGAAGGTACAAATGGGCAAAAGTGCACACTTACACTTGTTAGAGCTGTCTAAGCTCTATTATGAAGGCCTGGATGGAATAATCCCCGTCTATGGATATAAGTGGAGAGTCTTTGGAGCTTGTTTTCAGGATGAAGTAGGTATATGTGAAAAAAGCAAAATAGGAAATCTAATGGTATAGTATATACAAATTCCCTCCACTTATATCCCTATGCTAAGCCATACCTATAAAGTACTGAACAATGCTAGCCCTCTTAAATCTCTTCACAGATCCATAGGTATGCCCCTCCTCTGTCTCTCCACTCTGCCTGTGACCTTCTACTCTCCGCTGCTCGCATCCATACGGCCAACTCACACTTGCAGGATTTCTTGCGGGTAGCTCCCTTCCTATGGAATAGCCTGCATACCGCCATCAGCCTCTTCCCTGGTCCTTAATCATTAAAGAAGTGCCTTAAAACCCATCTCTTTAGGAAAGCTTATGGCCTCCCAGAGTAACCTCTACCTCACATGCCTGTCTCTTGCTCTCTCCTAAAGGGCAGAACTTTACTCTTTCCTCCAGCTCTGCTTCACTCCCACCTTATTTGATTGCTATTTCCTGTCCTAATGTGTTTTATACCCCACTTCCTATATCGTGTAAGTTCGTTTGAGCAGGGTCCTCTTTAACCTATTGTTCCTGTAAGTTTTCTTGTAATTGTCCTATTTATTGCTAAATCCCCCCTCTCATAATATTGTAAAGCGCTACAGAATCTGTTGGCGCTATATAAATGGCAATATAATAATAATAATAATAATAATAATAATAATAATTTAGAAGGAAACGAAATGAATATCGCCTGAATTTCAACCTTTCATTTCAAACTGTTTGAAATAAGAAGCACAAACCCAGAGTTTTGAAAATTGTGATTTTATGGTATGTCAGTGCTTGGAAAAATAGTTGATGATTAATTTTATTTCAGCTAAAAATAAAGGACATTCAAGAAAACAATAGCAAATTCTTGCAAGACCTTGTAAAACGTCAGCTCAAAAATGTCCCTTTTGTATACAAACTTTACTACTTTTATACCCAAGATACGGTTAATTTAAAAGCTCCTAGTAACAGCAGCTATATCTGAAGCATTATGACTCATATTCCAACCTGCAGCCACACAAAGTCACACTACGCTGCATGCATGACTGTCACTGCATCTAATAATACCTCACACTAACTGACCCTTAAAAGCCTGACTCTTTGAACAATCTAACTGACTAGTCTTGTCTGCTCTGATATTCTGCTCCTGGATATTTACAGCCATAAAAGGGCCAATAAACACTATTTTTTTAAATAAAAATAAAGGGCAAGTTTGGGACTACTCAACTTCCAGAATAGTCATTTTCTCGTAGACTTCAATGGAGGAATTGGGATTCAGGAAGCTTATTCGTCCAAGAGAATCCAACTCAAACTTATTCTAGGACTGTAGTCTACTAACTGTTAATTATATGTGATATCTGTCTCGACTTGGATACGCTTTTCAAATAATTTTGTATTTATTGATACACTTTTAAAATTATTATTTTTTTACACTTTAAAAATTATTTTTTAAAATATTAAAATACCAAACATATTTCATTTTAAAAATATAAAAATGCATAAAAATAAAATAAAACTGTAGATAATTTCAAAGGTTTATTTTAAAAATATGAAATTTAGCCATGATAGTCTTTACATTCAACTATGTGGATGCATTGTATTTATTTTATTGCAATGCTGGCTTATATTAGATTAAGTGTGCCAATTTAAACACCAAAACAACTTTATCTTAATGAAGCTGTGTATAGATCACACCCCTGCAGTCTCACTGTTCAATTCTCTGCAGTATTGAAATTAAATAACTTTATTTATGCAGCCCTAGCCACACCTTTCCTGACTGTGACTCTAAAAGTCTACGCGACAAAAAATTTCACTTTCAAACTGCAACATGTTTACTCGACTCTAGCAGGTAATTAACAAAACAAGATATAAGAAAATCTAAATGAAACACATTGTGCAATATAGTTCTCGTTCAGGAATTGTGTAGACACTCAGTGAGTCTTAACTAGATGAATTGGGCTTGGGGTCATATAAACCATTTGAATTAAAATTTTAATAATGGTAAACCGAGCAGTGAAACTGGAGGGGCATCGTCTAAACTGCTTCATTAAGCTAAAGTTGTTTTGGTGCTTAGAATGCACCTTTAAATTATTTTCTCTTAATCCTATTTTGCTGAGTAACATTGTTATCTTTCCCCATCCTTTCTTTGCTTTATCTTACCACTTAGTACTTCTACATATCCCATACGATACTTATTCACTACTACCTGCTATGTCCGCTGTCACCTCCAAAAAAATTGCACACTCTTTCTTAGTTTAGTGGCAGCTGGACTTGTGCACAGGGAAATATTTGTTTCCGCTGAACAAAAAGTATATTTGACAGCAAATTTCTCACAATTTGTTTCACAGATCAAATGAGAAAAAGTCACCAATAGAGAGTAATAGAGGAGGAGCAGTTATAAAAATGTCTCTATTTCTTTTTGTAATGCTTCTACTTGTTTCACCCTGTTGGTTACTTTTCTTTTGATCGGTGAGGATAATCCACATTTATTGACTGTCCCCTAACCATCAGCCATCTTTTTATCACATTAGTCATCTCTCTTTTTGGAACAATAGGCAGAATTCAGAATCATGAATCAGATCAAACATGCTCTTTTTGTATTGTGCGTTTGTTTTTTGTTTTTCTGGCACTTTTCGGCTTTGAAGTTTGAGAATTGAAAATTATGCTAGCGTTAGTGTACTTATAATCTTAATTTTAGTAATGACAGGAGGCGAGTATTTTGCATATAACTCTCTTTACTAACTCCACATAGCAGTAAAGAAAAAGTGAAAAAGATAACCAATCAAAATGCAATATGCTGTATAGTATTCACAGTGAAGAGGCTCCTCCCCCTCTTTCAGAAGCGACATCAGGCAAAACTCAAGAAACCATAACGTCCAAACATGTATAACGTGCACCAACGTGTGATTCCCATCGACTAAACAGACTTTCACGGGATGCGAGCTGATTCAGAGTGTCCTGCAACGTGCAGCGGTTGATGTGTCCCATTAACGAAGCTCTGGGAGCTGAAGGATGGTTCAACTGTGTCCACTCTGAGAAGGATCTGTGAACATCGCGGATTTAAACTGAAACGAGAACGTGAAACGGATTAGGCACCGATCTTTCAACTGGATGCAGTATCGATCCCACATAATAAAGCAATAGGAGACCCCCTGGTTAAAAGGTTAATGCATAATAACCTGAACATGACAGATCCCACACCAAGAGGAGACGAAGGTATAGATACCAGAGAAGACAACGGAGATATGTAAATATACTTACGTGCATCCACTCTTCCCAAGGGAGGGAAAGGGTGGGAAAATACTCGCCTCCTGTCATTACTAAAATTAAGATTATAAGTACACTAACGCTAGCATAATCTTCAATTTTACCACATGACAGGAGGCTTCCTATTTTGCATTTTTAACGCTGATGTAGAAGAGACATAGCCGCACCTGAACTCGGGCGAAAGTAGAATGTCCGAAAGGTAGATTCCCTCGACCAGTCAGCTGACCGAAGGATATCCGCCAGAGACGCACCTGCCGAGAAAGCCGAGGAGGCCGCCGCTCCGCGCACTGAATGTGCACCGAAATTAGCATCCACACCCGCCAGAGACAGGATCCATCGTACCCATCTGGCGAGTGTGGTAGTCGAAACGGGAACGTGAGGCCTGACATAGGATACTAGTAACTGTCCCGAGGTAGAGGCCCGAAGCATTGCTGTGGTCTCCACGTACTGATGCAGGGTAGAGACGACGCATAGCTGCGGTTCGGTAGCGAAGAAGGGATAAAAGACCGACGTAGAGTCCGATTTGGTACGTCGTGATACACGGAAGGTAACTCCCTCAGGGGAAACCGAAAAGGCATTGATGTCGAAGGCCCGCACGTCCGAAACCCGACGGAAGGAAACTAGGCAGAGTAAGAGGGTCAGTTTGGCCGAGAGTTGCCTGAGAGACAGTCTGTCATTAGTCGGCCAATCTCTCAGAAACCGTAGGACCACCTCCACGTCCCACAAGTGGGAGTACTTAGGTCCTGGTGGTCTCTGTAATCGGATACCCCTTAGGAGACGGCATACCAGAGGGTCCTTCCCAACGGGAATACCTAAGTTCGGGACGTGAGCCGCCGAAATCGCCGAGCGCACGACGTTAAGTGAGCAGTAGGAGCGGCCCGTAGAGAAAAGGTGTGAAAGAAAATTCAGAATAGCTGTTACAGGTGCCGTAAATGGATCGAAGTTCCGTTCACTGCACCAAGAGGACCAGGAACTCCAAGCTGATAGATAGCATCGTCTGGTCCCAGGTGCCCAGGAATCCCATATGAGGTCTCTAGCCGTTTGCGATAAATCACAGGTTTGCCAGGCTCCCCTGAAAGCATCCAAGCCACCAGGGTAAGGCGATCTTCGAGGATGAGAGGATGGGGGTTCCCCTTTGGATCCGTGAGGAGCATCGGATAGGATGGTATGAGAAGTGGATCGGCGTAGTACAGTGCCAGGAGGTCCAGAAACCATGGTTGGCCCCGCCATAGTGGAGCGATGAGGACTAGAGATCCGTGTTGATTCTTCAGGTATTGAATCGTCCTCGCTATCATGGCGAACGGGGGAAAGGCGTATGCTCCCTCGGTTGGCCAGGATTGGAGAAATGCGTCCACCGCTGCGCTCTCCGGGTCCGGAAGCCAACTGAAGTAGTTGAGTGTCTGTCTGTTGTTGCGAGATGCAAACAGATCCAGTTGGAGGGGACCTCTCCTGCTCGAGAGGCGTTGGAAGACCTGAGGATCCAGTCTCCAGTCGCTGCTGTCCCGCCAATGGCGTGAAAACCAATCTGCTGTCAGATTTGTCTCCCCCGGAAGGTATTCCGCCTTGAGGGAGATGTTGCGGGGTAAGCAGAAGTTGAAAATCTCCTTCGTTATTTCGGATAACAGTCGGGACCGAGCTCCGCCCAGGCGGTTGATGTATCGAACCGCGGAGACGTTGTCCATCCGGAGGAGGATGCAACAGTTCGATCTGTCCTTTGCTAAGCTGCGGATCGCGAATGAGCCTGCTAGGAGTTCTAGGCAGTTTATGTGTAGGTCGATTTCCTGAGAAGTCCAGGCGCCTCCTGTCGACTTGCCTTCGCCCGTCGCGCCCCAGCCCCAAAGGCTGGCGTCCGATTCCAGAACTATGTCGGGCGAACTCCCGAAGATGGCTCGGCCATTCCATGCCTCCATGCTGTCTAGCCACCATCTGAATTCCTCCTTTACCTCCTCCGTAATCGGGATAGTTTGGTCGTAAGACGGGTTCCGGTGTAGGAAGGAGGTCTTCAGGTGTTGCATCGCTCTGTAGTGCAGGGGCCCCGGGAATATGGCCTGGATGGACGCGGATAGTAGTCCCACAATCCGGGCCAGATTGCGGAGCGGAATGGATTGGCAGCGAATGACTCTGCGTAATTCTTTTTTGATGGCCGCGATCTTTGTCGTCGGCAGACGTAACGTGCTGGACTTGGAGTCTATTTCGAAGCCCAAAAACTGCACCGTCTGAGCTGGAGACATTTCTGACTTCAGGAAATTGACCATGAAGCCCAGTGATGTCAGGAAGTCCACGGTAAATTGTGTGTGTTGAGTCAGTCTGGACTTGTCTGAGCAGAACAGAAGCAGGTCGTCCAGGTAAATAATGCAACGAATCCCTCGTGCTCGAAAATGTGCGACTACTGGCTTCATTAATTTGGTGAAGCACCACGGGGCTGAACTGAGTCCAAAGGGAAGGCACGTGAATTGCCAAGGCCGGTCTTGCCACTGAAATCTGAGGAATCGGCGGTAGTCGATGTGGACGGGTACCGAGAGGTACGCGTCCTTGAGATCCAGTCTCGTGAACCAGTCCCCGTCTTGGAGGAGGTCCCTCAGAAGATGTATGCCCTCCATCTTGAAGTGCCTGTATACGACGAATGCGTTGAGGCCTTTCAGGTTTATGACCGGACGGAATTCCCCGGTCTTCTTCTTTACCAAAAAGATATTGCTGAAAAATCCCCCTTGATTGTGAGCGGGTTCTATCGCCCCTTTCGATAGAAGTTCCCCCAACTCGATTTCTATGAGTCGGAGGTCTTCCGTGGAACATGTCCAGGGGAGAGGGGGCATCGTTTGGTTTGGGTGGCCCACGAAGTCTATGACGTAGCCCTGTATGGTCTGCAGGATCCATGCGTCCGTCGAAATGGTGGTCCAATTCTGAAAATAGAGAGCAATACGACCTGCCGTTTGTGAGGTGAGGGGTACGTGAGTCACATATTGGCTTACCTGTGGGGGTGAAGCATGCTCTGCCACGGCTCCTTGATCCACGACCTCGGTCGGCTCCCCTGGTGTAGGAGAAAGGCTGTCTGTAGCTCACTTCCGGGTAAAATGGTTGAGGTCTTTGTGAGCGGGGGCCTGAAGGCCAAAAGCGGCTGGCTGCGCGGCCCCTGTAGCGGCCAGCCCGTCCAAAAACACCCCGGTTAGGGTTATTCCTGAAGACCCGCTTCATGGTGGTCTGAGCTTTGTTAAGGGACGTGAACACGTTCACGTGTCGGTTACGGTCCTTCAGGAAAGCGTCCCCGAACAGCTTGCCCTGTGCCAGTGGTCCTAATTCTCTGGTGCCCAAATCCACCAGCTTTCCGTCTAAGCGGAGTAATGCTGCTTTCCTCCTCTCAGAGGAGAGGGCCACGTTGGCGTTGCCAACAAAACAAAAACAGCGTTGCGCCCATTCTCTTATGTCGTGAGCCCATTCATGTACCATGTTGGTATCAAACTGTTCAGCTCGAGTGAGGGCGTCATCCGCCAAGTACATGATGCGGGAGAGGGGGCCGATCGCATCCAGCAACTTGTCTTGTACGCCATGGAAACCCTTCTCCACCCCTTTACGGGGATCGCGACCACCCCGAGACATAAAGGTGGTCATGACCTGGTCGAATTCCGGGGTCTGAGCCACTTGATCTGGTAGTGAGGGGCGAGGACATTCGGAACACAAGCGGTTGCGTACCGTCTTATCCAATGGTTTGCGTAGCCACTTGTGCATGAACTTCGCCAGGTGTTCGGGGGGTGTCCAGTCCCCCGAACGCGGGTGTCGGATGTTCCGTGGGTCGAATAATCGCTGGCCCGAGGGGTCCAGGATGGTTTCGCCTTCGTCCTGTGTTTGTGCCGGGTCGTCCGGCAGTTGAATGTTGTCTAGGAAGGTGCCCTGTAGGAAACCAGGGTGTGACTCATCTTCCGAGTCCCAGGCATTTTCTTCTTGGGAATCGGAATCCATGGCCTGCCATGAGTCCAAAATCGCCATGGGTGGTGAGTGTCTCCCCTCCTCGTCTGAGGAGTAATTGCGTCCTGGGGAAGGGACAGCCGGAGCTGGCTTGCGCCTTTTTATAGGGGTCTTGCCCTTGTCAGGGTTGGCGTTCCCCTTTTCGCCCTTCCAGTGGCGTTTAGAGGGCCGAGTATCGGCTTGTGTGTGTGATTCCGAAGCCTCGGAATCGTAGTCCTGTTGCTGGACCTTAGCAGGGATTTTCTGTTCGGCAGAGGCCGTCAGAACCCTGGAGAGTGCCTTCTCCATCGAGGCCGCTATAGCCTCACTGATCATATTGTGAAATTCAGCAGTGGTTTGAGAAGAATCCATGGTGAAAATATTGACCACAAAAAATTGTACTTGGCACAGGGCGCAGGTAGGGTCAGGGGTCAGTCTGTATTAATAATGGTACCAGCAGTACCAGTTCAACCCCAGCAGGGTGAATAGTAATTACGTGCAGTGGTACCGGCAGTACCAAAAAACCCCAGCAGGGTGTAATAATAAAAGACTCAGGTAAATGCACGTGGTACCAGCAGTACCTGTAACCCCAGCAGGGTATTATTGGGTTTTTTCACTGGGCCGCACCCAGGTATATGGAGGATGTATAGTCACACCTCATAAGCAGCATAAGTATTAGGGGCCGCACCCCAAAAGCACAGGGTATTGCAACCCTATTGTGCTTCAATGCTTAATAGACTTTATTAACTGACCTTGAGACCCTTGGCTGAAACACACTAGCTTGAGGATTGTCTGGGACGTGTTTGGAGGTGACCGGGTGTAAGAAGGAGCCAGGCTCTGTCTGCACGGGGGCTCGGTGGAGCTTAAAATGGCGGCCATAGATCTCGCGAGATGCGAGATCCAAGATGGCCGCCGCCGGCGCCGGGAGCGAAAATCCCGTGAGCGCCGGTCGGGATGTGCGTGGTCGAGAGACCGCGGGGCGGGGGTGGATGGCAGGGGTGAACGTTACCCCGAAGGTGTCCGGAGTGAGTAATCCGCCGTTGGGGCGGCGGAAGCTCGGGAAAGCGGCCGCAGAGGCCGGCGGAGGAAAAAACCCAGAAAGGAGCCCCACAGATAAGGGGAGACAGAGAATACAGGGACAGGAGTCCCTGTGGGAAGTGATAAAGCGCAGAATATAGGGTAGGAACAGACCAGATAAAGCAAATAGTCATATAAGTGAAATAAAAGTTAAAGTTAAAGATAAAGGTGAAATATATTTAGTCAATCAAACATTAATGAAATGGAAGAGCTGAAACTCTGACCTGTCTGCTGATGGAGCAGTAAAGAAAGAGGGGGAGGAGCCTCATCACTGTGAATACTATACAGCATATTGCATTTTGATTGGTTATCGTTTTCACTTTTTCTTTACTGCTATGTGGAGTTAGTAAAGAGAGTTATATGCAAAATAGGAAGCCTCCTGTCATGTGGTAAAATTCAGCTATCACAGATCGTCCCAAATTTGGACAAATTGCGTATTGTAACAAAATGATTTTTCAAGTCTAGTGGCAGCTGTTGTGATAGTGCAATAGTCACGTAGCCGTCTAGCAATTTAGGCTGAAAATAAATCAAGTTTATTAACTTCCATTATTAATCTCATCTTTTTATACTGTTGATCCAAAAGAAAGCTAAATTATGCCCCAAAAAGTTAAGCAAATCCTTATTGAATCCTGGAGTATTCTTCTTTTCAGAAGCCCCTCTGACCTCCTCCCCACACACACACAAATAAACAGGCTTTTAAAAAATAGCTACAAACTCTGACAAGATAAACTGTTTGGGCAGATAATTCCCTGTCTGTGCGGTTCCTATAAAGAACTATTTCCTCTTCTGTAAGCAAAAACACCTTTGTTCCAGTCTCAATGGATGACCTCTTGTCCATTGCATATTCCAGATAATGAATAGGTTAGCAGATAATAGTTTGTAGTGACCCTGTGCAGTATATATTTGTAGTGTTGTCAAATTCCCTCTGAGACACATTTTTTTCTAAAGAAAACAAATGCAGTTTTTCTATCTTTTCTATTGTTTGTTTGTTTTGTCTTTGTAGTGCCACTAGTTTAACTGAGTGCAACAACGTTGAACATCATGCTTTGCGCAAAGACATCCAGCATCTTCAAAATCCCCACAGGAAAGCATTGAGTCAATGCTTTCCTATGGCGCGTGCAGTGCTTGCGGTAATGCATGTGCATTAGGTTCTTCCATCATCGCGGAAGAAGGATAGAGAATTAAAGTGAGTGTTAAAATGTTCTTTTTTTACCCCTTTCATATGTAGGGGGGGGAGAGCTAAAGTAATATAGCATACTATAGTGCTAGGAATACCTTTTTTGTATTCCCAATGCTATATAAATTATATTGACCTCCATGTCATGCCATATCTGTTCCGGGTCCAGTGTTTCCGGTATGCGGAGCCGGTCCCGCCCCCTTTCTGATGCGGCTCTCTTACGCTATTTAGAGAGACTGCGCCAGATACAAACGGCTTGGTGATTCTCGGACCTACTTCCGTGTTTAGACGCCGGCTACACGAGCTTCTCTCTCAAGCTTCCCGAAACCTTTGGACTGTTAAAAGGATTGCGCTTTCCATCTTCTATTGGATCCTGGAAACCGGACTGTGTTTACCATTTATTGCTTGGACTCTAGCTACCCGATCTCATAGAGGACAACTCACCTTAATCTTAAGTATAATATTCACTCTAATCAAAGGAGTCTCATTTACAACTCAACTGTTTCTTGTTGCTAAAATCTTCTCTGCTGCTTGCATGTTATTACTATGGAAGATGACTCCCATCAAGCTTAAGTATACTATTCAATATATCTCTGAGGATTTACTTATTAATGAACTGTGTCTTGCTTATTATAACCTACAGATTCTTGCTATTGAATTGTTACTTATATGCTATAATCCACAGTTACTAAAGATTATTGCAATCATTAAGACTTTGCCTATTTCTCTAATTGCCTGCAATCTCCACTTTGCTTTAAAGCTACAGTATCCTTAAATATTTAGAAAGATTCTATGTCTCATTTCTATTGTAATTAAGGAGTTCTACAAGCTGCAGTTGAGTTCCAATTCAAAAAACCCTTGTAGCATAACACTCCAGCAGCTATCAGCTAATATTGATTCCCAACTTCTATCCATCCCTACTTTCTTCTGTCCCTTACTGGCTATCTCCTCATATAACACTACCCTCACCTCTGCCCTGGATGCCAACCGTGGCACAATAAATCAACACGCTACCTGCAGAGATGCTCCCGTTCTGCTGAACGGTGCTGAAGGGAGTCACACACCCAGTCTGACTTCCTCCACTACAAATTCATGTTGCGTTCATACAGCACAGCCCTTGCCCTTGCCAAACAATCATACTTTTCCTCCCTCATTAGCTCATGCTCCCGCAATCCAAGGTGCCTTTTTAATACCTTTAACTCTGTTCTTTGCCCTACTGTGGCCACCCCCCAAACTAGCCTTACAGCCGATAGCTTTGCATGCTACTTTACCGGTAAGATTGAACAGCGAAGGAAAGAATTCTCACCACCTTACCCATCTCTTTCTCAACCACACCTAGGTCATGCCTTTCCTACCCTTCAGACTTTCTCCCTGGCTGCTGAACAAGAGGTGGCTGCACTTCTCCTTTCCTCTCAACCCACCACTTGCCTGCTTGATCCTGTCTCGTCTCACCTTATCAGATCTCTCTCCTCTTGTCTTCTGCCTTCCTTAACACCCATCTTCAACTGCTCTCTCTCTTCTGGTGTTGTCCCTGCTGACCTTAAACATGCTACTTTAGTACCCATCTTAAAAAAACTAAAACATATCTTAAATCATCTTCCCCTTCTAACTATCGTCCTATATCCCTTTTTCCTCAAAGCTTCTGGAAGAACTTGTCTTTACCCGTCTGACTTGCTTCCTCAATTCCAACTCTCTCCTTGACCCTCTTCAGTTGGGCTTCCTCCTCTCTACTGAGACTGCTCTTCGGAAAGTCACTAGCTACCTAATTGCAGCTAAATCCATACTAATTCTTCTTGATCTCTCTGCAGCCTTTGACACAGTTGACCATGTTCTCCTTCTCCAAACTCTTCAATCACTCGGTCTCTGTGACACTGTCCTCTCTTGGTTTTCCTCCTATCTCTCCTAACGCTCATTCAGTGTCTTCTTTTCTAATCATATCTCCTCCCTTTTTCCTGTCTCTGTTGGAGTCCCCCAAGGCTCTGTTCTTGGTCCACTTCTATTTTCTCTTTATACTGCCTCTCTTGGCAAACTTATTAACTCATTTGGATTCCAATACCACCTGTACGCTGATGACACTCAGATATACCTCTCCCCTGCCGTCCTGCAATGTGTCACTGCTTGCCTTTCTTCCATCTCTGATTGGATGTCCTCCCGCTTTTTGAAACTCAATCTCTCTAAAACTGAACTCCATGTCTTTCCTCCTTCTAATACCGATCCCCCTCTTTCGCTCTCCCTTCAAGTGAGTGGCACCCACATCAGTCCATCCTTGCAAGCATGCTGTCCTGGCGTTACACTTGATTCTGGACTCACATTTGAGCCTCACATCCAGTAGGTTGCCAAATCCTGTAGATTCCATCTTAAAAACATAGCCCGCGTGCTCCCCTTTTTTACAAAAGATGCTACTAAGGAGCTTGAATTATTGTATCTTTCTCCTAATAAGTCTTCCCAAAAGCCGTATTGCCCTGCTACAGTCTGTAATGAATGCTGCAGCTAGACTGATTTACCTCTCCTGTTGCTCCTCTCACACCTCACCCCTCTGTCAGTCCTTACATTGGCTTCCTGTATCATATAGAAGTAAATTCAAGGTACTAATCCACATCTATAAAGCACTGATCAATTCTAGCCCCTCCTATATTTCTTCACTGATCTGCAGGTTTTCCCCTTCTTGGTCTCTCCGCTCTGCCCATGACCTTCTCCTGTCCGTACGGCCAACTCACGCTTGCAGGATTGCTTGCGGGTGGCTCCTTTCCTTTGGAATAGCCTGCCTAGCTCTCCCCTAGTCATTTAAAAAGTGCCCCAAAACCCATCTCTTTAGGAAAGCTAATGGCCTCCCAGAGTAATCTCTTCCTCACGTACCTGTCCCTTGCTCTCTCCTAAAGGGTAGTACTCTATTCTCTCCCCCAGCTCTGCTTCCCTCCACCTTGTTTGATTTCTACCCCCTGTCCTGTTGGGTTTTACGCCACACTTCCTACAGACTGTAAGCTCATTTGTTCCTGTAAGTTTTTGTAATTGTCTCATTTATTGTTAAATTTCCCCCTTTGATAATATTGTAAAGCACTGGCGCTCTATAAATACCAGTAATAATAATAATAATAATAATATAGTGTTCCTTCAAAATAAACATATTGTGGCTTTTTCACATTATCATTGGTTTGTGCACAAAACAATGAGGTGGTAAAATAATAGATTTGGAAAAAATACCACATGTAGCTTAAAGGGATCCTATAGTGCCAGGAAAAAAAAAGCAGTTTTCCTGGCACTATAGGGCTAATAGGTCACCCCATCCTTCACGAGCCCCATCCCACGTCGCTGAAGGGGTTAAAACCCCTTCTGGGTGCTGAGGGCAGATTTAGAGATGCAATGTAAACTCAGCACCCAGACCACTTCAATTAGCTGAAGTGGTCTGGCTGCCTATAGTTTCCCTTTAAATTTGGCAGTTACCAGCCTCTATTAAATTCTGCTTGCATAACTAATCCCACTGAGTGCAAATGTTATTATTATTATTAGTCGTAAATTATTTTACCTTCAAGTCTTAAAATTTAAGATACAGTACAAAAACTGCATATTATAAAAAAACATTTAAGCGAAAAAAAAAAAAGATCTACTGACTTTATTTAAAGAAAGCCTCTGAAAACTGAGCCACTAAGAAGTGTAAGATATTCCGAATGCTAATCTACACCAAATTCACGGTGTTTAATAGCTGCAAGGATTCTATGCATTACATAATACACACGCAGTCTATTTTCATATTCTAGACACACAGCAAAATAGCCCCTTTAAAACATCTAGGATGACCTACTGATAGCTACTGAGTAGATTATGAAAAACACACAAAGACAAATAAATCATCTGCAGATTTTACTAGTGACACATATTCACTTGCAAAGTACATTACTTGTCAGAGAACATTCTTGTACTTTTTTGTCATAGCCAAGTTTTAATTATTTTTGGAGAACTGCATTAATGTAGTTTTTACCTGTTGTGTACTGGCTGAGCCTGCGGTGGGGTAGGTACCGTATGGTGAATCTAGAGCACACTTGAATTATCATTGGTATCCATCCTACATGCCTAATGAACCGTACAATCCAAATATGTCCTTCTTATGCTACAGCCATTAATCATTGTGTTTTTTATATGCATATAAAAAATGTCTTATTTAACCCTTAAATAAAAAAATAAAACAAAATTCAGATAAATATTTTCTCATGTTACTTTATGATAGGACAATAACATTTTCAGTAATGTTTGCTATATGCTTTTTATTTCATCACTTACACTTCCAGTTCTGCTACCTTCCCACCTTGAAATGTGTTTGCTATCCCCCTCGATGCCTTCTTATTGTGGATTTATACCCCACCTCCTCTAGACTGTTAGCTCGTTCTCATCAAGCTACTGTTCCTATAACCTTTTTATAATTTTTAATTTATTGTTAAAATTCCCACTTTTATAATATTGTAAAATGCTCCAGAATAAGCCGGCGCTATATATACAGTATTTTTTTATGTATAAAACTATGTTTTTTTCTACATTTTTTTAGTCTAAAATTGGGGGTCGTCTTATACACGGAATGTCACTGCAGGTGTTAAAAAAACAACAACCTTTGGGACAGCCAACCAAGCTAGTCGCATATGGCTGGAGCTCCTTCAAAAATCTAGTTATTAAGCCAAAAACCTATGGTACTTACGGCAAAAAACTTGGCTACTCGCTGACAGAACGCTCATCTGACTTTTGGGTTCGCGACTGCCAGGTTCCTGTAGGCATAGGTTGTGTTGTACACCTCTGCAACCTGCTGACATACTTGAAGCAGAGGATGTGCTTCTCTGTGAATTTGATCAATTGTGTGAGAGACCGCATGCTGCCTTGCATCACTCTGGACCACGCCAAGACCTACCAGCCAAGACCTACCCATAGGGTACCACGGGCTGAGGGCATTGTTGCAGCCAAAATGACAGTCCATGGAATCAATGTCTGGACGTGGCTGGACCTCAGGGAGCTGCCTAGCAGAGTGTGAGGAGGCCAGGAACCAGTGGGAACTTCAGTGCTATAGATGTTTAAAATATATTATTTCTTAATTTTTGGCTAAAAAAAATAAGGGTCGTCTTGTACATGGGGGCGTCTTATACACAGAAAAATATGGTATGTCAAAACTAATTATAATAATCCATTGCTTCTATTATTATTTTTTTTCTCTGCCTCTTCATTACCACCTGTAGTCTGATCACTACCTCTTCTTTCTGTGTTCATTATTCTATCTCTCTCATCCATTTGTGCCCTGTCTGATCTACCTTTCTCCATCCACTGTTTCTCCTCCCCCACTTACTCTCTACCTTCACCCCTCACTCCCCACTTTCCAGAAGAGAGATTTTGATATCTCCACCTGCCCAGGGAGCTACAAACTGCTCCTTCTATCAGGGAGCTCAGCCCGTAGCCATGCACATATTGCTGCAATGAATACGTAACCATGGTTGTAAATTATTAAAATGGATACCATTCCGAAAAGCAGTTCCTGGAGGGAATACCTTACCTTTATGAAACTAGTGTAGTTTTAGTCAAATTTGGATCATTAAGTACTAATTTAGTATCGGTTTCTGGTGTTAACCAAGTGAATTGAAGGCTAACATGTCTAACATTAAACAAACTGCAAGTAATCGGATAATGAGGAGCTAATCATACATTTCCCTGCATCCAAATAACTGCTTGAATTTGGAAAGACAAGCTGAGAGGAAAGCTCAGGAAACAGACTGCGTTAAACTGTTTAGTGCTGGAGGGGGCAGCAATACACTGCTTTCTAAACCATTGCATTGCTGACCTCGAAAGCAGACAAAGGGTTAAGCATGAGTGAAAAAGGGATCATAAGAAATACTGCAAATTACTAAAGAAACACATGAGTTATCTCAGTTACACAATAAACAATGCAGCCTTCATTTTGCGAAATATAGTGGTGTACACAGTATAAACAGTATTTACACAATGACAATAATTTGTTCTACAATGAAAGAATTATGTTTTTTATATGGGAAAGAAAACGGCTTTACTGCAGTTGCCAGCACTAGGTTTCTGTCTTAAGTAAAACTAATTTCTCTGCTCCAGGTGCAATGAAATTACCAAAGCTGCTGCATCTGTGTGCCAACCAGGTCTTTCGGAAAATCACTGATATTAATGTTTTAATAAAATGAGAAAAAACAGAATGAAATGGTCCCAGGGCAGGTACTAAATAAGGGCTGAAAGGGTTAATGCTGGTGGACGAAGAAAAAAATCAATTTGGATGAGGAATGAAAGCCCACCTTGCTATTCGTGTATAAAGCAAGTTGTTTTTCATATCATTCTGCTTGTTTATCGTGATTCTTCTTGTCTTTACTCAAATCACTTGCCCATTTTCCAAGGATACATAAAATCATTGGGTTCCTCAACATTACCCCACACAAGAGGACAGCAAATGTCTTTCTTCTCCTCATGATAGACTGAGCATCTTCCCATATTCCCACCAGCAAATACGACTGACGTGGATACGAACATGATGGCTAAACAAAGAGATACAGAAGTGGGAGATGTAATGGTTGGAGAGGGAAGAATATACAGGCATAATAGCTTTGGTTGGAAAAATAATGAACAAGTATCTGGGAATATAAAGACATGATAAATGGGGAGTAAAGGATAAGGCCAATGAAATCAATCTGATAGCTATGGAAAGAAAGGGACCTGACCATAAACTGGAGGTAGGAACATGATGAATGACTATCGTCATAAGGAGATTGACATTAGGGATGAACTATCACACGTCTAGGCAGTGACATCCTACATGCATCATTGGAAAATAGCATAAGATGGCAAGATTTTACGGATTTGGATGTTGGAATTTTTGACATGAAGTTTTACCCATTCCTTTTCAACACATCATATGCTATTAATAAACCCCCAAGTGATTTGTGTTATTTTTTTCTACATGGCTGACTGAAATCTAATATTTTTCTTTAAAAATAATGATCACAATGATAATAATACCTACTTGGATTTTTTTTTTCTACAAACTAGAGGTGTTAGTTTAACAGCTGATACATAGTGACCTATAGACAAGTGCTACAACATAAACAATTTAAATTAAGAAGTTATTTTCCACCATTTATATTTAATATTAATGTAAAACAATTATTGTCTTAAAGGACCACTAAAATCATCCAGACCACTTCATGTCAAGGACGTTGTGTGGGTGCAGTGGTCCTGTCATTTTAACCCTGCAATTTAAAACATTGCAGTTTTGCAGAAACGTTAATGTATTGCTGTTCTGGGTTAAACCGACCTATTGTGACTGTCTTCCATATAGCCACTAGAGGTGTTACTGCTACAATGACCAAGTAAACCAAGTCATGTGATATGGAATCTCATATGAAAGCTTTGAATTCAATGTTTTCCTATGAGAAGCACTGGGTGCATGCGCAGTGCTCACTGCGCATGCAAATCA
The DNA here is from genome assembly GCA_933207985.1 of Pelobates cultripes. Taxonomy (NCBI): domain Eukaryota; kingdom Metazoa; phylum Chordata; class Amphibia; order Anura; family Pelobatidae; genus Pelobates; species Pelobates cultripes. The sequence continues at coordinate 47,358,185 of OW240912.1, forward strand.
GGTCAACAATTCTTCTATACAAGGAGTGTATTCGACTATCGCTGGAGGAGGCAAAGAATTTGAAAATTAAAAAAACATTATTGTCTTAATTGCATGTTAAATGTGGTGGGGATCTAAACTCGATAGGGACTCAAAATTTATTGTTTTCAAAATACACTATAGAAATGTATTCCTAATTCTATTGTGTTCCTTTAATTGATTTATAAGTTGCACTGGTCAGGTAACCCATCAAATGTTTTGTGTATTGAAGTTCTGTACATTGAATTACAAAATAAGGTGAATACCACATTTGCTGCTCTTTAATTCATACCAAAAACTATCAACCTTTTTGCTTCACATACTGTTTCTATTTTTCAATAACAGCTATAATGACAACGGATGGTCTCACTTTTATTTGAAATATACAGATGAACTAGCTGACAAAAAATGTGTAATTTACAGGCTCTCCAACTGCTGGCAATGTGTAATGTGTAATTTATAGTCCCTCCAACTGCTGCTATTATATTATTCTACCTGCAATTATGGAGAGACTGATGAGTAAACATTTTCTTCTGCAATTTATGTCTGCCCTTTTTATATTAAAGAGAAAGTGTCGACAGCATTACATTAGTGAAGAGGTAAATGGGCAGATTTGTTAGACTAGGTGAGCTTATTGGTGGTGGGTATTTCTAACTTAGATAAATCATAAAGAGTTCTAGGTCAGCTTTGGATAGAACTTGTGCAATATTATAAATTGCATTTTCTGCTTCATTCCGAGTGCTCTCTAGCTCTGCTCAATGAGTTCACATCAATAACATAAACCATGGGCATACCTAAGCACTTCTATTGACACACAAAGTGTCAAGAACACACAAAGAGCTGAAGTATCACTCGAAACACAATCAATAAAACATTCAAATTACTATGGCATGTTTGTTTCTCAGAAAGAAGTGCTTGTTTCCCCGAAATAATACAATGGCAGAACTTGCTATCTGGACTAGCGGTGACTGCAAACTCATTAGGGAATGCAAAATGAAATTGAATAGGCTTCGTGCGGAAGGGCACACATGTAGTTACAAGAGCATACAGATCTTATTACAGTAAACAGACTGGAGAAAACAGATTTTCTACAACGGCAAAAATTGTGTGCTGTTACGTTACACTAAGATGTCATTTTAGAGCTTCTAATTTCAGATTGAACTACAGTAGTGTCTGGCTGTCTGTCTATCTATCTGTCTGTCTATCTATCTATCTATCTATTCATCTATCCACTGTCTGTCTGTCTGTCTATCTGTCTGTCTGTCTATCTATCCATTGCCAGTCTGTCTGTCTATCTATCTATCTATCTATCTGTTGTCTGTCTGTCTGTCTATCTATCTGTCTATCTATCCATTGCCAGTCTGCCTGTCTATCTATCTATCTATCTATCTATCTATCTATCCATCTCTCTGTCTATCTATCTGTCTATCTATTCATCTATCCATTGTCTGTCTGTCTATCTATCTATCTATCTCTCCATTGTCAGTCTGTCTATCTGTTGCCTAAAATGTCACACTGCTAAAATAACTTCCCTCCAGTAACATAAGAAAATACAAAATAATATTAAAACATATGCATATACATACACATTGCAAATAATGTGAAAATGACAAAATGTATTTAATGCAGGTTCAACAAAACCTGATACAATGTGATTCATAAGAATGCCGTTTATTTCATTAGCATATAACCAAATTAAGCTACATTGAATGGTGTATCTGGTTATTCTGGTAGTCCTATTAGTTTGCGAAGAAGCTAGTATCAATAAGATTACTGTAAGTACCTAAGACACAATAACATTATTATACATTGATCATAGGCATGCGCAGCCTATTGCATTAGGGTGTGCACCCTAAAGCACAAGCACACGCCGCATATATATATGTATGTATGTATATATATATATATATATATATATATATATACACATACACATATATACACACACTGCTGTGTGTGTGTGTGTGCTGTGTGAGGATGCTGTTAGTGTGATGTGTGTGTGACGGTGCTGGTAGTGTGCTATGTGGGTGAGGGTGTTTGTGTGTGCATGCTTGTGAGGATGCTGTTAATGTACTGTGTGTGAGGGTGATGTTTGTGTGTGAGGGTACTGGTAGTGTGCTGTGTGTGTGTTTGTTAGGGTCCTGTTTGTGTTTGTGAGGGTACTGTTAGTGTGCTGTGTGTGTGTGAGGGTGCTGTTTGTGTGCTGTGTGTGAGGGTGCTGTGAGGGTGCTGTGTGTGTTTGTGAGGGTGCTGTATGTGTGTGTGGGGGTGCTGTATGTGTGTTGGTGCTGTGTATGTCTGTGGGTGCTGTATGTGTGTGGGTGCTGTGTATGTCTGTGGGTGCTGTGTATGGGTGCTGTATGTGTGAGGGTGCTGTTAATGTACTGTGTGTGAGGGTGCTGTTTGTGTGTGAGGGTACTGGTAGTGTGCTGTGTGTGTGTTTGTTAGGGTCCTGTTTGTGTTTGTGAGGGTACTGTTAGTGTGCTGTGTGTGTTTGTGAGGGTGCTGTATGTGTGTGTGGGTGCTGTATGCGTGTTGGTGCTGTGTATGTGTGTGGGTGCTGTGTGTGTCTGTGGGTGCTGTGTATGTCTGTGTGTGCTGTATGTGGGTGGGGTGATTGTGGGGGTGGAGGTGGGGGTACATTACTTGCTATCCCCCCTCCCTTCTTACCTTTTGTAGGGAGGGGGGATCCTTGTTGCTGCTGATTCCATCCCTGGTGGTCCAGTGGAGAGTGAACTCTAGCCCCTGTGGGGCTAGAGTTCACTCTCGCGAGATTTGAGCGTTGCCGTGGCAATGCTCATATCTCGCGAGAGGAACCCGGCGGAGCTGCCGGCAATAGCTCCGCCGGGTCCTCTCCTGCCTCCCTCCCTGCATGTGGGTTGGTGGGGAGGAAGGCTGAGAGCAGAGCCGGCGCTCGGATAGCGCCGGCTCTGCATGAGCCGACAGGGGAGATCCTGAGATCTACCCTGCCGGTCTCAATATACATAGACGTGCCGCGGGGATTAGGGTGTGCCCAGGCACTCCCGGCACACCCCGTGCGCACTCCTATGACATTGATAGAGGTTCAAGACATTTTGGGTAAATCAGAATCACTTATGGTATATTGTCTCCTTGCAGGATTCATTTTTTTTTAAACACAAAATTGAATAAAGTTCTTGAGATCTGTGCAGAAGCTCCCTCTACAACCAAAATATGTATCCCTGATTTGGATTATACCACAAGCACTGACAAAATATATTGCTTTGAAAAACTGTGAGATTCTACTCTTCATTTACTGGTGACATATATAGTGAGCACTATATATATTCTGTTTATATTTCATAAATGACAATCTTTCACACATACTGAAATGGGAATTATACCACCATATTCTGGCTGTCCTTAACTTGACCCTACATTTGTTAGTGTGTTTTACACTTCTTTTATTCGTTTACCACCTTTAACAAAATGACAACACTCATATAGGAAGCCCTGGGCACAAACTTCAACTACTCCTAGGTGGCAAAAAGGACAACAGTACATCTCATCCCCAATACATATAATAAAAAATAAAAAAACAAAGAAAAAAGTAATTTGCGCACTATCCCAAATCCATATGCACATTTAAATAACTGAAGGTTTTTTAGTATTCCTCCAATTGCCATTCCAGTGGGAACTCACCTACCACGTCAATGTAAATCTCTTAGGTGATTCCTACACTAACAATTCATCTTGCTTACGTCAGCTAAAACATCATAGATATATATATACACTTATTAACCAATAATAGGGAATACATGGGGTGGGTGGTAGCACTGTAACATGGCTTTTTTTCTAATTGGGATTCAATTTTTAAGTCTATATGTGTGTGTGTATGCAGAGCCCTGAGCTTTCTTTATGTGAGTGGTGTGTGTTGATTGAGTGTTGTGTGTGTCTGAGTGCACTGGTTTGCACTGAATTTTGTGTGTGTGTGTTGTAGAGTCTGACTGAGTATTGTGTGTATTGCCCCCTCCTTTGCTTACCTTGCCTGGTGGCCCAGTAATGGGTGAGCAGGATGCTTGCTTGTCCAGTGAAGAGTGAGTTAGATCGCTGGTGGCCTGGTAGGGATGTGCCATCATCTGTACCAATACCAGGTACAGACCACTTTAAGAGTACCTTCATGGTTTCAGACCTCAGTCAATGACTCAGAGTCATCGACAAGTGACGAGGGAAATGCAAGGGTACTCTTAAAGTAGTATTTGCCTGCTATTGGTATATACTGTACATAATAACTTGCAACCAGAAAATAATTTACTATTGAGTAAATTAATTAATTATAATAAGAACCAACTAAATATTTTAAAACTGAAATAGAAACTAACCCAAAAGAAAAATAGAAACTAACCCAAAATTAAAATAAGAATTACACAAAAAGAATTAAAAAATAAGTACATACCAAATATATTAAAGAAAAACAAGGGCCATGAAGAACAATGAAACTATGAAGAAAGGACAAAAAGAGACGTACGTATAAAAAGAGCATCAATGACAAAAAGAAAAAGAGATTGGAGAAAGAGAAAAATTATTGGTTAAACAAATAAGTACTATAAAAATAAAAATAAATAATAGACAAATGTGAGGATTGAGGAATTGAGAGTAAGATCATGGTTATTTGCACAGTAAGGAAAAGAAGGTACTACTTTAGTCAAGCTCCATGTCCTTTATTAACTAAGTCATAAGAAGACTTGTTCAGTACTCACCCCCTCCAGTGAAGTGTCACTTCTGGGAGTGTAGAGTCACGGATCCTCTGTGTTGACTTGAGCGTGACTGTGAGATGCCTGAGCATGTGCCCTATTTGACATGCATGCCCAGGAAAAGGCAGAAGACATGATAGTCAGTTACTGTCACCTAGAAACGGCATGAAATAAAACTTGGCAGGACTGGCACAACAATAAAATATTAGGTTGCACTTCTTCATGTGATCAAAAAATGTCATGGGGGGGGTCAGAAGAAGAGCTAGAGGGAGGGATCACTTGCCTGGGAGCCAAGAGAATGATTATAGTGACAGACGTTTAAATATTTATATTTATATAAAAATACTCTTCATTTCACCTAACAGTTGATGTGACCCGAAACACCAGGTTAAAATATAAACAATTTGTGTTTGTTTGTTTGTTTGCTTGCTTTCCATAGTATAAGACAGGAATATATGATGACTTTATATTTTATTATATTTATATTATATGATGACATTTCAATCAGATTTAGGAATTAAAAATCTTACCAAGATAATTGCACTATTAATTCTAGTTATTAGTTCACAGAAAATCCTACTATGTTTTTTGTTAACCCTATAATCGATGTAGCTTTATTAGCAAAGAGGCAAAAGAAAAATGTCCAAAAATGGACAATGTACCACTACATTTCATAGACACATGACTTGTATTGACCTAATTGTTATTGTAAGCTAGATAGCTCAGTTGGTTAATCCCCTGGCTACAGAGCCTGCTGAAAGATGCAAAGTGACAGGTTCAAATATTGGCAGGGTCAACTCAGTCCTTCATCTTTCACAGTCAATAAATGCGTACCACCAATGATAATATGGGTGTTATTGAACTGTCTATTTGGTTAAATCGGAGAGAATGCACCAAAAAGTGCTTTAAGTCTAGCTGGGAGAAAGGAACTATATAAATGCATGTTATTATTATGATATAGTAACTACCACCTGTAAAGAAATTATACTATCAGAAAGTTGCATATTAATTTGTTTATTTTTAAATGAATTTCTATCAAACTGAAACCTTTCTGTTAAAACATTTCTGTATGTATGAACTAAGCAAAAATAAGACATTTTGATTAAGATCCTGATTTTGGAAACTTTTTTGATCGTGCGCCATATGCCACTGGATAGGGTGAAGAAAAACTTGGAAATTGTAATGAGTGGCAGAACTTTATAAATATGATTCTCCATAGATCTCTGCCTAGCGGGCTCTTTCTGTCATCATGAACAAATGAAGCTAAAGCAATTAATCTCTACAAACCTCTTTCCCAGATGCATCAGAATACAATTTAATAAGTGTAAGACAGTGGTTCAGGTATTATCTGAGTTCATTAAAAATCTCTGTGTCAATAGTTTAATTTGCTATGTATATTAATACTGTGTTATTAATTTTAACACTTCCTGTGTCGTTTATGAAAGACCAGAGATTTGAAAGTCATTTGTCTTGAATTTGAATATAAATATAGTTGAAATTCTTAGTCATCTCTCCTGCTTTTCTACAGTTGAATTAGATTTAGCTTAGTAAAGATCTTGGACTCTACCGTACGTGGAGTAGCGAGAAGAAATGGGGAAAATGTATATTTTAATTAGGTTTATTTGTTCAAAAAACAGTTATTTATGTGAAATTTTGTTAAAATATGCAATTTAACATTTTTTTCATAATAATATTGCTATTTTCTCCTATTAACACCATCCCAAATTTACATAGTGTTATGCCGTCCTACAACACAACATATTGCTTCATGAGGATCTGTGAAAGGTGTTGAGTTAAAGGGGGCAGTCTGCCAAGTAACATGCTGCACCATGTGAATGGAATTGTTAAATAGAACACTATACAATAAAAATCTGAAAAAGAAAGTAAACATTACTAAAAAGAGAAACACATAGAATAGCTGAAACATATTCTGAAGTTTGTGCAGATGTATGTATATATTATTAAAGGAACACTATAGTCACCTAAATTACTTTAGCTAAATAAAGCAGTTTTAGTGTATAGATCATTCCCCTGCAATTTCACTGCTCAATTCACTGTCATTTAGGAGTTAAATCACTTTTTCTGTTTATGCAGCCCTAGCCACACCTCCCCTGGCTATGATTGACAGAGCCTGCATGAAAAAAAAACTGGTTTCACTTTCAAACAGATGTAATTTACCTTAAATAATTGTATCTCAATCTCTAAATTGAACTTTTAATCACATACAGGAGGCTCTTGCAGGGTCTAGCAAGCTATTAACATAGCAGGGGATAAGAAAATCTTAATTAAACAGAACTTGCAATAAAGAAAGCCTAAATAGGGCTCTCTTTACAGGAAGTGTTTATGAAAGGCTGTGCAAGTCACATGCAGGGAGGTGTGACTAGGGTTCACAAACAAAGAGATTTAACTCCTAAATGGCATAGGATTGAGCAGTGAGGCTGCAGGGGCATGTTCTATACACCAAAACTGCTTCATTAAGCTAAAGTTGTTCAGGTGACTATAGTGTCCCTTTAAAAACCTCACATGCATAATCTTAGGCATCTAGTACTGTAGTTTTTATCCCTTTAGGAAGATTTTTACATTTCCAAGCAACTAAAAACCTCAAAATGAGACAAAGTCCCATAGGTGGCTAAAATATGTAAATTTTGATCTGTCTGTGTATGTGTCAGTGTGTGTATCCATTTGTATCTGTATGTGTATCTGTGTCAGTGTATCGCTCTGTGTTTCAGTATGTCTATGTGTGTGCATGCATGTTTGTAGCAATGTATGTGCATATGTGCATACATGTCAGCATTCAAACACCATCAATACATACAAACACACCTCTGCAGTTTAAACACCAATACTACATACAAACACATCCCTGCACTGAAATACCAAAACTATATATAAACATACACCTGCAATCAAATGAAAACACTACATGCAAACATATTCTAACACTACAAACAACTACACCACTGCGTTCAAAAAGCAACAGTACAAATAAACACACAGCTGCATTCAAATGCCAACACTATGGACAAATACACCCCTACATGCACACATACATACTCCAAACACAAATATGCTTACATTCAAACACAAACATTGCTCACAAATGTAACCTTGCGAAGATTAGGCTAATGGTAGATTCCAAGCTGGAAAAGCATCATTAGAGGTGTACAAAAGATGGGGATCAATGGCAACAAGACGTGTTTCGTGTGAGCTCCCAGCTTAATCTTAAAAAAACGCTACTGCACCGACTCCCATAACGCTAATCCAACTATTCAGGCTACTTACCTGCTTAGGGAGACTGCCGGAAAGCTTAAAAGTGCTTTTTGCAGACTTCCCTCCACATGTTTCTGAGGATCTTCAGTGCGGCCTGGCGAGGTGAAAGGGCGGGAGAGACGGCCGATCTCCCGTTCAGCGCAATCTGTGCCCCCGAGGTGATACCCAACAGCCCCGTTCTCCCCCCCCCTTTGGACTGGTGGGGGTTATCCCGGTCCACACATGCTGGACCTTCATATTTGCCTGACACCTGGGGCTGACTGAGGCCTGCACAAGAGAGACAAGATTGTGGATGCCCACATAGACCGCACACCTATGCTGTTTGGATATAGGTCTAGCAAGGCTAGAGGAAATATTATCTTGATTCTGGGACACCCTGGAAAAGCGTGCAGAGTTATCTACTCCACAGTTTGACACTCAGAAGAGCAACAACCGGGAGGTGAGCAGAGCCCCTTTGGGCATAGCAACCATACAGCCACTCATGTCCTCCAGTGCTCGCCCACCTAGGCTGATGGCCTTTAGGGGTTATCCCTCAAAGCATCGTCCACGCAGACGGAAGGCAAAGTGCCATTGGCAGTCACACACCATCAAGGTCTCCTGTCACCCCCCAGAGGGAAAGGACTTGAACTCACATAGACCCATAGTCCGTGGCTACAAGATGCCGGACCGCACACAGGTCTGGGGCTGGAAGAGGCCTCTGTCTCACACCCCTTTCAACTTCCCAGCATCACCAACGATCTTCCCCAGACCCCAGGGGCACCTTAATAATGCACCCAGTTCCCATGGTTTACCCCACATGTAATGCATGCAATAACAATGTTTAGTTTATAGCCTACTCCCAACATGTCTAACTGATGTTTATAGCTGGATAATTCTGTAGTAATCCAATATCCTGGACATGTACCTAGCTTGACTTATTTTCTTGTTTGCAAAACTTAAAGCTTAGGTTGATTAATTATAAAAAAAAATGTGCAGTGTTCTCAATACCACAAATATGTTCTACTATGTCTATTCATATGTTTGCTCCAGCTGTTGTGGCGAAGCAAACTTGCTTGTCTAACCTATGTACAAATAAAATAAAGAATTTTAAAAATAAAAAAAAAGATGGGGATCCACTTTTTGGCCACTCCTGTGCTGGAGAGAAGCCTTAAAAAAATCATGCACCAGGCCCCTCTCTCTATATAAATTTTGCCACTGAGGATATTGCTGTATTTGGGAGATCGACTTTTACCATAAATAGCAAATAAAAAAGATTGTATACTGTGTGTTAGAAAAATACAGAAATATTAAATATTAAAAGATATTTTGACAGATGCTGGTATTTAAATAGTTACATTAAAATTTAACAATTCTACATCGTAATTCCTCTATCTACTTTTCAAAAATCAGAGCAGGATTAAGGTTTACCAGGACCCTAGGTAAGTTGCCAGATGGGGGTGTCCTCCTAGAGCAGCGGGCTCCTTATCTGAGTGATGTGTATGTATGTGTGGACTGAATGTTGTCTGTGTGAAGAAGGGTGCGCTGGTTGTCTTTGTTGACTGAATTGCGTGTCTAGGGGAGTCTGAGATTTGTGTGTGCATTCCCCCCTCCTGCTTACTATCCTTGGTATCCTTGGTAGTCCAGTAGAGTGTGATCTGGATCTCCAGTGGTCCAGTGGGAGAACTCCATCATCTACACCATTATCAGATACAAACTACTTTAAGAAACTCAATGACTCAGAGCACTGACTGGCACAAGGAACACTCAGAGCTGGACCTCCAAGCCCAGACAAGGGCACACCATGCTCCTGTCTGGTGCCTTTTAGTGGCCACCTTAGTTGCCTAATGGGTAATCCAACTCTGTCAAAATAAATGCTTTATTATGGTGGTATTGGTTTTGGTACCTGCTATTAAAGTTACTGTCCCTGCATGCTAAAAAATTTTTTAAATCCTAGCTTTGAAATTTGTCATATTTCCTGCAATATGTGACCTATAAATGCCAAAAAAAGATGACAATCCTAAGAGTGAGGATACATAAGGATACACAGATGAAACTGTTTTCAGATACTTTAGTAGGAATTGTAATCAGAAAAAAAAACAGTAATAAAAATTATTATTTATTTTTTTTACTTTCAACACTTTTAGATTTTATTGATAAATAAATAATAGGTTATGCATTCACGTGGGATATCATAAGAAAGCCCTATCTGTTTTTTAGAAAAGCAACGTATATATCGGTACACTAAATGAGAATAATTCATGGTTGTTTCTTTTGTATGTCTAAAGCAAATAAAAAAAATATGTATTTTCTCAAAGGGTTAATGATTCTCCATGGGATTCAGATTGAAATACTCTGATGCTATGCATTAGATCTCTCTAGACTTACCTGTACATTGTCTAAGATCTGCATGTTAATGATAAGACCCTGTCCTTTTAGGCCAGTGCTGTCCAATCTGCGGCCCGCCAGATGTTGCTTAACTACAACTCCCATGATCCTTTCAATGAAGCAGATAGCCAGGGAATCATGGGAGTTGTAGTTCAGCAACATCTGGGGGGCCGCAGGTTGGACAGCCCTGTTCTAAGCAGTTCATCTCACTCATTTGCACCTCTTAATCCCAGGATAGCAAAATAAGGACACGTAATGTACTGTCACAACACAGGAAAAAGAAAGTGTGTTGGTCTGTACAAATCCTTTTTTTGTTTTTTATAAATAAGACCATTATTTAATATAATTACAACTTCCTTAAACTGCGTATTCACCTAGTAATTAAACCATTTTGTAGTTTTCAATGCTTGAGTTTGTTAGTAACATAAATTCATTTGCAAAGCATCTTTACTGATCACCGATTGCAGCCCTACACAACACTAAGAGGAAGTTAACAGACAAAGAACCTGATGTATTTCTCTTGGGAACGAGAGAGATGTATGCTTGCCCCTGGCACTCAAAGGGTTAAATAAGCAATTACCCACAAGATGCATTAGTGCCATCCGCTTGGACAACTTCTTTACAAAGCACTGTAAGGTCTTTCTTATCAGGCTATTTGAATTTGAAGAATTGCTGTTTTGTTGTGCAAGTCCATGCTACTCCTGTATTATCTAGAACTAAACAAGACGTGGGAGCTGTGACTGGGCAGTGATAAAGCATAATGGGTAACAGGCACTGCTGGCTTTTTGTGCAATTCTCAAAATAAAGAAAAAAATTAGGCCGGCTGCCTGCTTTTAAATTGCTGTTAAAGAGATGTGAGCTTGCATTCTGGAATAGAATTGAGGGATAAAATGTTTGCAGGAAAAAAAAATTAGCACTAGTCGCCCAGAGATTTTCCTGCATTATACTATGGCAGCTGTTGGTAGTCACATATAGATGATATCATTATGTGCAACACAAGATGCATGTTCTAATCTGTGTTACAGCCTCCGATGTATAACTCTGAAACTTGTTAAATCTGGAGTTTGGACAGATCTGGCTGTGATTATGTGTTAATGAGTTTGTGTGCATTTTCTAACCCTTTCCACACTGGTGAATATTAATAAAAAAACAAATTCTCAGATCCTTTGTAATGTATTTTTAAATGGGGGTTTACAAAATTAACAAAGAGTATGGCTCAGATGTCAACAATAAAATTGCATTTGTGTCATAGGACTCACAAAATCACACTTGATTATCATCTTAAAGAAGAGAACATCAGACTCAAATTCTATGTTAAAATATTCCTCTCGCCCCACTCATCCCATGATTAAACAGAAGCAACATGACCAACACTGTTTGCTATTTCTACATCCTGTAATAGTGGGTGGAAGCTTTAATGTTATTACCGTAAAAGTGTCAAACAGATGTCTACTGATCCTTCTGAGGAATGTGTATATGCAGTATATATGGTCAAATATGGGCTTAACTTTTCCCTATATAATTAAAAAAAAAACATTGTAGAAAAATAAGAATTCTCCAATCTCCTCTATTTTATTTTATTTTATGATTGTTATTTTTACAATTATCCTGTGTATTTATTTAATATATAATTGGCTCAAACAATTATTTTAACAGACACAAGAGGTGAAGGAGGCTCTCCCCAATGGTTTGGAGTACAGCAACAGAAGAAGACAAACAAAGTATCAAAGCAGAAGATAGGTTGCTAAATAATATGCCTATTCCTAGTGGACCAGAGCGAGAGAATGTGAAATAGACTGGGGTGACCATAGGAATTGTTAGGGGCTGATGTCTTGGATGGGGTGGCCCTTACCCTCGATTCTTCACATTTGGTGGAGAGGATTGGTGGTAAATTAGTAAAAAAAAAACATTTTTTTTTTTTAATTTTAGATCAGGTATATGCTTCTCAAAACAGCAATTATAAAACAAAACATCAGTGGTTAGAATTCTGCCAGGCTACTAAGAATGGATGGTGCTTCCAAGTAACTGCTGAGAGTGGGTGTCTGTTAACAGAACATTGCTGCTCAACTCCCTATTAGTTAGGTAGTGTATCAGGATTGTATTGAATACCTGGCTGTGTAGCATGTGCTAGTTTCTGACTCTAAAATCTCAGGGGCAAAAATGCCAGCAAAATCTCTCCCGCATTCCTAAAAGTTTTATGTTTGTATTGTTACATAGTGTACGTGCTTCTTTTTGTATATCACATAATACAAATGGCAATTACAAAATAATCTGATGAAGAAAAAGACTCCAAAATTGCATTTTATGATAGAATCAAGGCAATAAAATCTGCCATTTATATCCCTGTATTTATATGCTAGCTGAGGTCAGAAAGTCTGCAGAATGTATTCTCCACATTTAACAGTCAAATAAAATATGATAAATGCAAGCAATATAAGAATATGCCATTGTTAGACTAACTTATTCAGTCAGTCAGTGAAACAGAATATTGTCAGCGATGTATCTGGTATTTTTATTGAGAATCTGATAACAGTCAGAATCAGGGAGTTGTAGCTCCAAGTCCATGCCCATAGAATAGGGCCATTGTTCCTAAACAAATACAATTAAAAAAAAAAGTATATTCTCCTGCTCTAAAATGTAGAAATTAAGAATGGGAACTGGAAGAATGCTGGGTAACAAAACTTTTGTGGACTGACTGGCTATAAAATATTTACAGCTAAGCTTACTTTGTGCAAGGTGCAAAGGCTCTTGTTGCTGCTCTCTAACAGCCCAACAGCCTCTTATCATCACGTGGCATTAAGGCATATTCCATTTCAGCTACACTCACTATCTCTGTGCCATGGTGCTTACCAAGGGCAAGCTTTTACCTGCTAGTAAGAAGGGACGAAATAGAATGGACAAATGATTCCTGAACAGAGAGGATTTAGAGTTTGTGATTAGTTAGAGAGAGGCAATGTGTAAGATGGACAGATATGACATGTGCGGGCTTAAAACACATCCTCTAAGTAATCCTTCCAGCACCACCTCTGCAAGATACACAACAGTTTGGAGGTATGGCTGTTCCAGTGTGTTCTACTCATCATACTCATCAGCACTAGGCCCAATAGTTTCTTCATCCAGTGATGGTCAGAATTCACTGAATGAGAGTGATGAGATGTTCAACCAATTGAACTTGGCATCTGTGGACAGAACTGGCTAATTGAAAAAAAAAAAAAAAAACAATCTGTAAATATGAATGCCTGCAACCCAAGTAAGAAATACATGAAGACCTGGGGTAGGCAACCTTCAGCACTTCAGATGTAGTGGACTACAACCATAATGCTGGCAAAGCATCATGGGAAATTTAGTCCACAACATCTGCAGGGCAAAAGGTTGCCTACCTCCAGTACAGACATATGGGCAGAAGGTTGGACAGACAGACAGATAAAAGTGCTATCTTTTTATAAAAACACAGATTCATTAAAGTGAGAATTTAAAGTGAATTCAAAGTGAATTTCAAATTTGCAAGGTTATTCACTAAACATCAGAATTTGTCAGAATGGACAAAATACAGTGAAAATAACCAAATTCCGCCTGCACTGGCAAATCACAGATTTACTAAAGTCAAGTGTGGTTGCTCTGGCAGAGTCCATAATAAAATGGTTTAAATTTCAATCAGGTCTCACAGAGGTTTTTTGATTGTATTTAACCCTTTAGGGACAAATAATTGTTATATTTCTGAACCAAAACCATACATTACGGGTTTTTCTTTAAGTGTCTTCATATTATTTGTTTTTTAAAGGACAAAAATGTCTTTCTTTTAATATCCTACCTGTATAACTAACACAATATTAAGCTTGAATAAAATGTAAAAAAGGCAGAAAAAAAATAAAAGAAGAAAAGGGGGCTTTTAGTACTGCATGCAGCTCACCTGTCTGTCTGGGACAACTAAAAATAAGGGGAGCCCAGCTATCCATCGATGCCTGTGTTTCCTGGTGTGCTGTCTGTGGGGATTTAAATCTTCATTTAAAGATATGTACAGTATGCATCGCTCACTTTGATTAGTGCAAATCTCCTCTGTCAGTGTGGGGCCACTAAAAATGGCCACAGCTTACATAGAGGAGCCCCTGGTATCTATTGATACTGGTACTCCATGGTGTGAGGAGGAATTTAACCCTGCTTACATCAATCCTGCAGGATGTGTCTGTATCCCAGTAGACCATTAGAAAATCAGAAATAAATATTTGGGGAATATTTTATGATGGCCATTGGCAACTATCGGACATCTAGTTTTAACTAACTCATGCATATGGACAGACCAGCTTAGTTTGTTAAGTGTCCAAAAGCTTAAACCAAAATATGGTGTCTGACTGAAACTTATAAAGAAACATCTAACCATCACCATTTATTATTACAACCAAAAACACAAAAATCCAGGATACGGCTGAAAATAAATCTAAAAGGAACATAAGAATATACAAATAGTGAAGTACAGTTAACACCCTCAATCATGCGCTGTACATAGATGCACTCACAGAATTATGTAGAATATATCGCTCATATGGTGCCTCTCCCGATGAAATGGGGGGCTGGTAATCCCTTGGTTCCTTGTGAAGTTTCTCAATAATGCTCAGGACTTCAAACAGGTAATGGTAGGAAAAAACGATGATTTTTAATGATAAAAGGTGAATAATCACCATCAATATAAAATATAATATAAGAAGAAATGGTATGGTCCTACACATTTCGTTCTGTGAAGAACTTCATCAGGGACCGCAATTCTAAGTAAAATGAATATACAAATTACAGCATTTTTAAAAAAAAACATCATATTCCCCTCATCCCCAAGTCCCCTTTAAATAGGGCTAATCCCTGTGTCTATTGGTGGTTCCGTGGGTGGTGTCAGTCATCCATAACTTGATTGGTCCCATAACTTGATTGGCGCGTCCAGATAGTCGGAACCGGAAGTGTATGTTATTCTATACTTCCGCGTTCCACATGCGTTCCACTTGCATTCCACCTTCGTTCTACTTCAATGTTATTAAATAATCATTAAAGTCAACATAGAGCAATATATTATACATCTACTGAAAAGAAAATAATATTAGTAACCTCATAACAATTACATTTTCTCATATTTCTTGTGATTAACTTGTACTAAAAAACGTTATTCATACTGTATAATCAGACTATAATACATTAAAGCCCGATTCTTAAAGTGAAACATATATAAATTAAAAAAATATATTTTTTTGAAAATATATAATCCAATATCTGAGGATCTTTTAGCAATACTGGATAATAGTGTACATATTAAACATATATGCTGTGAAATAATTCTCAGTAATTATTAAAAAGTAATCAGTGCTAAAAAATAATATCCAATAGTAAGCATATCGTATTATGTTCCCATACGTTCTAAACAATCTCCAATATTCAATGGAGTTACACACATACCTAATGTCCTAAATAGTCAAAAGAGGGACACATTGATGTATAGAAAAAACACACATATATAAATAGTAGAATTTTCCTCAAAAATTTGAATTTGAAATATTTAGGGAAATATTTCCAATATATAGAGAATTTATAGAACCGAATGTGATCAAATTTACAGATTCCAAGAATTCAGAGTTTATTTAGTAGATATATCTATCAATACCTTGTATAAAGTTAGATTAATAAGTATGTATATACCTCTACAGTATCCGATGTGCAGAAGAGATATATTGGAGTGAAATTTGAAAAAAAAAGGAGATGGTGAAAACCGAAGAAATAAATGAAAGATACATTATAAACAAAGTCTCAACCAAAAAGGTCATATAAGTCAATTATTTATTTTTCAATGTAGTTGGTGTAACGTATGATTAATAAATATGCATTATCGAAGAATGTTTCACTGCCCCTTTTCCCTCTCCTTCCATTGTATTTTTGGGGGGGCTCTGTAATCTCACAGTACACACTGCACATTACCGTGGGCTCTCAAAGCAGACTGTGTTTACATTAGCAGTTTTTATTTTTGCTCTGTTAACTTAACTTTAATCACCTACAGAAAGCTTCTGCATACGCTAAATTAAACACACTGTGCAATTAATGAAGTATAAAAGTTAGAGGCTCTTTATAGGAAGTGTATGGAAACTGTGTAATTCAAATGTAGGTGTGGCTAGGACTTCATAAACAAATTAAATTAATTCCTAAATGGCAAAGAATTAAGCGGTGACACTGTATGATCTATACGGATCTACAGCACGATCTACGCACCAAAACCACAGCATTAAGCAGAAGTTGTCTTGGAGTTGGAATGTCCATTTTAAAAAAAGGACCAGGCACATGATATAAACTAGTCAGCAGTTAGTAGTCACTACTTACAAGAGTATTGGACATTTGAGCACTGAGCTAATACTATAATGTTATGTGTTTTCATCAGTATTTCGACCTTGTTTGTAGAGACATATATTGTTTGGCTTCTTTGTTTTCTTATAAAAAAGAAATGAAAGAGAAATTGTGACTGTTTTTGTTCATGACCTCTTCAAACCTATAATCTTTATTTCCGGCTGAGTTCACTAACAAATAAGATTTAGAGTTGCTATGCAAGATGCGACCAAAGAGCTTGTCCATGCTCTAGTAATTTCCCGCATGGATTACTGTAACCCTCTCCTGATTGGTCTCCCCAAAAGCCGTATTGCCCTGCTACAGTCTGTAATGAATGCTGCAGCTAGACTGATTTTCCTCTCTAGTCGGTCCTCTCACACATCACCCTTCTGCCAGTCCTTACATTGGCTCCCTGTATCCTATAGGAGTCAATTCAAAGTGCTAACCAATACATTTAAAGCATTGAACAATTCTAGCCCCTCTTATATCTCCTCAATGATCCATAGGTATGCCCCTCCTCATTCCCTCCGTTCTGCCCGTGACCACCTCCTGACCGCTGCTCGCACCCGTACAGCCAACTCGCGCTTGCAGGACCTCTCACGGGTGGCTCCTTTCCTATGGAATAGCCTGCCTACCGCCATCAGACTCTCCCCTAGTCTTCAATCATTTAAGAAGCATTAAAACCCATCTCTTCAGGAAAGCTTATGGCCTCCCAGAGTAACCTCTACCTTACATACCTGTCTTTTGCTCTCTCCTATAGGGCAGCACTCTACCCCCTCCTCCAGCTCTGCTTCACTCCCACCCTATTTGATATTTCCTGTCCTAACATGTCTTAAACCCCACCTCCTATAGACTGTAAACTTGTTTGAGCAGGGTCCTCTTCAACCTATCGTTCCTGTAAGTTTTCTTGTAATTGTCCTATTTATAGTTACATCTCCCCTCTCATAATATTGTAAAGCGCTACGGAATCTGTTGGTGCCATATAAATGTCAATAATAATAATAATAATAACATAAAAATGAACAATACATAGGCAGAACAATGTCTTTTTTCTACCATTCCAGGCTTTAAGACAATTCCTTCCAGTCATAGCCCTACTTTGCTTTGTTGCAATCAACTCAAATCGATGCATATTAAAAATAAAAAAAACTCTGCAGAGTATCCAGTTACCAAGAATGTGACAGATCATATGCTTTGCAATCCATTTCAATGTATCTGGCCATTAATAACTCCGTCTGCCAAACCATTAGTTTTCCTTCGCCCACGCAATAATGTTATTAAAGATGTGCAATCATATTCTTAACTCATTGAAGGTAATGGGGGTTCCGAATCTGTAATGCACTGTCACAGATACACATGATGGGATCAGTACCCAAAGTTTTATATTTAATTTTAAATAGCTTCCTGAATATCAAGCTGACTCAGCAAGATACAGTGGAGAACCTTCACTGTCAAATGAATGAGTGGAGAACCCATGTGTTTCCAAGGGAGTTAAGTCATGCAGTTGAATGTAATGCAACTTCATATCTTTCAGTCCCTACAGAGCTTAGATATGTTCATCACTTCTTTGCAGTATTATATCATTTTACAGTCAAATCCCTGTTGTTGAAGTGTCCGACAGAATCTAATATTTTATATATAGTAGATTTCTAAGTGCACTGATATTAAGCATCGTCAAAATAATTAAAGTTTAATAAGCATAATCTAACACACCTTATGTGATAATTAAACAGTTCTCATTAACATCATATTTTGTCAGGATTTGTATTCAAGAATCTGGTCATTTATCATAAGACCCTGTTTTCTGATTTACCTATAACAGTAGTGTCAGAGTTCAGAGAGTTGATATTACAATAATATCTATCCTGTTAGTGGGTGCCTCTTAAGGCACTATTCATGCTGCAGAAAATGATAGTCTATTGAAATTAGGGACAGTCTATTGAAGTAATTAAAATCACTGGAGTGAACTAGTTTGCGAGGACACAAACTTTGAGAAAAGTTCCATTCTACTGAGTTTTTCAAATGTTTGGTATGCTATGGACTTTAAATGAAATGCTAAAAAAAATTTCAACATAAAACTTATTCTACAATCCATAATCTATGCTGTTGACATATGACGGATCAGACTGTTCTATTTATGAGATTTATACCAAATTGTGATCCTTCAAGCTACATGTTGCAGTAGGTAATTAAGATTTGACATACCATGCAACATATTTCCCCCCAAAAAAACCAAATATATATAAATCTACTGGTCCAAGTGATCCTTAGTACACTTAAATTAATGCATAGAAGGGTTACCTTCTTAGTGCTGGAATCCTCCCAGTAATCAAATGATACTTCACACAAAGCAAGCAGTTGATCCACACTCAAGGGAAGTCCCAAACAGCATATAAGAAAATAAATTGTAGACATATTTACATTTATTTAAATAACAAAAATATAAATACATACGGCATGACACTCCTCACAGTCCTGATGTATGCTATAATGGTTCAAGCATATAAAAATGAAATTAAACATGAGTAATATGAAATACAGAAAACCTGAAAGTAGGACCACCCACAACTGTTGAACAGAGGAGAGATCACCAAGAAAGTCAACCCAGAAAAAAGTTGGTGAAGCCCTGGACGCATTTCGCACCCCTCCTGGTGCTTTCTGACAATGCCCTGGACGCGTTTCGCATCCCTCTGGTGCTTTCTCAACATAGGTTCTTAACTGATAGAATAGGAATTTCTCATTTGCCAGGGGAGGGCTGCCTGGACTGTCAGGCAGCCCTCCAGAAGAGGATCACGGTGGAGGTAAGTCCACTGGACCTCTAGGGGTTGCAAGCCGTTACAGCATTCTATGCCGCCGCAACGGCTTTAAAGCCCTTTTAATGCGGGACGGCATAGAACGCCGTAACGGCGTTAAGGGGTTAAGCTTAGCTTGCTGTGTCCTTTTTTTAATTGTAAAAGTGCAAATCAGAGAGCTGTTACTTCCTAGAACAGTGTTTCCCAAACCAGTCCTCAACAGTCCAGATTTTGTCAGTATCTCCATTGGAAATAAACAGGGAAATACATAAATCCTGGACTTTTGGTGGGCCATGAGGATTGGTTTTGGAACCACTGTCCTAGATGTTTAGCTCCATGAAGAGGCAAAAACTGCCTAGAACACCTGCTTTTTTTTAATGTAGTATTTCTTTAACTCGTAAATTCCACATAGAACATAATGAAAATAGGTAGATGGAAAAGGGTTAAAAAGGTTCCCTAAGAAAAATGGGAATGCGCAGAACAGTCATCCAAGCCAAGAGTCTCTCTTCTGGGCAAATGAAAGTAGTAACTTGTAGTGAAGATGGATTTTGCGACTTGGAGTTACAGGTAAAGTACGTGGACACAAAAAGGAACAGAGAGGATCCAATAGTGGAGTATGGTTGCTGAAGTAGAAGCAGTAAGAAGGATGAATAAACGCCCTTACAATGTACAGAGCTACTAATTAGCTCTATTCAGTATGCACAAGAGGTACAATCCGGCTTGTGGATGCTGGAAGTGCGTTCATAGTGGTATGAGACCTTGAGATAAATAAAACAAAATAACAGGAAAAATGGTGATTTATGATGGTGTAAGTACCAATAAAGAATTACATAAATAAGTATATGCACTCACATATTCAGGAGCCTAAATTGTCTCTCTTGTGTTGTGTGGAGAGGTGCAATCCTCACTCTGAGAACCTTGAAATTTTAGGTATACTCAGTTTGAATATTGGGAAAGAAAATAAAGCAATACAGTGATAATTGTAGTGGGTAGAAACAACTGGTCATATTTATTTTTCTTTTTAGTGGTGCATGTTGATAGCTATGGGTGAGATTCTTGATTATTCATTGTGACAAACAGCATAACCTCTCCAGAATCAGATTAGTAAAAAAAAAAAAAAAATATGTATAATACAAGCTGAATGGGATGTGTGAAAAGCCAAAATAGAGATTTGTATTTAATCAGGATTATTGCTTTATACAATTCTTACATTAAAAAAAAAAAAATCTATAACATTCTTCACCTAAATAGAGATTGTTTCAAATGACCTTTAAATAAATTTACAAGTGAATAGCGAGTAATCAGGGTTACTTAATAAACTGGTAACTGTTGTTTATTGACAAGAGAATTGCCAATTTAAATGAAAATAGACACTCTAGAAAAACCAATCTCCGTTATTCTATTTTTTCCTAAAATTTCCAAAGCTCTAATTTTCTCCGCAATCCTTAGGTTCTTAATTGTGTTGATTTGGGAAATTACTATATCAACTTTAAAAAAAAATATATATATATATATTTACAATGCATTTAGGATTCCACTATGAGCCCACCTTTTTTATTTTTTTTTTTATTTAGTTGGGGGGAAAAAAAAAACTAATTCAGTTATTATAACCAGAAAATTAATTCAGCATTAAAATCAGCATTATTAGTATTATTTTTTTTTAACAGTCTTGGACTAGTTCCTAACCCTGACGGTAAGCAAGCATAAATGTTTGATGATGCCAGCTATATATTTCAAAACCATTGCAGAATCATTTGCTACAATACTAAGAATACCTGTGCCAACAAACTCTTAACCCCTGTGTAGTAAGAGTGCCTTTAAAGCATGCTAAACACATTTTATATATATATATTATTTTTTTTATTTTTTTTCATGATCTTATTTTCCCAGACAGATCATGTTCTAGAGCATGTTTCCAACCCAGTCCTCAAGTATCCCCTACCAGTCTAGGATTTAGGGATTGCCCTGTTGTGCCTCAACTGTGTTTTTTTTCTTTCTAAAACACCTTAGAGAAAACTGTAAATCCTGGACTGTTAGGGGTTACTTGAGGACTGGGTTGGTAGAATACCATATAGTGTGACAACATCCTATAATGCTCATACTGAACAAATAACACTACGGAGATCACCTCCATGCAGTTTTGGGACCCTAATAGTGGGCAGAAACTTTGTACCCAAAATTAATGGGAGTTATACCACCAAGCGACCCATGCAATATATTTAATGACTTGGTTGAAATAGCTACTACTTGGCACTGTAACTCCCACTAATCTCTGGGACTGTAACTCCCACTTATCTCAAGCAACAATGGGCCATGTATAGTCTCATGTTACCTTTATAGTCAAACACTAAACATTAACCCCTGCTATACACTAATGCTTTCACTAAACCTTGCTTCTACACTACACTTTACAATAACCCATACAAAAAACAAAAAATAAACTTTAACCTGTATACTACACTAACAATAGACATACTAGACACTAACCTGTAACACACTAATCTTGGTTTATTAACGGGACACTCCTCTGCCCAACTACAAAAAAAAAGTGGCTTAGTAGATATACCCAAAATGAGATGATGCATGCAATTAATTATGATAGTTTTTCATTGGGGGTATAAATAAAAACACAAAATTGCAAAAGAAGCAGATCTCCTGTCTGCAGCCTTTGCTATCCCTCCTCTTCTTCCCCAGCTGGCACTTTCTGTGGCTGTCCAATCACAGAGTTCTCAATGCAGCTCAATAAGAAGTCTTTGCAAGGCAGGTGCTCTGGGCTATTGCTGCCTCTTGAGTTCAGCTAAACTGAGCTAACCAATCCAGGATGTAACAGGACATGTTGGATGCTTGTCAGTCATGGGGGTTAATTTATAAAAGTGCCAATTTCCATTGAAATCTTCACTGAATTAAAATGAATCAAGACAACAAATTCTTCACGCATATAAGATTTCGGTAAGTTAAAGTGCTTTAGGGGTCTGGAGTGTTCCTTGCAGTAATATAAAAGATACATAATAGTGAAGTATGTATTATGGTAAAATAAATCTATCAAAGGGTTCTGGAGGCAATTATAAACCACTCGACCATTGATTTTATTGCTTATTATGAAGTCTCCACAGCTTCTCAATGGCATTTATTTTCCCATAATACACAGTTTACCATTATGTTTTATATATTTTACGGTATTTATATATAAATATACATGATATATATTGTATTACATGCAAGATTAATTAACTGCATGGATACTTAGCAAAATTAAATCTCTTAAAAAGTCTCATTCTCAGAATATATCTAATCTGTTAATCCTGATATCTCCCTGCAGATAAGGTTATGCTATTCTTTGAGGAATACACATATACTTACTGTTGGTCTGCATTTAGTTCCATCATTTGTGCACATTAGCCTCACCTATTAGAAGTGAAGTACAAATAGCAGAAGCATGGGCAAAGAATGGTTTGAGTCCTGCAAAAAAAAAAATCACAGGTAGGAAAGTGGCTAGTTTGAATAATTTGCTTTTTTTTTTTTAATCATATGTGTAATTTCTTTCTGGGTAAGTATATGCTGCAGAGCCTAACTCTAGCAAGCCGTGATCTGTGAGTAGTCAGTGTCTTGCGAACAGATACTATTGATGGTAAACCAGTAAAAAATAGCAACAAGGTGGAAACCAATTAGTAGCTTCTAAAACCTACCGACTGTTTAAGGTTGGAAATAAGCTCTAGTTATTTAACCAATTTATTACTAAAATCAATATATATATATATATATATATATATATTTATTTTCATGTATTTTCCAGATAAAATTTACTCCATAAAGCTTCACTCACCCTTTTTAATACTCTAGGAATGCTTACCAGCCTGTAGAGGAACACTTTTCTTTCCCAGAAGACACTGGTCACTTATTTAATGCCTGCAGGTGTACTGAAAATGTAATCTCACTCCCCGCTTTAAAGGAAGTTTCAGTGAGTCTTATCATTCCTGCTGTCAGAGAGGAGGAGGAGCCAATAGATTCTACCACTTCACTGTTAGCATTACATTAGTATTACAGAGATTGATAAAGACTGCTATAGCTATTTTACATACTTTTATTTTAGATATATAGGATTTATAAAGATACTCCAACCATTTTAACCTTTATGATAGTAGGATTACCTTGGCGACATTCCATGATAAAGGAGATAACTATTTTACAATGGGGCAAACCATGTCCTACCACTCATTCATTAGCTGAGTGTTTCAAGTAAGCGTCCTCAAAATGAATGTCAAAATTTCCATATTGAGATAAACCCCTTTGCTGCTGGAGGTGTAATTCCACCTCTGGCAACAAAGGGGTTAAACTTGGTATGTGCAGCATTTCAGAGTAAAAAAAACACTGCATGTGCAGACTCCAGGCACCATGAACACTTCAAATCACTGAAGTGGTCATTGTGCTTGGAGTAACCCTCTAACTGTGTTTACTGTATGTGGGCATTATGCTCAAATGCAGACATTTTAACATTCTGTTGCCATTTTTCACAAGCTGTTTTGCTAGTAATGATTTCAGGGTCCTTATAAACACATGTAAGCAAGTTATTGACCATTTTTGTTCATCTATTTTCGTCATACATACTATATTGAGAGAAAAAAATACATTTTGCTTTTCTACTAACATTTCAGTGAAATCTTGAAAAATAAAAACTGTGTTAATTATCTGCAAAGTAATCTATACACAGAATTGTTGCTTTATGATATGTTTATATCTGAGCTATGCATACCTTGCTTCTAATAAATGTTATGCTAATATTTTTATACAATCAAATTTCTCGGTAGTGAAAGGGTTAAAGGGGCACTGTAATGGCCGCATCCATTTTTTTTTAAACCCCCTCCTGACTCACTACATCTAATTGCCCCCCTGGTCACACCCAAATGCCTCTAAACCCCCCTGGTCACCTATTTTTTCATCTTTATTTTGTACCAGGTGCCGCCAGCTTTGTGTGGGCAGATGAAGGCCCTGTGGGACCTATTGTCCTCCCCCCGACCCCCACCCATGAGCGGCGGGGGGGGGCCCTAAAAACAATGGGGGGGAAGATCTATTATCCTCCCCCCACCAGCCCCCACCCCTCACTCATGGGTGGGACCCCTCAATGACAAAGGGGGGACCTATTGTCCCCCCTGCCCTCCCCCAACTCCCACCCATGAGCAGTGGGTGGGGCCCTAAAAGACAAGGGGGGGACCCATTGTCCTACCCCCTGGCCCCCACCCACCACTCATGGGTGGGAGCCCTAAAAAAAGCTATTTTTTCTAATAGCTTATTTTTTCAGCCCCCCAAAAAAGCCAAATTAAAATCCATTAAGGCTGTCAAACTTATATAATAAAAAAAAAGACCCAAACTAATAAAAAAAACAAGGGAAAAAAAATTCAGACGCTTAAAAAATAATTCATCTTCACCCAGAGAGGGCACCGCGCAGACTGAGCTTATAAAGCCTTCACACTCCCTGCAATTTGACTCAGAGTGCCGCTTATGGGTGGGGGTCAGGGGGGACCCTATGTTTCTCATTTAATTAAATAGCCACTCACCCACCATGGGGCCATTTTTTTCTTTTTACAACAGTGAGCAGGTTCCCCCCCCCCCACATTGTTTTTTTAGGGCCCCCGTCCGCCGCTCATGGGTTGAGGCCGGGGGGGGAAACAAAAGTTCCCCACCATTGTCTTCTAGGGCCCCAACCGCCACTCATGGGTGGGGGCTGGGGGGGACAATAGGTCACCCACCTTATTGTAATTTAGGGCCCCCACTTGCCGCTCAGGGTTAGGGGCCACGGGGGGCCCTATGTCTCTCGTTTAGTTAAATAGCCCTTACTCGCGGGCACAGGTGGAGGTTTGGGTGGGACACTATGTACCCCAGCTAGTTAATAGATGCTCCACCATGGGGCCATTTATAAGAGGTTTTTTTTTTTTTTTTTACAACAGTGAGCAGCCACTAGACATGCCCCTACTCGTGGCATAGTGAGTAGGGGTAGATTAATTATTAATATTAAGTAATCTTTACTTAGTATTAGTAAAGTTAGCTGAAATACCAATCTTGGTCATTCAGCCTTTCAGTAGATAGCTCCCTAATTCCCATGGTATTAGGGAGCTATCTACTAAGTGGCGCAGCACGGATCGGAATTTCATTCATTTGAATGAAATTTTGAACCAAACTAAAAGTACCGAATGTCGTCCTAAGTATTATGGGAAAATCTCTCTGACCCATAGGAAGTAGGTCAGAGTTGGTCAAGCGGAGGAAAAATGCATAAGACAAAGTAGTGCCTACTTTGTCTTATATTTTTTAAGTAAACTAGAGCAGATAGGAAGAAACAAAGAACAGATCCTAAGAGAGGGAGAGGAGAGGAAGTGATTAGGGAAAGGAAAGTTCAGCATGACAGTGCCACTTTAAGGAGCTTTACCAGAAAATATTAAAACTGTGACCAAAGCTTTTTCATAATTAGTTACATATTTCTCACAATGTTTACATATATATATGTGTACAACTATGTCAGAGAGGAACAAGAGCCTAAACTCAGGTAGAGAACCGCTGTTCTTCTAAACATGCAAACAATGGCCAACATCTACACACTGATTCATACATAATGCTGCTTATATACAAGAATGCAGAGACAAACACACACATTTATACATACAACATAACGGCAGGCATTTGGGGACAAAATAGATTTGGTCACACGTTTAGCTCTTGTTGTCAGTCACACAAAATGAGAACGGCTTCTTCGGGGGAGCAATTACTCTGACGCTCCTCCACACCGTCTCCCACATCCAGCACTGATTTGTGTGTATATTAGTAGGCATCAGTTTGGTTACATATGTTTTCTCTCTGTGTTGAACATGTAACAGAGACCTACAAGAAGAGAAAAACTATTAATTTCTACTACTACTATTTTTTCCAGATTTTTTCTGTGGTTAATTGTATCATGTTTCTTTATTTCTACTGTATTATTTGAGTTTGGGCACAGGACCGAATAATCTATATTAAGTAAGGGTTATTTAGCATTCTGTTGAGCCAGTCAGTTCTAAGCAATTTAATTAAAAAACATATCTCTTTACCCTCTTCGATTTTTGGTACTAAGCACAGCTTATCTACATGGCGCAGAAGCTATGATGCTTCCTTCTTCCTATGTGCATGACCGAAAAAAGTATCTGGCCTCAATTCTTAAAGCAAATTATGATCCTTAATGCCCTGTAATAATTGCCCCTGAAGGATGTGTAGTTCATGAAATTACAAACATATAAACATGTTTTTACTAATAACATGATAAGTACATATTAGAGAAGAAATTAAGTCCTCTTAAAGCACAGTGAGAAGAGGCATCTGTAGTAAATTTTCTTACTGAACAAATACCATTAAATTGTTTGATTAAATAATGTAGATCCATGGTCAATGAAAATGAACTTCCATACATTTTTTATTATTGTCCAATGTTTGCACTGTTCAGTTGTGACTCTCATCCTAGATTCTCTACTGCTTTTTCGGTTGATACGTTACTTAAACCTATTTTTCCCCACTTCCTTTTTACTACTAAATTATTCAGTTCTTGCATGGGGGTTTGTTTTGTTTTGTTTTGTTTTTGTTTGTCTTTTCAATATGCACAAAACAATCCAAATGTGAGAAATGGAAAAGTTTACATTTGTCACTAAGGATGCCTCTAGGGACACTGAATCAGACAACCATTAAAGGCACTTCCTAGTGAAGAAGCCTTTCTATTATTGAAAGTCTTAGAGTGCAGCATGGCTGGTAGGCAGAACACAGAGACTGAAGTGCATGCGCTGTAGTGCCACAATGATTCCTTATTGCTCACTTGATGGAAGATCCTTGAAGATTCTTGGTTTTGCAGACACTCATAAAACTGAGCCTCTGGATACTGTCTAATCACAGCTAATTTCCCCTACTCATTCACTGTCTCTCCATCTACTCCTATCATATTCCCATTTCCAAACATCACTGTCTATTAGTGATTAAATAAAAGACAAAATGGACTTTTCTGACAACTTTCATAAAAAGTTAATGTTTAATACAAAGTTGCATAAGTTCCAATAAATGATTGGAATGTCTACCCATTTACTTTGTATATGATAATTTCTTTCTGAGTTCGGCTATCCAATGGTTTGACTACTGAACCAAGTAAGAAAACATATGGCCTTATAAAAAGAGGACAACAAGGAATATTTCCATGTTTTCATCCCTCATATAAGTATGTTAACACTTACCAGTAGGCTAAGAACGGAATTTTATACCATGTGCCATATATGAATAAGCCTTCTTGGTGAAATGCGTAAGATCTTTGTTTGTCCATGTGTGTCTTTTCGTCTGAATTTGTTTTTTAAATGTTTTTATAGAAGATGGAACAAAACATTGTTCTTTGGCTAATGTTAATATACTTATTTGAGGGCTGGAAGTTTGATAGTGGTTTTTTTTGTTTATTTTCTTGTGGTTTATCATAGCGGTTTGAAAAACCACTTCTCTCTTGACAATGTCCCTTTTAGTAAATCAAAGACGTTTGAGCAAATATTTGTGCTTTGAGCGAGTCCAGCCCTAGTATATACATATTTGATTTGGACCTTAATAAAAGAGTCTAGGTGCACATCTGCAAAAGCGCAACCTTTTGCATCTCATCACCTGAAGTCTAGCCTCACAAGAGAATCAAGATGGAGATTTAAATGCATTAATGTATTAAATATTCAATGGTTATACGTTTTTGTTGGAATTTGAGCTCTGGAAGTAAAATGTATTTTTTTTTTTCTTTTAGACTTAATGTCCTTTGACATACTATTACATTTCAGATGCTGTTTTATTTTAACTTATCCAATATAAAATATGTAAACCTCTATATGAAAATTTACACATTTCTTATATATGTATTTTGCAATGCAATAATGTGAAATATGAGCCAATGCCACTCCGTGATTTATTTTATTCATAACTGAATAACATCACTAGGTACCTTGAAGCTTTTATTTCTTATACGAATATATGAATACAGCCACGCTTATTCACTAAACTGTGGACTGAAAAAGGAATTGCAGTTTTTAGGACAAAATATCACAAATGGGAAAATAATATGCATTTCATCTTCTTTGCCTGTTAAGCTACTTTTACCTAAAATTTGCAATTTTCTTATCAATCCTTCACAGTTTTCAGTATAGTAAATAACTACGACTTTCTCAATTTTGTGCTAAATTTTTGTGATTCCTTTACATACTCAGTAGACTAGTGTAAGACCAAAAAATGTAAAAAGATTGCATTATGTCTAAAGATGTCCATTAGAATTTCATATCAGATGAAAATAATATTCTAATTGTATGCAGGATGCTATTTAAAAAGTAATATTGTTATAGTATAAGTAGTTGAATAAATAACTCCACATTGGTGTTTATTAGTGATGTCCCGAACTGTTCGCGTGGACTCCAGTCAGCTGACACATTCCAGCCAATCAGCAGCAGACCCTCCCTCCCAGACCCTCCCACCTCCTGGACAGCGCACTAAGAATGCAGCTTCAAAATGGATGCTGTCCAGGAGGTGGGAGGGTCTGGGAGGGAGGGTCTGCTGCTGATTGGCTGGAATGTGTCAGCTGACTGGAGTCCGTGGCGAACCGTTCGTGGCGAACCTTGGCGAACAGTTCGCGAACCGTTCGGCGAACAGTTCGGGACATCACTAGTGTTTATGCAACATATATTCTACTACCATAGATAAACAGACTAAAGTTCAATATTCTATTGATATGTCTTCCGAGCAAAACACTATAATATCTTTGACACAACGTTAGATGGTGCAGTTATTGATGGAGAGAATGAATGTAGTGTTCTGACATTCTAGTTGTGAATTTAGTGTTTTATTATTACATAGTAATTTATATAAAAAGTCCAGTCAGTGAGTAAAGAGGCTCCTGCATAAATATATTGCCAGTTCTTTTAAGCTTGGATAAAACGCATCCCATTACATTTCACACAATAAAAACACAGTTTTATGTAGACTTGCATACATATGTAATATTCTGAATTGGTTAAGACAGTTTTTACAACTCTTTCTATTAGTAACACTTTAATGCATGTATGCGCTGTAGAGTTTGTATGTATGTCTTTGTGTTTGTGTGTGTGTGTGTGTGTGTGTGTATCTATATATATATATATATATATATATATATACTTGTATGCATGTTTTATATATACATATAGTATATTTTATTAACATATTTTATTTAAAGGAAAGATTGTGTTTTCAGATCCCATATTGCATCCTGGGTGAGATCCCACTGTGCATTCATTAGCTAAATGTATTGCACTGACACAGTGAACAGTGGTCGCCAACCTGCCTTAGATTAGTGGGATTTACACTCCTGATCAGCCGGTTGGAAGGCAGCAACAGTATTTTTCCCCAGGTCCTCTCCCAGCATATTACTAAAAGATTAGAAGCTGAATTAAGAGCAGTAGTCACAAATACTAAACATGTCTGTTTGTGGCTCTAACGTGAAAGGAACCCTATTCCTAATGAAGTAAAATGTATTAAAGAGATATAGGTGCAATATGTATCAGGTGAAAATAATGTTATAACAATATTCTAGAGACATTCTTACAGCGTTCTATCTCCATCACCAAGACACACTGTATCATGTACATCTAGATGCAATCCTATATAATTATATATACAATCAGCTCCCAGCTTTGTATAGATTGCGCTCAGCTACATCTCTAGACAGCAATAAAGGATAATTATAACTAATATGACTGTAAACTTATCATGTATAATCTCAGCACTTTTTCCTGTGGAACAGTTACTCTGATGCAATTCTATACTGAGAGAGAAGAATAGAGTATTATTATTGTAGCTTAAACATAGACTTGCAAGGCGATCCTTAATTTCAGGGGCACATAAAATAAAGGTAAATCTCAGCTTGTAACCCCTGTGCAGCTCATCTCAGCGTCCAACAATGGCAAGGCTGCAAAGAGAATGCAGGCTGAACGTGATAGGGCTGCAGCTTTAAAAAATAAAATAAAAAAAAAAGCCCCCTCCTTCCCCTGTGCTCTGCAAACCCCTCTGAGAAGTGGTTAAGTGAATGCAGCTTTTAAGCATTTTAACCTACGCAGCCTTGGAATGAAGCACCTGCTTTTCCCACGGTCTGTCCTAATGCATGCAAACAGAGAGGGCTCTTGTCTAGTCAACTAACCCCCCCTAGTGCTGAGCACTGCATGTGACCTGCAGATAACAGCCAGGGAAGCTCCTCTGCACCTCTCTGTGCCCAGCTATCATTCCCCTTCAGTGGAGACATACATCAGAGCAGCTGGATCCTGTCTCAAGTCCCTGCATCCTTCTTCTCCCAGCCCCAGAGCCTTCACTCTCAGCACTGGGCTGAGCACATCCTATTCATGTGCTGTCTCTGCCTTGGAAGCTGCACTGCATGGCACAGGACAGACTGACTTTAAACAGGATTATTTCACATTGTGTTTCACTGAGAGACGGTCTGTGCTAACAGGCATTCTGTGGCTGAACAGGCTGCTGGGAGTTCTGTTTTAGGGAAGCTCTGCAAGTTTCACCTGGACAAGGATGCTCAGTGGATACAATGTTAAGGTGTCCTGTCTACAACCTTGAGGACTAAAGCCCTAGAGAATGATGAGAGAGAATGATTTTTTTTTGCCATTGACTTTGCTTTAGGATTTGGGAGGAAATAGATTTGGTACTGATGGCAGAGGGGGATGGGGTCTCTGTTATCTGTCAAGAGCCCTCAAACTTCCTACCTGCAGCCCCACACACAGACACAGCCAGGGGGCACGATTTTCCCTACTTACAATGACTGATCAAAGGGGGTACATCATCATCATCACCATCAGCATCACACACATCTCACAACTCGCCTTCAACTCCCACACTATGCACAGCCAATACCTCACACAGTCTGGCCACTCCAAGATGCTTGTATAGCACACATTGCATTGTAAGCAGCCAGGGTGCATCATAGATTTTGGAGTCTCTGCTCTGCAAAGCAAATGAAGGGATAATCCATACAGTCAGCGAATGTTGATGGGGTTTCTGTAAAATATGCAAAATATCAGGCATTTCGTGCGCTGTCCATGGTGCTAGTAGCTGCAGGACCCAGGCTAACAGGAAGAAGTCCATGCGCCCAGGACGCACGTTAAGTCCAAGTGCGTCCAGGCAAAGCAGCATCCTGCACAGATATCAGCTGGTAGAAGCTCGAACTAGATGTCCACCTCTGGGTGACCCACGCACAATGCCCCGAGCTCACCATTCCATGATCAGATTCTTCTGCAGGTTCCAGTTCCAGAGGAGTAAGAGAATAGAACGCACAGTGAAGTCTGGAGCCTCCAGCTGAATCATAAGTACTATCCCCAAGGGATATCTAACAGGAGATTTCTATTCAGTCTTCAGGAGATTGCCTTGCAATTTATCTAGAGCTGAGGGGGAGGGGGGCAATCTCGCAAACCTACAGCTCAACCTGGAAATCCAAAACAAGCGTGCATAGACTTTAGAATCATCAGAAGTCAGGTGTACATGTAAAGCACTGGAACTGTTGGTGAGTTGACTAGACCAAACCTACCAGAGGCTAATTTGGACACCCAGTAAAAAAGTCTGTGGTTTGTATATAAAGACTGCCTTTAGTGTGTGTTTAAGAAGAACTTCATCCAAAAACCCGAAGATGTCTTATTTTCAGTGAGGGAGCTATTACTCTCTTGGTGATTTTATAAGTAACACCTATTGCTTGTTTGGGTTGGTGCGGTCTTCCTTCTGCCACGGACAGTAGATCAGTCAGACACGCCCCCGAGGATCCGGATCTTAGCACCTACGTTAAATTGTGTCCAGTTGTGTTAAAGGGGCAGTGGACTAAGCACATCACCTGGAGATAGAGCTGGATCCGCATGTGGAGAAGAAGGGCAGTCATGGGTTTGCCGAATGGGAGGGCTGAGCTGCTGGGGTTTATCTTTTTGAACGTGCTCTGCAGGTTCCTGTCCAGCTCCAGTCATCTTTCAGACAACCAAGGTAATAATTAAGATTATTCTATGAGTACTATACATTCCATGCAGTCATAGCTACAGTTAGCAGACTCTGCAACCTGTAAGAACCACATAGCAGTGCAGTGTTCTAAGTTTAAAAGTGTTTTAATAAATTTCCTTTTTTCCTTTGTTTGGTTTTAGATCAGCATGATTTCAATTCTAGTAGCAATCCTGTACCCTATGTCTATATAGTGTGAAAATTATTTTATGTACACTTTAATGTATATTAAGGTTATGAGCTCAACTAATCCTAGACATCAAAGCTGCATTATAAGTCTCATTATACTTTTTAATTACTTACTATTTTTACATTTGTATAGCTCATTGGATAATGCAATTTATAAATACATATTGAAGAAGAACTATATCAGTAATCTGGGCCTTTCACGCAAACAACACAGATAATTTAATGATTAAAGAAACAGAAGTGTCTTAAAAAATAAGCTGACTGACTAGATCCACTGATATCTATTGGTAATGAAAATGTTAAGAAAAGTTTAGTATAGGAAATTGAATCAGATACTGCCTCTTCAGTTGTGAAATCACTCCACACAGCTCCAGAAGGGGGTATAAGAGTGTATAGATATTTTCAGCAAATATGAGACAGACACTACCAAATTTCCACTGCCCAACTTAGACTGTGTGACATGATGCAAGCTAGCAAATGTTATCTGTCTGCTAAATCAGAAAATCTGTTCTAATTAATTATCTGTTATTTGTACTGTAGATCAAATCTCATGTACACAGAGTGCTTTTAGCCATTCTCCTTAATATGCCATTATCATTACAAAAATTGTCCAAATCTCCTACAGTAACAGAGTGAATATTTTATCTTGAATTTGGCTATTCAGTGTTTTATTATTAAGCATATTTAGATCCATGGATATTTAAAGTTAGGTATAAGCCTTTGCTCAATATGTATTTCAACAGTACATATATTAACAGCAAGTGAATAAAGTGAATATTTTTTTTTAAGAATTAACTCTTTTATAGAAGGCATTTAGATATAAGTATAACCGTTGGAAAATATAGTGCAAGGCAGATAAAGTAATTTAGAACATAAAATGCAAAGTTACATATACTGTTTACCTACTTTTGGGTCACCCTATATATACACACATACACACACACACAGATACACACAAATTCGTCAACTGGTAACTCTAGGGTAGTTGTGGAAATATGATTTCTCTCTAGTTTCTGTACCCAAGGAGGACTTCTCAAAGTCGAACTTGAGATATGAAGGTGATGCATAAAAAAAGAAAATCCCTTTGTTAATTCCCTACAATGCCCAGTTTAGCAATTAATGAAATGTATAATAACCTGCACTTGCCTCTCAAAATCATATGTTTTATAATCAAACTTTTAAATCATGTATATAGCAATACAAAATGCCTTGTTGCTGTATAAATTAACAATATGATAATAATCGGTTTTACCAGTATATCTAGATATAAGTAGTGATACCACTTTTGCCATTTAAAGCATTTCCTGTGAGGCCTGACGTATATATTTTTACTATGAAAATATTTATAAACTTGTAAACAAACATTGGATGAACCATTGGCCCACTAACAAACAGGACAGCCGTCTATCACATTATTCTATATTCAGTGTATATACATTGGTTGGAAAAGAATGCAGTAAAATTAGCAGCAAAATCATTAGGAATGTAAGAATTGTACCGGGTAATTCACTAGCGTCATAACTATAGCATATCTAAGTGAACTCCAAATTTAAAGACCAAAGTAGCTGAACTAAGATCATTCTCCAAGTCTACTATGCTCTGAGTTTGGCTATTTTGGTCTAAAATTTCAATTTTACTTTAAATTTTTTTTGAATTCCTGACAATTCTTAAATGAGTGAATAACCCTGTTTGAATTGATAGGCCAGGAGCTTTCAAGAGTACAACCACAACAAGAATTGCCAGACGTTAGATACTCCGCTGTCTTAACACTACAGCTTCCTTGATATGTTGCTAAAAGCATCATGAGAGTTGTATTTCTACACCAGCTGGATACCTGTGTTTTAGATCCCTCTGCAGAATACTGATAGAAAATGTCCTCTTTTTTCTGCTTTTTCTTGGACTACAACTCCTACTACTACAAGTCATTTTCTGGTTTAACTTTATGGAATTGCAACCCTAGTCATGTTTTCCATGGGAAATATCAACAATTATTTATTTATTTGTTTATTTTTATTTTTGGGGGCAAAATATGCATTCTATATCCTGATGATTAGCATTAATCAAATATCTTCTGGTATTATGTGGAACTTATAGCTCTCTGGCAAAGCATGACAGATGTTGCAGGTCCAGTGGTTGACAGAGGCTGTAGCAAAACCACAGCTGACGTTGCTCTCCGAACTCTGATTGATTGAAAAAAAAAAAATGGTAACATTTGTATGAAAATAGTGAAGTGTATCTTGGTACCATATGCCCTGTTGCCATAGTATTACATCTAATGTACGACATCTATCCACCTATACAGTGGAGAGTCAAATAAATCTTGTCTTGCTCAGGGTTATGGGAGTTTGCATAATGGTTCTAATCCACTGTACATTAAGGCTTAGAATGGGAAATTTCATAAATATAGAATAAAAATAGCATCATATTAATTGATCCATTGGCATTAATGATGACAGTTGGTGATTGCAGTGAAGTAGCCATGGTGGCCCAGAGTGGTCCTCTAAATAAATTATTTGTTTCAGATATGATAAGAATAAAAATCACTGAGAAATATCTGTTAACCTTCTAATTTTGGAGAAGTCGCACAGGAATTGAAATTTTAGGCCAACATATACAAATTGGCAAATTACTCTAGAACTGCTATTTATTTTTTCACTAAAACGTGTTATTCAATATTTATATCTCCACTGTTCTTAGAATAATAAGTACAAATTATTGTGAATCAGTGAAGCGTACTCTGATGTGGCTCTTCTCTGAACTCCAAAGTGTAGCAAATTGACATGCAAATAGTAGTATTTAGGATAGACTTTGTGATTTAAAAAAAAAAAAATCAGTTTCAGATATAGTTGCAGAAATTTAGATTGTATGCTAACGCAGTCATAGTAAAAATCTAGCTTGGGAACTTTTCCAGTTTTGCTATACTTATCCACAAATCTGACATTCATTTGAAATTCCTGAGAATTCACACTTTATTGAATAGCCCTACATAAGGATTATCTTCAAACCCAGTATCCTTGGCCTTTTAGGATGAAGAGATTTACACTCCTGACCTATGGCCATGTATTTCAGGATAATTTACTGCCACCTTTGTCCACAAAAGGAAAATAAAATCTTGCATTGCTTGTATATGCTGTTGCCTTAAATTTTCACTAAGCCAAAATATTAATGAGGGTTGGAAGCAAACAATAAGAAAATATATTTAATTTCTAGCTCTCATTGCTTAGAAAAAAAACAAAACACACAAGTTGTAAAGGATACATTTAAAAGCTTCAGCTATGATTAATAACACTGCGGGTGTAACATGCTTAATAATCCATCCTCTTTTGAAATATTATTTTAATTATTTAATTTATAACTACAGAATATGGCTTTATATTTAAAATGACATATGCTCGCTGTCTTCTCTGTTTATTGTTTTTTCCCTTAGGGTAAAAAAAAAACGTCTTACACTTTTCCAATTGTATACTCATTAACTATAGCTTGCAAACACTATTATTTAAAAACATCACAAACAAATGGATTTTTTTGTTGATGATAACTGTGATAAATTGATTTGATAAGTATTCAATAAAAGAATTCAATAAAATAATGTTTTTATACAAGGGGGTAAAAATGTGTGTTTAAATATTTTCTGTGTGATAAGAGTAAACTTTGTCGTTGCCATGTAATAGATGCTGCAAGTTGAAGAGCATTCATTAGCTTACATCTCAGGTCATTTATAAGACTGTGAAATTGATGACAAATGGCATATTCAACACATTTTCTTTTTTGGCCTTCCAATTATATTGTGTGAAAACTAATTCTTGTTTTCAAACATCTAGTTAATGACCTTGATAAGTACAACAGTGTAACAACTGAATATCTATTAAACTAATTAGTGTAACCTCCAGTAAAGTCATTCTGCAACTCTAGCACTTGATTAAGGGCTGTGCTCACTAAACTGTATTCTACAATGTGACGAGTGGCTTGTAAAATTTAGAATCGCAAAACTGGAGAAAGCTCTTAAACTGGGTCATGGCAAGATTTTCATTTTTCTAAATAGACAATTATAGAGTCAAGTTTACAAGAAGTCATTCATTTTATTACAGCTTAATGTTTTTGAGAATTACCGTCTAAGTTATTCTAAAGTAGATTTCTAACCATTAGGAGTTTTTTTTACTCAACACCAAATTGTAGAAAATTTAATCCAAATGGCAAAATTAGGCAAAGTAGCCAGCTATGCATGTAGCTGAATTCAGGGATTTTTCCAAAACAGCTTTATTTATCTAAATTTTGCCATTCGGTTTTCTTTTCGCCACAATTTATCATTTAGTAAATAAACTGTTAGACCCTTTACGCAATGAGCATTTATGTTTAACCCACTCAGATATTTCAGAGTCAAGACACTCAGGTTTCACAGAGCTACAAAAAAGAATTTAAGCTAAACGCTTACTGATAAATTACATTTTTGGCCATTTGGCTATAAATATTATTATAAAGAATTGGTGAACTGTATCAAAGTAAATAAAAAAAGTGTCTGAACTAACATTAATTTCAGAAATGCCATTTTACACTATAATATTCTTTTTATGACCCTCTTATCAAGAGATATAGCAATAAGTCATTTCAATATTGTGACAGTTCTCGAGATTGTAACTCAAAGGGTGTAACTGTTACATACTGTGATTTTATGTTTCTAAGCAAATTTCATTCTGGCAAACTAATTAGAGCTATCGTATATCTTTGTGACAGGTGTTGCATCAGAAGATCTACCCTTAGATAATATGTTTATATAATACTATGCTAGAAAAGGATATTTCGAAAACAAAAGTGAAATCAATAAGAAATAAGCTTTATTAAATGTTGACATTTACCACCATATATCTTAAATGTCAGAATGTCAGGAAGTAAGCAATATTTGACTTTTCAATGACTGAGATGTTATATTGTCAAATTGAATACTTTAATATTGTTTACATTTTTAAAGGTTACAGATCAATGACGTCTGAGTAATTTTAAGTGAATTTAACTGTGTTTCATGTGAAAGTATTTAATCTCCAAAATGATTGGAAAATTACAATCTTGGTCATTATACCAGTGATACAATTTTATATGCAGGCGTTACAAACTACCGTATCTATTATATATCATTTTCAGAGAATACACTATGTTATGGCTGGTATATCAAAGGGTGTGATATCTTCCCGCACTCTGTCCTATATTAAATTATTCCCTGAACAATAACACTTGGACAATATTCAGGCCAATATAGTCAAGCCACTAAAGAGTTAAATTGTTTCTGCTTCGTTATTTGGTCCAAAACATAAAGATTTTCATCAAATCAGTATTGTACACTGTTTAGTGAACACACCCAAATGAATTAGTTTAAGTAAAATACACAAATTAACAACATTACGTGTTGCTATTTTTTTGTATAGACTTAAAAATGTATTTCAAAGATGGGTTATTATGAAACTAGCAGATTAAACTGTGTGTTATGTAGGAAAAGATGTGTTAACAAAAAAGTGGAAAAATACTGTTTATAGTGCTCATTCACTAGATTAGCCTTATTGAACACCTTAAGGAACAATAACATTTTTGCCAACAATTCACATGTGGTCCATGACGACCTCATGTGAGCATGGAATGTCTTGGTAGTTGAGCTCAGGAAGCTCCGTATAACCCTGCTATCATTAGATTATATAGAAGGGCTCAATCCCAGTAAAACCAAAGGCTATATCAGGGATAAGCAACCTTTGGCACTCCAGATGCTGTGGACTACATCTCCCATAATGCTCTTACACCCATAATGCTGGCAAAGCATAATGGGAGGTGTGGTCCAAAACATCTGGAGTGCCGAAGGTTGCCTATGTCCGAGCTAGATGGTGATTCAATGAAATCAATGATTTAATATAATAATATATAGTTTGGGGGTTATTTTAGGCACACAGGTGGCATCTATAATCCAACAGCTGAATAACATATTCTATACTTAGAACCGGTGTAAATGTTAACAGCGTTGGGCTGTGTTCACCACTTGATATTACTTCTGTTGATTACATAGAAATATCAGTGTCGCTTTTTGTAAATTTAGTTTATGGTCTTCTTGCCTTTTTCCTTGTGCAGTCTTTAAACAGAAAGTTGTGTCCAGCTGGGAGCTATTTTTCATTACTTTGTCAAAAATCCTGGACTTTTATTGTCATTATTGTTATTTACAAAATATTCCAATGTAATATACAGAGCTTTTAAATAGGTTTAAACAAATGTATCCATGACTGAAATTAAATGACATTTCCAGTTCTCTTAATTTGGTATACATTTTGAAAGTCCTTTGTGAATTCACCCAATTTACTGTCTAGCAATAGATGGCTTTGTTTAATACATTGTTGACCTCTTCTGCTGGTTACTGAACTCCTCTCTTCTCTTATTAGCCTATACCAGGGGCTTTGCTGGAAGGGGGTTGACCCTGGCCGAAGTTTTGAGTGGATTCATGAAAAGCCCTGTATCTGATTTAGCAACCCTCTCATTGTTAGTCCTGAGTCCATTGCAGTATTGAAAGAGAAATGGCAGTGCCATTTTAATGCTCCATAGTAAGCGTGAGTTACATGGTACAGTGTCAGTAAGGGTTTTAATGCAATGGAAGCAGGTTTTATGTTGGGTGAATGCTGCGGTTGCATAGTTGATACAGCGGGTTGTAAAGTTTACACAACATGGTGGTAGGTTAACACAGCAGGTGTAGTGTCATGCTGTCAATGGTCACCACAAATGCATGACCTCCACACATCTACCCACCACAGATAATCTTCTGGTGTCTCTTCACTACATTGTCTATTTTTTCCCGTATGTTTCTCCCAAAAACTAAATTAATTTTTCCTTCCAGAAATGCTCTTTTTCCATCATACTGTGACTTTGCTTGCATTTACTTTTTATGAAGGCTATGGAGAGTTCAATAAGTGGTACAAACACACCTGTTTCACAGCTTGTGGAAAGGCAGCCATCTTGCTTAAGATTAACCTTAGCTATGTTTAGCCCCTTCATGACAAATGGTTAAGCAAATCCTATGATCTATGTTCCTATGTTTCTGTTCTTCTGTTAAAATTCAGCTGACCTGCCAACATAGGGGCAAACCTTTTCGGATAGTCACATGATCACAGGTCACCATGCTGTTTACAGCTTAATAAAACTTTTAATGTAAAAGAGATAGCGATAGAGATAGCGGCAGCCTTTTACAAGGCTGGATAATACAAAGGCAATTAAACACATACCGTATTAGCCTTGCACTCAAATCCTCACTACTCAGACATCAGCATGGGCTATCATATTCAGTCCCTAAATATAAACAAAACAAAACCAGTAAAGCTACGTGCATACAATACCAAATCCTAATGTACACTTTTAAATAACAGCAAGGGAGCTTACTCATTGATTGTCATTACAGCGATACTAGAAACCTATTAGTGAAAAGTGTACATATAGCACATGTAATGGTTTTTGGTTATTCATTG
Organism: Pelobates cultripes; assembly: GCA_933207985.1. Taxonomy (NCBI): domain Eukaryota; kingdom Metazoa; phylum Chordata; class Amphibia; order Anura; family Pelobatidae; genus Pelobates; species Pelobates cultripes. The sequence goes on from OW240912.1 coordinate 47,398,391, forward strand.
TAGCTAAATACCACCGCAAGTGCTGCTGCCCAAGAGTTGTGGGAGTTTGAGCACAGGACTGATATTTGTATTTTTTTGTAATTCATATTATACAATGACAGTCATAGAGCACCATCTGTCTCTAAAAGGATTAACATGCATTTTTTATGTTACACTAAAAATGTTGAAACAGGAGTAGGGAGACGTCAGAATATATCATAGTTCAGCTCTTGGGTACCAATATTGAGTAGTCAACTAATGTATCCACATTTAGCACACAAACCTTAATTGTTAGTTTCAGGGAATACATACAATATGTATATACTTTTTTTAATGTATTTTTTTATTTACGAACTTGATAAGAGTGAATAATCAGAATTCATTTGTAGACGCACTTTTAATTTAACAGAAACAATCTAACATACACACAGCCATGCTCACACCTATAAACACCTACACAACCAAGTGTACCCGCCAACTCAAGTATACATTTACAATATACATTAAATGTTTTACAAAATAAAAAAAAGTTTTATTGCTTTACCATATTGTGTTTTAATGGCATAATGATGTCCTATTGTTTTGTGGAGGTTAGGATTTGACGGCAAGCTGTTACGCTTTCAGAATCACAAGCTGGTACACAGCACATATAAAAGCATACATTTAAAGAACAAGAATAACAGGCGATATAAATTACGATGATTTATAATGTGAAAATAAGAAACTGGTTGGATCTGCATAGTTTAAACAGCACAATACCTTGATTTATTGATATGTCAGCCCATTAAACAATATCTCAACAATACACTCTGTAAAGAATTACGAGGACATTTACTAAACTAAACATGGTTTTATAGGGCTGATAAAAGATACTTTTATAGATGTCTCAAACTACAAAGATAATGCTATCATACCTTTTAAAAACAATCTATTCCTAAGATTCCTTACCTTGACACTGTTTTCTCTAACTTTTACTGAACCTCTGTCTCTTTGATATTATCTCTAAATTATCTTCTGAAATCTCAGATTTTCTGAAAAGGCATGAAATCTATGGACAGTAATTAGCCTTCAACTTTTCCAGCCATTGTTAAAAAATGTTTCACTTGCCGCTATACACGTTCCCAAAAAGACATGAACATTTACATGGGGAGAGCAAAAGATAATGGCATTTTTGTGCATAATAGTGGCATGCTGGTGCAGAACAGGGCAAAGAGTTGACTTTAATATGCTGTCTTAGTAGATGGTAAATCATAGCTATTCAAGTATTTCCAAAGATCCTCTCTCATCAGCGTTAAGCTCTGCCTTTAAACCTGGTTCATCTTATCGTTCTACAACCAATGAAATCTGTGTGAGCAACTCAACAGGCAAAGCTTGTGAATAAACAGGATGTTTTACGACAAATAGGCTGCATCATTGACATCCTGTAGCTTTCATGTCTCCGTACAGATTTTAAGCACTTAAAAGCAGACTTCAGCCTTTTCTTTATCAAAATGTATATCGATGCCTACATTATGTTTCAGGTAATGTTTCATAGTAGATCAACTAGTTTGTAACCTCATCCTTTTGTACAGCAGTGTGTAACACAATGATTCTTTATATATAAATAATTAATAATCTCTTTTCCTATAGCACGGCATGCTAAAAGCCTTATCCTGTAGTCATGGTTATTTTTGATTTTCTAGAAAGTATAAACCTGACAACATTGATTTTCATACATTCAATAGAGGTATATGCCTAAAAAGGGTAAAGCTGCATTTTTTGTAAAATCACAGAACATTTGCAGATCTTAAAGGCATCATGAGATATATAAGCTTATTCACTAAATAGCAATTTCAAAGCTCACAGAATGTAATACTTAAAAAAAACACCTAACCTAGGCAAACGTACCAGGGGTTTAGTTACATTATATGATCATACATTGCATAAGTCTGCCACAACGTCAATGTACCCCATTCTTGGCAGGTCCTACTCTAACAGCCTAATGTCTGCTCTTATGAGATTAATCCACTTACTTGGGAAAGGCGTCAGGTTCACGGCAGGTCAAGGTTAACTATGACCCTTGAATGAGGCACCTGTGACAGGGAGCGGTGCAAAACAATGGAGTTGGTCTAACCTCCCAAATATATATGTATATATGAAAATATACCGCCTTTTGGGAGGGGTGTGTGTACAAAAAAGTGATAAAATAAATAAGCAGCAGCAGCTCTATACACTTGTGTGGAAATATCCTCTTATCCAAACCAAAAAATCCAAAATCTATTAGAGGGTGTAAGTAGAAACCTACACCTTTAAGTGGAGTGCTAGATAAGCTTTATGCATAGGTGAGGTAAACTTACCCCACGTAACTTGGTTATAAGCTTGACTTGAAATATATATGAAAGATAAAAAACAAAAAATACAATATAGTGCAGATGGTACATGGAATTAATAAAATAGGTGATGGTGATATCAGGACACTCACATTTAGAGCAGCCTGTGTATAAATACTGGCTCCTTAATCAAGCTTTTATGCTTTTAAGGCAGCATCACACCTCCAATTCGTTGTATCTCAAGGAGATGGGTTATAAAAAACAAAAGGATGGGCATCAAAATAACAATGAGGAAACCAGAGGTGAGACTAGAGTGCGGCCCTTTAGGAGAGCGCAAGAGACAGGTTTGTGAAATATACATTACTCTGGGAGGCCATAAGCTTTTCTGAAGTTTATTGAGGGACTTCTTAAATAATTTAAGACTAGACTAGAGTCTGATGGGGGTAGACAGGCTGTTCCAAAAGAGAGGAGTCACCCACGAGAAGTCATGCAAGTGTTAGTCAGCAGTAAGAGTGCGAGCAGCAGATAGTTGAAGGTCACAGACAGAGCAGAGAGACCAAGAAGGGGCATACCTACAGTGCCTTGCAAATGTATTCACACCCCTTAGCATTTTTCGTGTTTTGTTGCCTCACAACCTGGAATTAACATGGATTGTTTGAGGATTTGCATCATTTAATTTACAGAACATGCCCACAACTTTGAATATTTTTTTTTTTATTGTGAAGCAAACAACAAATAGGACAAAATAACAGAAAAATTCAATGTGCATAACTATTCACCCCCCTAAAGTCAATACTTTGTAGATCCACCTTTTGCGGCAATCACAGCTCCAAGTCGCTTTGGATAAGTCTCTATGTGTTTTCCACATCTTACCACTGGGATTTTTGCTCATTCCTCCTTGCAAAACTGCTCCAGCTCCTTAAAGTTGGATGGTTTGCGCTTGTCAACAGCAATTTTTAAGTCTGACCACAGATTTTCTATTGGATTGAGGTTTTGGCTTTGACTAGGCCATTCCAACACATTTACATGTTTCCCCTTAAACCACTCAAATGTTGCTTTAGCTATGTGTTTGGGGTCATTGTCCTGCTGGAAGGTGAACCTCCGTCCTAGCCTCAAATCATGTACAGAGTGGTACAGGTTTTGCTCAAGAATATCCTTGTATTGAGCACCATCCATCTTTCCCTCAATCTGACCAGTTTCCCAGTCCCGGCTGCTGAAAAACATCCCCACAGTGAAACATGGTGGTGGCAGCATCATGCTGTGGGGATGTTTTCTTGGGGATGGTGTTCTTTGGGTGATGTGATGTTTTGGGTTTTCGCCAGACATAGCGTTTTCTTTGATGGCCGAAAAGTTACATTTTAGTCTCATCAGACCAGAACACCTTCCTCCATACATTTTCGGAGTTTCCCACATGCCTTTTCGCAAAATCAAAATATGCCATTTTGTTTTTTGCTGAAAGTAATGGCGTTCTTCTGGCCACTCTGCCATAAAGCCCAACTCTATGGAGCATACGGCTTATTGTCATCCTATATACAGATACTGCAGTCTCTGCTGTGGAACTCTACAGCTCCTCCAGGGTTACCTTAGGTCTCTGTGCTGCCTCTCTGATTAATGCCCTCCTTGCCCGGTCCATGAGTTTTGGTAGGTGACCGTCTCTTGGCAGGTTTGCTGTTGTGCCATGTTCTTTCCATTTGGTTATGATAGGCTTGATGGTGCTCCTGGGGATCATCAAAGATTTGGATATTTTTTTTATAACCTAACCCTGACTTGTACTTCTCAATAACATTGTCCCTTACTTGTTTGGAGAGTTCCTTGGTCTTCATGGCAGTGTTTGGTTAGTGGTGCCTCTTGCTTAGGTGTTGCAGCCTCTGGGCCCTTTCAAAAAAGGTGTGTATATGTAATGACAGATCATGTGACACTTAGATTGCACACAGGTGGACATCATTTCACTGATTATGTGACTTCTGAAGGTAATTGGATGCACCAGTGCTTTTTATGGGCTACATAACAAAGGGCGTGAATACATACGCACATGCCAATTTTCAGTTTTCTATTTCTAAAAAATAGTTTTATGTATATATTTTTCGCATTTCACTTCACCAACTTAGACTATTGTGTTCTGATCCATCAAATAAAATTCAGATTAATAAAACATTGAGGTTAGGGCTGTAATGTAACAAAATAGGTAAAAAGTCAAGGGGGGTGACTACTTTTGCAAGGCACTGTAAGTGATGTATCAATAAAGATTTATTTCATACAAAACAGGAAGGACTCTGTGTATGTGACTGTGAGTGACTATTGTTACTTATATTGTGTAAGTATGTGATTTGCTGTGTGTGTCCAAAAGTGTCCATCCGGCTGTGTGTCATTGTATGTGTGTATTGTACTGTGTGTGACTGTCTAGGTATGCATGGGACTGTGTGTGTATTTGTGTGATAATGTATATTGTGATTTAGAATGCTGAGTGCTGGACTTTCAAGTTTTGTGTACCACGTATATCTGGAGATGTGGTCACGTTCTTAGGTTGGAGCACCACTTTTGAGTTTTTTTTGCTTTTTATATAATTCAAAAGAAAAGAAATTCTGTAATTGTAGTGTAGTCCTTTTTTTTTAGATTGATGTGTTCAGTTTGTGATTATGGTTATGTCTATATGTATATGTGATTGCATGTCTAGGCATCTTGCATGTGGCTGTATTTATGTGGAGGGCAAAACGAGGATTTAAAAGAGAGTAAGAGACACACAAGAAGTAACAGTGGGTTATGAAGAATTATGTGACTTCTGAAGGTAATTGGTTGCACCAGAGCTTTTTATGGGCTTCATAACAAAGGGGGTGAATACATACACACATGCCAATATTCAGTTTTCTATTTCTAAAAAAATGTTTTATGTATATATTTTTTGCATTTCACTTCACCAAGTTAGACTATTGTGTTCTGATCCATCACATACAATTCAGATTAATAAAACATTGAACTTAAGGCTGTAATGTAACAAAATAGGTAAAAAGTCAAGGGGGGTTAATACTTTTGCAAGGCACTGTATGAATTAGTGAAGAAATATAACAGGGGCTAGAGTTGTTTAGAGCATTATAGCTTAGTATTTTGAATTGACTCCTATAGGATATAGTAAACCAATGTAAGGATTGACAGAAGGGCAAGGTGTGAGAGGAGCGGCAGTAATAAATAAAAATAGAAATCAGCCTGGAGGCAGAATTCATTGCAGAATGTAGCAAGGCAGTAGGGCTTCTGGGGAGACCAATTAGGAGAATTACAGTAATTAATGCAATAAATTACTAGAGCATGAACAAGCTCCTTAGCAGTTCAGTTGGTTTACTTATGAAACCAAGAGGGCTACACTCAACTAAATATGCATACATTGATCATACTCTTGGTTTCATATATAGTTGGGAGTCCAGGCCAACGGTACAGTTTTGCTGAGGGAGAGGAACCCCTCCATGCTGAATCTTGTATAATTTATTTAAAACAAAAATCGCCTTACTGTAGTGTTGTTTGTGTGTATTGTGTAACTTGCCCTTCACCTACTTTCCCTTGAAAAGTAGGATCAAGGGTTTCCAGCTGTTGATAAGAAAAACCTAAATGGACATGAGGATCGCAAAGACCCAACGTGAACCTTTTATACAATCAGTCACCAAAGTAACAATTCTCTGAACTAAACTTCCTCATGTACTTGTCCTATCACACAAAAAATAAAATAAACACAATACATGGCTTCTTGTTGGATAAACAAATAATATCTAAGATATGACAAATAATATAAAATATTTTTAAACATAAAAAAAAAATATTAGCAATGCTGCCTTTTGTACAGCATTAGCTCTTATTTGCCAATGAGCATCGGTTATCTGAAAAAACAATATACAGTGTTGTATAATTCAGGGTTATGTACTAAAGTGAATTACCAATTTAAGGTCAGAGTAGTTGAACTGAATGTATTGCTAACGCCTAGAAAAGTTTTCAAGTTTGGTTATTGTTGTTTTACATTTGAAATTCACTTTCATTTCACTTTCATTTCTCAGTTTAGTGAATAATCCTGATAGTGTATTTTTGAGATGTGCAGTACTTTCACAGGATGCCACATCCTTGCTTTTCATTATCAGACCGGTTTGGGTTAGAAAAGTTGTGCTTGTGACAAAGTGGATTTAAAGATGGCATCTTCCACAGATAAATGGAAAACCAGAAAATACACTAATTAGAGCTACTTAGCTGTATATGCATTACAAAATAGGACACACTGATGATATAATACATAATAACTTTAATTTTAAATAATAAAAAAAAATGACAGTTTTCCTTTAACCATCTGCTTTGGTTTATGTAGTGAGAATTTACCACAATATATATTACAATGATAGGTTACAGTTTAATTTTATACTTGTAATAATCATAGGTAATGTCATTGGTGCCGGCACAGTGTGTGTTATCAGAGTGGAAATATTAGCTATCTTGCAACACAGGAAAGATTAGCCTATTTACCTTTGATTCAGCATTTTCAATTTCTTCTAATGTGCTTTAGTTATCTATACAGTGAAATGAACCATACAGGCACTAAAATGACTATAAGAAAATTATTATACTGCAGTAGAAAAATAGAAAATGTTTTTAGACTTGAGATGATAATTCTGCAGAATAGATATTGTGACGAACAATGTTTATATACAACACGGTAGAAAATTAACAAATGATGATTCTATTCTTCCTGACAAAGTTACACAGTGATACAAGCCTAATTGGCTTGAGCTGGTGTCATTCTGTTATCTGATCTCTAGGAAACCCACACGCAGAACGTTCCCTGGTGAGAAGCTGTAAGGTTCATAGATTTAGGGTTACAGTTAGGTTGGCATAATCCTCTTCCACAAAACCAGGAGATAGGTATTGCACCAGTTGTACCTGTCCACTGTATACCAGCCCCAATTTGTGTCTCTCTGTACCCCTGTCCTCCAGATAGGTATGTCCCCAGTATCTCCAGCCTCTAAATGAGCCTCTCCCTAGTAGCCCAAGTCACCGGTTGTGTTTCTCCCCTGTAAGCAGTCCCCCAGGTGTGTCTTTCCCCATACCACACTTCTCCAGTTAGTTTTCTCCTGTGTATTTCAGTCTCCCTTACACCCCTTACTAGCCCACCCACCCCTGCTGTGTCTCTCCAGCTCCAGTTTATCCAACCACCAATTGTGTCTCTCTACTTTATCCCAGGCCCATTCAATGCAACCCCAAACATTTATTCTTCCTCCACTACTGTAAATGGATATACTAATGCTATTTAAGGCTGGAATGTAGCTGTCTCCATCCTCTGTTTGCTGGGTTTTGTGTATGGTATTGTCAAGGAAAGTACTCCATATCTAAACGATAAATAGTTATAGGTCCTTCTGGCAGAGAGAAACCACTATATCACTAAAGTGACACTACAAGTTTGGGAGGGTCCTGGAAGTACATCCCAGCAGATTCCTATATCTGCCTTTAAGTCCGAGTCAACTTTGAGTGACTCAGCAGTATGTGAGTTAACTACAGTCATTGTATACATGTGGTTTTTGATACTCTGGTATACGACACTGTAAACTGTGATTTTGTGTTTGATTCTAGATTATGTTTTTATGTTGCCATTTATTTAAGGATTGTGTGTTTGTGTACTTACACCTACACTAGCTTTTATTTATGTACATTAGAGATATGTTTAGTGCTGGCCGGATGTCGGCGGATAACCTTTCTATGGAAATAAATCAGCATGGGGATGGTTTCACTAAGCCACATGGGACAATTTTATTACCTCTCAAAAATGACTTTTCTTGTTTCCTGGGATGTATTTCAACCCTATCTACATTGAGAGTTAGCAAATTTATTTTAAAAGTGAGGGTTAAATTTCGAGTTTTGGATTCACCTGGTATAATCCAATTCAACTGTTAACGCAATACGTAACAATGCCTTCATGCTTAACCAAAAATGATAGGAAAGATAACATGCCCATTTAGTGACAAATCTTGAACCGTATGTTAGCACACATTTATTGGAGCCAGTAGCAACATTGGTAGAGCCAGAATGAACAGTTGCAATTGGGGTGCATTCATCTTGTTCATTTAGAGAAGCATTCATTCACTCATTCACCCACTCATGGTAGTATTAGCGACAATAGATGTCTGCAATTGGCCCATCCTGGGTCGGCAGTGGATTTATTTGTAATTAGAAAATGTGATCACTATAAATGATATACTCTTCAAGTCATTTTGAAAATGGTTTTAAAGGAAACCAATAGTAGAAAACAACTTGTGATTTTGCATATATACTGTATAAACATGGGTAATTCTTTTTTTTTTTAATTTTTAAGTGCACAAAATTATATTTTCCTCTTAATGCCAAAAGGCATTTTGACTTTCTGTGGATTAACAGCCTATCCATATTCAATTTCAAAGATTTTGCCTAGCATGTACACTTTTGTTATAATAGTATCCCATTGTGCCTTGATGTTAAAATTCATTTGGGAAAAGGTAGGAGGCTGCTTTTATTCAGACAAATGTATGGCTCCACATTCCACTTAAGTTAACCCATTGCAGGGATAATTGTATTTAAAAATCTAAGAATGTAACCAATATTTTTCTATTGTCTGTTTCCAAATCAACATTAAATAAAATCTTATCTATCTGTTAACTTAAAGGAGTAGTTCCATAAAATAAAAGGTTACCACTGACTAAATACATTAAGAAGATAATAAACCTTTTATTAAAATATTAAAGGGGCACGACACACATGAAGGCTTTAGCTTAATGAAGAGCTTTCAGTTTACATAAAGTTCATATTTCTATAAAAATTTACACTTTCACAAAAAATGATACCGCCTTGTTTTTTTATGCAGACAATGTCCTGTTACTTCCTGGTTTGTTTAGCTCAGGGGAACTAAACTCAAGAAGAAGAAATTGTCCAGTGCACTTGTCTTGCAAAGATTTCTCAGTAAGCTGCATTGGGAAGTCTGTGATTGGACAGACTCGGAATATCTGGGCGGTTTTAGAAGAGGAGGGTCTACAAAGGCTTCAAATAAGAGAAGTGCAGCTTTTGCAAGCTGATTTTAAATATTCCCTAGGTGAAGAAATGCTAAATTAAATGCATGCATATTTTCATTGGTGTATATCTACTAAATATTGTTTTTAGTGTTTTTGTATATGGGCAGTAGGGTGTCAATTTGCAAACAAATTAACACATTTTCGTACAAATGTGCTAATGGTAAATTAAAGCCTTGCAACTCAAATCAAGACAACATTTGACTACTTTGCCATTCACACTTACAGTGTTCCACAATACCACAACACATTGTGCTGTTTAAAATCAGGTTAAGGTTAAAGGACCACTATAGTGCCAGGAAAACATACTCGTTTTCCTGGCACTAGAGTGCCCTGAGGGTGCCCCCACCTTCAGGGTCCCCCTCCCGCCGGGCTCTGGGGAGAGGAAGGGGTTAAACACTTACCTTTCTCCAGAGCCGGGGGGGAGCTTTCCGTCTCCTCTCCTTCTTCCTAGTGACGTCATCGGCTGAATGCGCATGTGCGGCAGGAGCCGTGCGCGCATTCAGCCAGTCTCATAGGAAAGCATTCATAATGCTTTCCTATGGACACTGGCATCTTCTCACTGTGATTTTCACAGTGAGAAGCACGCAAGCGCCTCTAGCAGCTCTCAATGAGACAGCCACTAGAGGCTTTAGAGGCTGGATTAACCCTCAGTGTAAACATAGCCGTTTCTCCGAAACGGCTATGTTTATAAAAAAAAGGGTTAATCCTATCTGGACCTGGCACCCAGACCACTTCATTAAGCTGAAGTGGTCTGGGTGCCTATAGTGGTCTTTTAAAGCAGGGCTTGGCTAAGTTAGGAGAGAGATGGCTGTCCACAAAACATGTTGAATCTAGAGTAATCCAGGTGATTAGGTGTACATATGATCTGACTTTCACTGGTTAAGAAAAGTATTAAAATTATAGTAACCCTATAACAGTGAGTGTCCCATCTAAATTCAGAAAGGGTAACCTTAGCTAACAAGCAACTAACTGATTCTGTACAGTGAGCTGTTATCCGATTACTTTCTATGAATCTATATGGTTTTTTAAAAAGGCTTTAGGAAAAAAAGCTTTTTTTTTTTTTCTCTAGACTACCATCTTTATAACTATGTGATGACACTTGACTTTACTGAGAATGTTAAAACCATTTATCAATAAGAAATCTAATAAGATGGTATTTCTGGCACCGGATAGGTCTGACAATGAATTATCATGGATAAAAGCATTTTATTGATGTTTTCGTCTAATATTTAAAGTGAACCTGTCATTGTCCAAGCAGTGTGACGGATATAAAATTAATCGGTAGACTGTGCTAGCAGAATTGCTAGAAATTGTGCAGGATTTAAAAGGGTGCCTCCCCTCACGTATGTATCAATTTCAGCACCTACTACTTTACACAGTGCATGTGCTTTGCCAAAAGAATATAAGAGAGGAGTCACAGATGTAACTCTGTTTAAATGTTGATGCACTGGCAATAAAGCCAAAGTGTTGATCTTATGGTAGAGATATTTCTAGCATTGTGAAGCATTACTACACACCTCCCAACATTTCAAACGGACAAAGAGGGACACTTTCATTTTAAGGGTGTGAATAGGGATGTGGTCTGTGAAATTTTACGTGATATACTAATAGCAATGAATGCAACTAAAATGTAATTTAGAATAATAGCAATGTATCTTATTTAATAGTTACACAGACTGAGTCCTAAACACATTTATTGCATTTTAATCCCTTAAGGACACAACTTCTGGAATAAAAGGGAATCATGACGGAATATTTCCACCATATGTCCTTAAGGGGTTAAGATACATTAACTTTGAGCATAAATGCTGTGGAGCACTGTAATACACTCAGACACACCGACAATACAGAGAGACAAGAAAACAGGGGCATTAATATAGAAAAAAGGGACACAAAAAGGGACTGTTCTCCTAATTAGGGACACTTGGGAGGTATGTTACTACTATGAGAGGTAGGTGGTAGAAGTAAATAAGAGTTGGGCATTATAGTACTCAGGATAATGGTGAAAGGGCCAGAGACAGTAATAATATAATTAATAACGTATAGCAATAAAACTATATGATTCAACTGTATTTTAAAGTATAAATAATTTTTTAAAGAAACACTCCAGTCCCCTGAAGCATTTAAATTTAAGGGATTAACTGACTATTCCCTATGTCTTTTATTATAAAACTGACAATTTCAGGAGATAGTCATAGAGCTGGAAATGCTTACTCACTTGCTTTGCCACTTGCTTTGAACATTTTCTCAAAGTCTTAGTGACTAGTGAGCATTTCTCATATAGAAGCAAATACTATTGGCAGGGCCAGTATAGATGATCTCCCAGGGGTGGAGTGCACCTGCAGTAAGATGGTAAACAAGTATTTTTTTTGTCAGTAGGGCTTTGCTAAAGTTTTACAAAAAAAAAAGACTCTAAAATTAGCGATAATAGATTTATTTTTAACATAGGAGTGTTCCTTTAAGGAAGTCACAAAACTATATATAAAAAAAAAAAACAATTGTCAGATTTCTGTGGCACTCTTTACATTGAGATTATGGTATCAAATTATGATGGGCCTCTCTCATGTTCAATTGTTAAGTCTAGCACATGGGTTCCCAATTAATTTTTTCCTCTGGAACCCTTTGACATAATGGAACCTTAAAAAAAAAAAATTGGTGCCGTACTGCAGATACTAAACAGATAGTAGTACTTAGGAGCAGGTGTACTTTTGTGTGAACAGTTGGTGTTTGTATATAATGTTAGCGTTTTGATACAGAGGTGTGTTTGTATGTAATGTTTGCATTTGCGTGCAGGGGTGTGTTTGCATGTAATGCTTGCATTTGCATGGAGGGGTGTGATTGGATATAGTGTTGGCTTTTAAATGCAGATGTACATTTGTGTGTAATATTAGTGTTTGAGTGAAGGGTGTGTTTGAGTGTTTGTATATAAATTTGACATTTGAATCCAGGGGTTTTTGTATGTAATGTTTGTGTTTGCAGGAGTGTGTTTGCATGTTGTGTTGGATTTTGATTGCTGGGGTGTATGCACATATACTGCCATGTACATACAAACACAAACAAATTAACACACAGATACACATAAAAACATGGACACACACACATTCATATACACACTGACATATACACACACAGACACAAATACACACACATTGACACATGCACATAGTTTGACACACACACACTAATACACATACTGACACACACACACCCAAACACACACAAACCTTGACACACAGATACACACACTTGCACACCCACTCAGCTGTGAACATTGACAAATACAAACACACTGATACACAATGGCACATACAAACTGACATATACACACAGAGCTACACACACCTTGACACATACACACTCAGATACACACACAGATGTACACACTGTCACATACACACACCTTGACACACAGATACACACACTGACACATGAAAACACACACTGGCATACACACACACACAGTGACACATACACACACACACACACAATCTGACAT
>OW240912.1:47416704-47424290 GCA_933207985.1 Pelobates cultripes
AATGTAAGTGCTGCCTTTTCAGAGAAAACACAATGTTTACATTGCTGCCTAGAGACACCTTTAGTGGCAGTCAATCATACAGCCACTAGATGTGTTATGAGGCACAAAAGTAAATATTGATTTTACTCTGTTCCCTTTTGCTGCCATGTTAAGCGCGCCCTGTTGTGTGTGTCCTGTTGCTAAGTCACTCAGGCGGTCACTAGAGTTGCTTTCTGTGTCAGTGCTGCTCAATGTGCAGCACTGGCATTCAGTGTCTCCATGCTCTGCATGGAGGCTCTAAATGTTCCTCATAGAGATAAATTGATTCAGTGCATCTCTATGATGAGATGCAGACTGGAGCGTTGTGGCTTTTGGATGTGCATGTACAATAGCCTCCCAATGGTTTCCTATGGGAAAACAATGGATTGGCTGAGATAATCATGATTGATGATCTCAGCCTCAAAGATGGGCCAGCCACTTTGAGGCCAGCTCAGCAACACCAGTCACCTAAATATCTATTCCAGCAGTATAGTGTTAGGAATCCATGTTTGTATTCCTTACACAATAGTGTTCCTTTAAGACACTTCAGCCATTTCAATTAAACCTATATTTATTATGATGTTGAACCAGCCAAATGTACTTAGCTGAACATCATGCAAATCACATTCCACAATAGGGTCATGAGAAAAGCTAACAATTTCTAGGTGAGACAAGAGTATTTTTAAATCAGATGCCTTTTATGTATAGAAATATTATAAAGTATTATAGCACTGATCTATGCACAATTATCTCTTACATACCCACAAAGCCATTGTAGAATTGAATTTTGCAGTAACCATTGTTAATAATCCTCGGAGAGTATATTGTATCATTATGATCTATGAGAAATAAATCATCTCTGAAAATACTGTATAAACATTCCAATGCTAGATCATATCCAATCAAAGTATATGTTTCCATTACAGCAAGCCCCCATCAATTTCTCCACTGTGAATCTGTTGGTTATACATCGAACAAATATATATATCGAACAAAATAATCAAACTACAACAAATACTACTGCAACAAATACATTTGTAAATCACTGTAAGGGAAGTCTGCCTGGCAAAAATAAAGAGTGCTGGTTAAAGAGATTACCCACCCCTTGACTTCATTTTATTCCTCTAGAGCAGGGATTGGAACCTTTGGCACACCTGGAGGAACCACACAGACTCAGGATGTGAAGCTGTTTTATGTCTTAAAATAATTTAAGGAACACTCCAAGCGCCATAACTATTACAGTCCGCTTTAGTGGTTATGGTGTTAGGAGTGCCATGTCATACTCTTAAATGAAGTAGTCAAACCATTTGTGAATGGTTTGCCAACTTACCTGGAGCCCGCTGGACTCTGGCTAGTCTTCTGTGGGGACCAGAAGCTCCTGCAATGATACTCTGTTAGCTTCACTGTGCTGAGCCCTGGAGGGTCATTGGCTGTAGGGATTATGGTGTTTGGAATGTACATTTAAGTATAATCTATAAATATATTTATACCAAATAAACCAAATAATATTCACTAGGATCTTTATTCAGGGGTACATCATGGAATGCACATTAAATGGATACATAAGTCGTTACAGCCATGTCTCATACTTGCTGCTATGCTCTATTGTGTGTCCTACTGCTATGTCACTTCTATAAATAGCATCCAGTGAATTATATGATAATACCTTTTCTATGTGAAATTGGTGAAATAGCGGATCTCTGTGCTTGTGGATGGCAATGTGACTCGTTATTAATATTATAATTTTTTTTATAATAATATTTAGCCTCCCTTTTCCTGACTTAGTAAGAAGGGTACAGTGGATCCACATCCCTGGCAGCTAGTGGTTAGTTGCTCTGATCATCTTAGTAAATAATATTGCAGGAATGAGAACAGAAAAAAATCATTTTGTGTATTTTTATGTTTTTAGCACTGTTCATGCACTTTTTCACATAGTTAATAGTTGATGCAAGAGCTACAGGCAGCTTGCTTTGGATCAAGCATATTTATTGAATATTATATACCATTTGCATTCTATAAAGGCTCGAGTATTGCTACCATTGTAATCACTACAGTGTGCTGTGTTAGTTATGATGGTTGAGTTAACCGACCAATTAAACTTTTACTTCTTTTACTTAGACATAAAAGATACAACTTAAATCTAAAATAATAATAAAAATGATAATATTAAAAAATAATCATAAAATCAAGTGTGAGAAGACTATTCTACATTGCCTGCAAGTCTGTGATATTTGAACAGGCGAGCGTATTTCAAAGCATTTTCTAACCATGATCTTTATGATATACACTTAAGCTATTACATGGTACGATATATTGGATTTTTCATTAAGAGGTCCGCTGATATTTTGCACATCATAAATTGTCTCTGGAGCTAGGACTGGAGTTTCAAGGCTATTTTGCCAACAATAGCAGATTTACCATTTAATGTTACCAGATCTATAAATTTCATGACATTACATGGGATACTGTAAAACCAGTCAACCATGTAGCAATTTAGAGGTTTATTCCCCATTCTCGCTTCCTTTGCTTGTTTTAGATATGACTTATGGTTCAATATTGTATTTCTGGTCAGTAATGATTCAAAAGAGGTGCAAAAGAAGACAGAATTAATCAACGTGTCCAGAATATTTTCTAGTACATATAAATAAAAAACAACAACATTATAGAGATTGCTGTAAATAATGTTACTTGGTCTTCTTTAACAGTTTCTGTTGTGTAACATTTAACAGAAGCTAGTTTTCTATTTTTCGTCTTCTTTAAATGTCTGATCTTTTTTGCAAATTGACTTGAAAAAATAAAATCGAAAGGTGACTAAAGAAATAGGTGGAAAAAAAATCGGTATATCAGTTGTAAATGTAAATGTCAAACTATGAGACCACTAAAGAACAAAATACAGGAACATATTAATGCTATTGAATGAAATTATGTCAATTGCTCAATAACATGTCATTTTATTTTTACGTGTAATAATGTGTTTATGTATTTCAAATCTCCCTGTACGAGGTATTGACCAGATTGTCATGGAGTGGGGATTGAAGGTCCAAATTGGACTATTGTGATGTTAAAGGGATTTTTAAGTTACACACTTGCAGACCTTCTGGTCTTAATAGTGAGTTTGATGTATCTAATTATTTTATTTTTTCCCCTCATATTAATCATACGGATTGATTCATTTGTGATTACATAAACTGATATACTGATTTATTTCAGCTATTTCATTATATATTTTTTTTAAATCAAGTTTTCAAAATCTTACTAAGAAAGATGTTCTGTGTAGGGTCCTCATACACATAAAAATGATAATTCATTGTCTTCTTAATTAAGAACATTAAATTAATAGAATGCAAATCCACTTTTTGGAGTTCACAATAAATATAGTTATTTAATTTGACAACAATTTGACAACATATTTCCAATTTATTGATATGCTCTTTTTACACTTAACACAGTGATTTCTAATATGTGATTACAATAAGCTTTTTTAGAAGACCTTAACTTGTGTATGTATGTAACAATGTTTATTTGTTTCCTGATTATTACATTGAATTCATTGTCTAGTTAATGTTTCATTTGGAGGTCTTTGGTTTCCAACTGTGTACTTTCCATGGTGCATTTCCTCAGGTGCACCTTTTTCTTTCTTATTTTTATTTATTATCATGTTTATTATTTAACTATATCATGTTCTATGCTTTTTATGTTAATTTTCCGTGGTTTGCTGGGGAGTTCTATGCTTCACCCCAATTATCTAAGTAGGTTGAATGTTTAAATATCTCAGCAGTATGTTAGCATGCTATCTCAAAGATGAAGTGCCATGTGGCACAAAATGCGTTGGGAAATAACTGCCCTAGTTATTATATGTATCCATTTTGTTGTTGTTGTGGATTTGTTATAGATCAAGTTTGATCTATTTTTTTTTTTAAATGTTATGTTTTAATAAATTAATGAACTATAGATAATTTTCGTTAAGAACACTTTTGCACCGTGATGAGTGTTAGCAAGCGGATCCACCCTTGTGCACTGACAGCTACACACTGGCAAACATCCACACATCCACTGCCAGGCACACATAAGACACACAACAACAGACAAAAATAACAGAAGTACAACAAAATGTAAGCAGTTTAAGTCATCCTCCTCTCTCTCTCCTCTCACAAGGGTGGTTTCCCTGGAAGCTCAGTGGGAACCTGACACAGGACGCACACAAGGGGCACTACTGGGCTGTTCCTTCCTCCCGCATGATTTACTTTGAGCATTGGAAGGAAGTCAACAGATGTTATGTCTTCCCAGTGCAAGGGTGGACACTGTGCTATGTCCTAAGGAGGCACTGCATAAAGGAATACTAGATTTACCCCCCTCCTCCCTGATGGAAGCCCTGCTAAGCTAGCAGGTCAAGGCAAAGCTGCAGCTCATTCACCAGTGGTAGTTTCGCCGCTGCTTTGTCAGTTTGGATTTCAAATGGTTGATGGCAATTCATGGCTATGGAAAACACATTAACACATACACATATATTGTTGGGGCAGAACTAGCTGAATACAGTGTTTATGATGAAAGGACACTCATAGAGTTCTTGTACCATAACCACTGCAATAATCTGTTGGGGTTATGATGCCTAGAGTGCCCCTCTAAGAAACTTAATTAATCAAGATGTAGTACATCATTTTCTGTAACTTAGAGGAGAAAACAAGATGGTCTATTATGTCAATATAGCAAAGGAGAATAGAAGACTTAAAATTGTATTGGAAAAGCAGTTTGGGAAAAGTTTCATGGTAAAGCTTATTTTAATCTTAATAAATAGCAACAAGTCAATATTTGTACTGGACAGTATATAAAATGTCCAATTACAGGACTCTATGGTAGATCATTAATGATCAGAAGGCTAAGATTAGACAAACACATTTTTAAATAATAGTCTCTATTTACAGCCTATGGAACAGTTGAATTAGACAATTTATAACCTTCATTTTTTTTCAGTGCACTACAAATGCAGTACACTGCCCGTTAACAACCAAATAAATCTTACCTGGAATGAAAATTCTTAACAGGTTATCCAAAAGGACTGAGCTTGCAATATAGTATAAATGAAGAATTTGTGCTTTTGTTATATTCACTTAATTTCAATCAAAGTCAACTTAAACTCCCAAAAAAATAAAAACGTTGAGAGTCCCCTGGAAACTTGCACGCCAGTGACTTTAAAGCTAACTAAATCTATTTACAGTTTTGCCAAGTTGAACAAGCCAGGTTTATCAAAATTCCCCATTAACATTAAAGGAGCACTATAGTTGCCGGAAAACAAACTCATTTTCCTTTTACTATAGGGTCATTAGGCCCCCCTCCACCCCCACCTTCGTGGCCCCCCTCTCGCTGGGCTGAAGGGGATAAAATCCCTTCAGCCATTTACCTTTATCCAGCGGGGAACTCTCTGGGGAACTCTCCTCCTCCTGCCGACGTCAGATCCGAATGCGTATGCGCGGCAAGAGCCGTACACGCATTCAAACCGCCCATAAGAAAGTATTTCTTAATGCTTTCCGATGGATGTCCAGCGTCTTCTCACTGTGATTTTCACAGTGAGAAGCGCGGATATTGTACACTATGTTGGTGGTTTCTTGTGGGACAAAGAAATTACAAAAGCTTGTGAATTGCTATTAAATCTCATTATATCGCAGGCTTAAAAATGGGTTTCCGTGATTATGAAGCTCTGAAACCACATCATGTAGGATTTATGTGGAAATTATCAAGAAACCTTCCTGGTATAGTCATATTTTGGAAAATCATGAATACTTTGAATAATTTCAGTCAAGCAATATAGTGTCTGCCACAATTACTGCTTTTCTACTGTGGAACGAGCATAACAATTTTTATATGTATTTAAAGACATTTATGACGATAATGCAAAACACACAACTCTAATAACGTGATTACTCTCAGCTTTGGATGACAAAGAACAAGCTTGTTGTTACACTCGTCACTGTGACAAAATATTTACTGAATGATTAGCTGTGTTTGCAACCTTTGAATTCACTAAACTGTAATAAAATATCCCCATGGGTTACTTAGAAGACACAAAGGGCGTCATGCAGACCTCAGACATGTTACACACAGATATTTATACCTGCCATCACATTTTGTTACGAGACAGTAGACAGAAGATTATGAAGTTCTTTGACTTTGTCAAATACCGAAAAACCTACACACCAATATATAATTGTCTGTTTGCTCTTTACCATGCTATAAGCAAGAAAAAATATTTTTTTTTTCATTAAATATTTAATATTTATTAATATATTTTACAGCACCATGCAATGGTAAATGGAAAGATCATATACTGTATGTACATGAGAGCAGAACCCACTGAAAACAGTTGCCTTTACCTTTCTATACTGAGCATGTTCACTAAACAAGACATTGGAGCAGATTTTGTAGATTTATGCCAAAAAGACCAAGGCCTTGATTTAATATTGGCCTTGATTTAATATTCTTGAATAATCTTTTCAAATAATTTTACAATTTTCGATACTCTTTTTAAATGATTTATTATTATGAAAAATATTTAATTTTTATATATTTTTATATATTTTTTTATATTATTTATTTTTTATATTTGGATATGTTAAAAAAAATCAATTTAAAAATTAACCAAAAGTATAAAATTATTTGGAACACTTCTCTAACCATGTTAAATTGAGGCCCAAAATTGATTAAGCTTTCCAAATGATTCGATGCTGTCAGCAAAACCTTCCAAATTATTTATCTACATTGGTTACCATTAACATATTTGGGCATCATTTGGAAAGTTGTTTTAAACAGTATTGACTAATTTTAGGAAGTTTATTTAAATCAAGGCTTAAATTAGCAAATTTTCCTGCTTCAGTTATATCGGTTTACACTTTCAAAATTAGAAATTCAAACAACTCTATTTACAGCTTAAAAATAGAACCTGCAGGTGATGTCAAAGAGTTTATCACAAGAAATGGCACTTCGAATACAAGCTGCACTTTTTTGTTTGGCGATATATTGTAATTTTTCATAAAATGATCCCCTGCTATACATACATTTCTAGAAGTAAAGCCAGAGCTTCACGACTATTTAACCAGATCTATAAATTCTACGACATTACATGGAACCATGTAGCAATTTAGAGGTGTATTCCCTATTCACGCTTCTTTTAGAAATTGAGTTATGGTTCGGTTATATTTCTACTTAGTAATGTTTTGAAGATTCACCAAAATAGACAACTAAACTTCTTGAGTGGAAAATTTTCTGGCATTCATAAATAAAAAAATTATACAAAATTACAGAGATTACTGCAAATATTGTTATTTCATTTTCTTAAACTTTATTTTTCTTCCTCTTTACATTTCCATGCTTTCAAACAATTTGATTTGATCAATACACCTTTACGTCGATGTAGCAATCTTTTTCTAAAAGGTTTGAAAGCACATAACTAGGGATTGCTTATTTATATATAACACAGGTGTAATTAGTGATGTACTGTCTGGTTTTATTTATAAGGAAATACTATAAGCTTTTTGTCATTTGCTTTATTTATATATTTTTGCATTGATTTTTTT
>OW240912.1:47424390-47449152 GCA_933207985.1 Pelobates cultripes
TTTAATGTTGCTATGCTGACCTTATATTTTGTGTATATTTTCATGGATTCTTTTTTTATTTGTGATGAAGATTATTACATCAGTCAATAATAATATGTTTGTATGTGTCTAGGTGGAGCATGTAAAGCTTAACCCCTTAAGGACACATGACGGAAATATTCTGTCATGATTCCCTTTTATTCCAGAAGTTGTGTCCTTAAGGAGTTAATATGTGTCATGTTGTCAGTATTATTGTTTGTGAATGGTAATACATAAAAAATCTGAAATATAAGAAATGTCAGTATGTATATGTATAAAGAAAGGAGTTTATTACAGAAAAAAAAAGATTAAAAAAACCAAAAACTGAAATCATAAAATGATATTTATGTATAATTTAATAACGGCAAATGTGTGAAAAAAAAGGAGTTGCAAGAAATCCTGAACGCTATTCTGCAGATAATGTGTGGATGGAGACGTTCCAAGGTAAGAAGGTGGTAGATAAAAAGAGGCAATGAAGAATCTTAAGGAACAAAAGGGGAGAGAAATATTAAGGTTTCAACGAAAACATGTTTACTACTGAAAATGTTTGTCACTTAATAAGGGCGCAGGTGTAGAAGAAAACAAAAAACACAGGGAACTCAGGCAGCACATTTGTCAAAAAACTATGACACCAAAGGGAGAGAAAAGAATATTAACAGAAAAGAAAAAGCAGAATAAAGTTGGAAGGGACTCAAAGGGAGGGGGGCCTGATGATGCAGGCTAGGCAGTCCACAGGGATACACAAGGCAGCTGATGACAAGAGTTTGCCTACCGCAGGTTAGCGAGGCCATTGATTGCTAAAATATAGATTGTAGTTGTATGCTTACTTTATACACAACTCTTTGGGTAAATTAGAGCGCTCTGATAAGCAGCTTCAATAACATTCTGAAGACAGCAAATCTGCTTGAATGGATATTTGCTACTTGTTCTTAAAGAAGATCTGTCAGTTTCAGGGGGTTCACATAGACCCTAAAAACAGACACATGTTATGGGGGTCAGATGGCCACGGGGATCCATTTAGGTCTATTTTAAAGCCACAGTCCCCCTTTGGCTCCTAGTGCTTCCCCTTTGGCTCCAAGTGCTTTAGTTGCCAGGAGGAGGAGCTACGTCAGTGCTGTATTCTTGCACATGCAGGAGAATACACTGAGGTCTATTGAGGATCCGTGGGACCCTCCATAGATGAAGCTCCACTAGGAATCAATTTCCCAGTGCATGAAATGCATTTTTACTTTATCTTTTGTGTATTTCAAGCATGTCAAACTCAAAGGCTAACACGGGCCAAATAAACAAGGTTTAGGTTTGTGGGCTGCAAAAAAACTAAAACTTTAAAGAGGGAATTTATTTTAAGGAGACGTGCATTTGCATATAACCGATGTTTCAGTCTATCAAGGAAAGTTTGGTAATGGGATTGAAATGGTGCATGTAGTTGCACAGCTGTTAAAAACAAATGATGTTATCTTGTTGTATTAAAGTCCTATGAGTGTGTTCTTCACGTTGGCTGATATCATCAAACGTGATGATCTCAGCCAATCCAATGATTTCCCATAAGAAATCATTAGGAGGCTATTGTGCAGGTGTGGCAAAAACCTATGTGGCCTATCAGTTCAATGCCTCCATGCAGATCCAATCTAATACACAGCCCCCTCCCCCCATTCTAATAAACTACTTACAAATCCAATACATTGCCCCCCTCCACTCTAATTCACTGCCCCTTCACCCAATCTAATACACTGCCCCTTAATCTAATACACTGCCCCCTCCCTCCACTAATTTAATACACTGCCCTCCCCCCAAGTTAACACACTGTCCCTTCCCACCACTCTAATACACTGCCCCATCACCACTCTAAAACACAGCCTCTTCCTTCCCTTAATTTAATACACTGACCCCTCCCTGCCCAATTTAACACACTGCCCCCTCCCACCACTCTAATACACTGCACCATCACCACTCTAAAACACAGCCTCTTCCTTCCCTCAATTTAATACACTGACCCCTCCCTGCCCAATTTGACACACTGCCCCCTCCCCCAACTTAATACACTGTTCCCTCCCTCCCCCAAATTAAAACACTGCCCCCACTCCCCAATTTAATACACTACACAGGAAAATCCACCAAGCCCCTCTTCCCTTACCTTAAGATGAGCTGCCAGTCCTCCAATTCCAGCTCTTCTCTACTCAAGCAGACAGTCACTCTGGCGGTGGAAGGGAAGATAAGGATAAGACAGGGCTGGTCGCAGCCAGAGCACAAAACGGACCCAGGGCAGGTGGGCCGATAATATATTCACTGTGTGCCGCATGTTTGACATGCTTGGTGTAATTATACCCCACCCCCAATAGAATGTAAGCTCATTTGAGCAAGGCTGTCAGAACCCTCTGTTCCTGTACATTTGTCCTGTATTGTTGTAATTAAATGTATGTTATTCCACCTATTCTACTGCACTGCAGAATATGTTGGTTATTCATAAATAATACTAATAATGAATAAAGTATGCAGCTCTGACCAGCACATTAATTTATATGTTCCTCGGTTCTCAGGAACAAGGTCTCTCTGGAATAGGGTGTAATTAAATCCCCATTGTTTACGCTTAGTTCAGGTGTTTTTTTAAATGTCTATGGTAATGGAGAATACATGGACTACCGTAGTGGATGAATACTGTGCAGTCTGTCCCTAATAACTTACCCCTTAATTTACCCCACTGTACTGAGCCAGGAAATACTTAACATCCTTAAAATAGAGTGTAATCCCCTATCATTAAGATCCACTCACCAAAAATGCCCTCTCACCTAGACACACATATTGCTCAGCATAGTATTTCCCCCCAAACCAGAGTACAAGGCGAATATCAAATTTCTTTGGCATGATATAACCCTAAATAGATTACTCTCACCTCCATCTCTAGAGTATATGTCTCACAGGTGAGGAATCCCCATTGCAAACCTTTTACTAGTTAATATGTGCATGCGTATGTTGTTTGTAAAGTAATTTTAATTCTGTAAAGCAATCGTATTGTTTGATTATATCTTTATGAACGGAAATCCCCCCTCCCTTTATTTCCCTTCTTTTTCTTGTTTTATCTATTTTTTATGCCCCCTTTTGTTTTTCTTTGTTAAACGTTTCTCGTAACATACTTAAAAACATTTCCCAGAAAAAAATATTTTCAAATGTAGTCAGAAAACTGAAACAGTTATCTCTGTGAGGACACAGAAGTTTTATTTTCATGAACTTAATGTGTTTTGAAGCCTCCATGCTGTGCCTATCTATTTTTTCGTGTTGCTTAGGGACACCTTAAAGCTTCTTATTTTAGATTTAGATTTTACCCAGTGACACATCCATGCACACTTATAGTGTATATATTCTAAAGTTAATGTGGCGTGTATATATTCTTTTACACTATGGTAGTACACGTGAATCAATAAAAAGTACAGGGTTTACAAAGTAGAGCATATACTTACATCTGCTTCGGGATTTTTGTTTAGTGTATATATCATGCCAATTTGCAAGACTTGAATACAGTAAAAGGGAGTAATTAGACTGTTTGTACTGTAAAAATGTTTTGAAATACATGTGAACCAATGCAAATTGAATTAGTTTTACTCTATTTTCTTTTTTTCTGTATTCATATCATACATGTTGGCTGTGATACTGAATAAAACCCATCTGGTGTTCATGCCTCTCTCAGTCATAACTACAGTGGGTGAGAGTCAGAGTTGAAGGACTAATTGATCGCTGTATGATACACAGATCAATGGTTTATACTTTTTTAAGGGGGATTGAGTGGGTGAGAATTAAGACTTCCAGGGTTCATTCATCACTTTATAATACAACAAGCATTTTTTTTATTTTATTTTTTAAAGGAGTTATTGGAAATAGGAATTGGGAATGCTCAAAGTATCCCAAAGTCTCTTTTTCTACAATGACTTCTCCCAAGCCTTGGGTCATGAGTCATGTACACTTTAGGGTGGAATGTCCTTGAAGATGGGTTTAATGTTTTTTGGTTAATTAAATGCAAGGTTTGGGGATAAGGAGGTGTAGAGAAGTATTCATGCTCACCCCAAAAGCTCTCTGTCCCTCACTATCATTGTGAGTGACAGACCACTATGGTTATCTCTCCACTGCCATATAATACATTCATGAAGATATCACTGTTTAAGCAGGTGGTTGGGTTGATATACAGACATGGGTCCTGCTCATCATTGTTTAGTACAGTGATAAATGGATTAAACAAAATGTCCCTTGAAAGATGGTGCTAGAGACATTGGGTGTATAGGGGCAATGCAAATTCTTGTCACTATGAATTCCCAGATTTCTCTGTCACTTGTGTATAGTGAGTGACGGTAAAATGTAAGTACCCCTTTATCACTGTAGAATACTGCAAATGAGCATTTCTTTTTTACCTTCAAAAGAGTTGAGCCATAAGAAGTGAAAGATAGGACAGTTACTGTACATAATTACAAGTCTTCCTCTCACTCACAATCACTGTTAGCAAGGCTCTGAGTGGAAGCCTCAATGTTTAACTTAGTAACCAAAAATACTCTCTAAGTGGGGACAGAGTAAGCATGCTCACATCCTGGTGTTATTTTTCCACACAATGTGATGTTGTTTGTCATTCTAGTGGGAGATTCCGTTCCATTTCAGTGTCACAAAATTATGCTGTGCGCCGAGACGGACATGAACCACTTTACTCTTACTTGTTTTTATAGCCAATTTGATGTAGGCATGGAGTGATTTCTCTGAAGCAATTAAGTTACGCTTCAGTGTCACACTGATGACGCAAGATGCTAGGGCTGATTAGATTTACTCCAACATGGGGCCTGTGCCCTGTGATTGTCTGTAGTAGCCCGAGAGTGTGTTAATTTGTTTATAGACTATTGTGGTTACCAATTTTTGTTTGTATTCTGACTCTTCTGACTTTTCCAACTCCGACCTTGACTAATTTTCTCACTCTGTCATTATTCTGTACTCAGTTGACCTCGACTTGCCTCGTGTCTATTCTGTCTGTATTCTATGTGTTAAGCTGAGCCACATACAAACTGCCAACATAACTCTGTCTTCACCTGAATCTTTATATTTAATGGATGCACAATCATTCCATGTCTCTCTATTATTTTGTTTTTCAGTTGTGCTTCTTGATACCACAACAGCAATTGGAGAACTAGGATGGAAAACATATCCTGTAAATGGGGTAAGACTAATATATTTGTATTATTGCTTCATTTTAAGGCCAGATAGGTTTACTTGAGGTATCAATGTTGCATTGCATTTTTACACTTTATTCGGTCTTCTACATGCATAAACTGCACTGTATAAAAAGAAAATCAAATTTCTAGTAAAATATATCCCACATTGACTCAATATGTCCAAGATTCCTAGCTTTTATATAACCATGCTTGCACGTACTGCATTGTTTCAACTATAGCATATGTGTATTACAGATATTGCAATTATGTGCAATTATTTTTTTTTTTACTTTGCGCATGTAATCTTAAGAGCATGAGAATAACTTGCAAAATCTTGAAATGTCTTCTAAACCACTACGATTAATCGGTTTATTGGGTAGGTCATCTCTTTATGGTGAATGGGTTCAATAAACCTTCAGATAATTTACAGTGAATGTCTATGCTGTAAAATGCATGTTGTTTAGATGCATTTGAGCAAAAACAATGAAAACACAATATATCCAATTATTAGGCTTATGCATGGTGAAAAAAATAGTTTTAACCAAACCACTTTGTCAGAACAAAAAAAAAATGGATGCATTTTGGCCTTGTGGAGATTCTGTTCATCCAAATTTCATTATATAAATTTGTGCTAAAATTGGCTAACCAGTGTACTGCATATAGTATACATCATATACATATTATGCATATAGGTTGCAGTACACGGATAGGAGCATTTGCCAGCCATTTAGCTCACAATCAAGTTATAAAAAGTAGGAGGAGCAGTAAACAAACTATAATAATATATTTATATATGATATATTTATTTATATATTTTTACGGCTCCTCCTTTTTTGTCTCTATTGTCCACTTCTCACTTGACCTGTGAATAAAACATGCAATCACTGTCCCCAACCATCAATCATTTTATATTTCCCATTAATATTTTTTTTTTTTTCAATTGCGAAAAGGGTTGCACTCCATCACAAAAAAAAATCACAGGGTGTTAACTGAGTATGGGTCAGCACATCCCATAGAATATACATCAAAGAACAAATCTCAGGCACTCACTGTAATACTGTAATACGTTTAAAGCAGCTTTAGTGGATCCGCAACGTTTCGACCTGTACCCAGGTCTTCATCATGCTTGATAAAGACCTGGGTACAGGTTGAAACGTTGCAGATCCATTATAGCTGCTTTAAACATATTACAGTGAGTGCCTGAAATTTGTTTCTTTGATTAATAGTTTTTTTTTGGCAAGTAGATTTCCAAATCATTAATCAAACGGAACATGCTTGATAAAGACCTGGGTACAGGTCGAAACGTTGCAGATTCAAAAAAGCTGCTTTAACCGTATCACAGTGAGTGTCTGAGATTTTTTTTTTTATATATAATATTTTTTTTGGCACCACAAGTAGAATTCCAAATCATGAATCAAAAGGAACAGCTCTACCCATTGCATGATTTGTTTGATTCTTGATTCGGCTACATTTCGGCAACTCTTACTATGAATTGATCAACCCAAAGTCAGATGAATTACTATCAAAGCGAATCTCTAGGTCTGACAATTTTTCATTTAAAAAAATTATTAACTCCAAATAATCTCCAAGTCTGACAATTTTTCATTTAAAAAAATTATTAACTGCCTAATATCCTATCTTTATTTAGGTTCAGAATTAATTTTGGACACTAAACTGAACTTCCTTGATTCAGCTGAGCAGTGATCAATCACATGCTTCACATAAAAAAAACATAATCGACACAAGGAAAATAATATATTATGTTATAAACACTCACTCAACAGTTAAGTGAATATCCCCCGAACACATTTTTGGAATCTATAAAAACATGCATGAAAAGAGATATTAATAAAAACAAAGTTCAAACAATAAACAATTAAATACTGGATATTTTATACATTGTAATAAAATAATAAAATTACAATAATGTTATGCTATAGGGAATTCCAAATCTTCAGTCTTCTGCTCAGCCTTTGTGTGAGATCACTGTCTTATCTCACACAGTAGGTTGTTGGCAGGGGTTAGTAAGTGTTTGCTGCTTTAGAGCAATGGGTTAATAGGACCCTTCACCTCCTCTGAAAGATACTGGAAGGGAACTTACATTTTTTACTCTTCAAATCCAAGTTGTGATAACTACTGGGTGATTTGGCATTGACAAAATGTCAGTTCACAAACCAAAAAATAACCAATTTCATACCCCCATCATTTTAACAGCGTTCATGTTAATAACTGGAACCCTGCTGAGCTAGGGCACGCAGACATGACCCCGATTCATTTACTCTTTGCCCTGCTTGATATGAGTCGTATTAATATCAATTGCAAATCAGCAGGTAACTCATTCAATGAATCCCCCAAGCAATGTTAGATTCATATGTCAAGCTGTTTGGTAAATTAAGTTCTGCCAAAATAAATATGTCAATGTAGTGCAACATTTGGTAGGGTACCTAATAACGTAAGTGCTTTGTGAGAATGTACATATTTTATCAATTTTAAAATGACAAGAATCAACTCTTAAAAATGTACTTTTAATTCTGAAAAACTCCCTATTTCAAAAACTCTCCACTGTAAGGACGTTTTATGCTTGGTGGAGCTAAGCAGATTAGAAAAAAATGCAAAGTTCTGTGTGTGTCTTAATATGTAGATCTAGCATCTGGCTACTCAGACTAATGCCTTTTAAGCATATGGTATGTTCGCGCCCATTTGCAGCTCATATTTATAATTGTTCTAAATAATTAAGCTAAACAAATGGTATGCGCTAACTTCTGTAAAAATTATATAGAGTATATTATACCTCCTACGAATCGCAAAACTGTAATCCCTTAATAAGGCATTCTTAATCACACTGCATATTGCAACTTTTATAAACTACTACAGCATAGGCAGGCTTAACACTGCCGTTCATTTCATGTAAGAGACATATGCATCCTTTTTTTTTTTGCCTGGGAGCTATGGGGGAGATTTCAAAGTGTTCTGAAAAGAGACGGTTAATTTTTTTTTATCATTTTGATCATATTATATATTATTACAGTGTTGTAAAAGTAGCAATTTTGCCAACTTCTGCAAAAAATATGCATTTCAGAAAACTGCCACATTTCGAGGAAAAAAGAGAATTAAAACTGTAATTTTCTGTCAAAAGAAGTGTTGGAAAGATCGATAAATCTGCAAATTAATGTAAAAGTGTCACTGACACTTTTGCTAAAGTTACCCCTGTGTTTCTCAGAATCTTCATGGGAAATGTAGATTACAAACTTCTGAATTGTTCTGACCATTCCCTGACCATGATTTTTTTTGTTTTGTATAATGTGTCTGCACTAAACCAATCAATGTGTTATCACAAGGGCCCTGGGCAATGAACTATGCATTATATCACTGGATCTAGAGAGTTCCACACCATAATGTCATTCTTCAAACTATTTGAAAAAAAACCGCTGTTTACAATGATGTTAAATACTTGGTTAGTCATTTGTTCATGTGATTATTGATTTCTGTATTAGCGACTTTGTCATGATCACGTCTCTTATCTGCTTAAAGTAAAGTTTCTGCTGGTGTAATATTTGCTGCAATAGGCAGGAACAAAATATGTTTGTGTGTAATTTGCACTAGCTTTGTTGATAGAAGTACCAATGCCACAGTACAAAGTATTAAAAAATCAAATCGCCCACATTCCTTCGCACATGCAGACACAAGGACATACATTAATTAAAGGAACACTATAGTCACCCAAACCACTGCATCTCATTGAAGTTGTCTAAGTGCAGTGTCCCTGTCCCACTGAGTCCAGCAATGTATCACATTGCAGTTTTTGAGAAACAGCAATAATTACATTGCAGGACTAAGACTGCCTCTAGTGGTTGTCATCAGACAGCCACTAGAGGCACTTCCTTGCAGCTAAACGACTTTTGGTCACCTAACTGACCATGGACTTTCTCACACTTTGCATGAGGAGATCCAGCATCAGTTAAATCCTCATAGGGAAGAATTGAAGCCCCCTCGTCAGATGACGTTGTTGGATTCAGATCGCCAACCCAGGGCTAAGGGACATCATGCTGGAATCGGGTAAGTGACTAAAGGATTTTCTAACCCTTTAGCTCCTGTAGGGAGGGGAGGCTAGAGGGATTTGTATTCCTAACACTATAGAATCCCTTTAATGAGTTCTGCTTGTATCACAGGTCTTTGCTTACTGAAATAAAATTATATAACACTATAATTAAGAAATGAAATTGCCATTTTAAGTAATTTTACCTATGCACGTCAATCAAAACATTGATCTTTTTCAGCTCCATGTTGGCCAAACCCAGAGCGCAAAATATATTTTATAATGTGATAAGGAATCAAGAGCAAATTATCACCTGGTTCTCCTTATAGATTAGAACGCTGGAGAGATACTGTTTGATCAAGTGTGTTTTAATATGTTCTAGTGTGTGCTAAATAACTTGGTGTGAAAAAATGCTATACAAACTATATGATTTTATTTATTATTATTATTGTTACTATTATTAATAGTGGAAATGTGACATACAAATGTAAATGAAAGAAACTTTTTGAGCATAGTTTTCTTAAACATGAAAGGCTAGTAGGAAGTTATTTATGACACAAGAAGCCCAAGTGATCAAAGCCATCAATTTAATTTAGCATAACTTTCAACTCTGCTTAGATGACTGGACAGCTTAATGAAATTATGTGCGGCAGAGCCAAGACATCTTTGACACATTACTAAAGAAATTCAAACTCAAATGATAACCCTATATTAAAGCCAAGCTAGTTTTAAATTCCCTTCTGCTGCCAAATGGTTCCTTCACCTGGCAAGGTCATACGTGATTATGTGACAGTTAAGCCAAGGCTTTTGTCTGGCTCCAGGTTAATAATCTGATGCTGTGTTTGATAATTTGGTATTTATTGGTACTTATTATAGAAAAATACACAATCACTTAACACCAATGGGCATTTGATTTCAGTGACAAACAATAATATACTGTATTTATCAATCCAATGGGAGCCTTCAGATATGTTTTCCCTAAACAAAATAAAAAAAATGTTTAATTGCTTTTGTATTGCACAGCCATATTACAGTGCTTCTACCCGGGTTCATACAAATATCCCTGTCTCTCTTAGAGATTTTAGACTTTTAGCTAAAGACAGCAAGGTTAATAGTTAACATAGGATTAATTAAGAGGTTTGTCTTAAACAGGTGAGCTTACACTTAAGTAGTCACTGGAATGATGCTAGAAAATCCACCAGTTATTTAAATGTGCATAGGGATGCGTTTGGGATAGAGCACATGTAACTCTTTTTTGGCTTCTATTCTAAAATATAAAATGTGTTGCATACCTGATCCTGGAGAAATAATTGGCATGCAATCATCAATGGTACTAACCAGGATTGTGCATGGCAGAAAAATGCTCGTCAAAATCTTTCCATCTGAAAAAAAACTTGATTCGGTCATAATGCATTGAATATATGGCTCGAATGAGTTTCCCATGCAAACATTTTGGGAGAAATTGATTCAAGCAAAATGATGCGAAAACATCTATTAGTGGACTATAAAAAATAAAAAAAACAACTCAGCTTCTTTTCCACCCCTATAAATGCGGAGATATACACTGATCACTCACAACATTAAAAACACTGACAGGTTAAGTGAATAACATTGATTATATTGTTACAATATCACCTGTCAACAGTCAGTTGGAGTGACTTTGACAAGGGCCAAATAGTGATGGCTAGATGACTGGGTCAGAGCATCTCCAAAACGGCAAGTGTTTTGGGGTGTCCCATGGATACAGTGGTTAGTACCCACTAAAAGTGATACAAGGAAGAACAACCTGTGAACCAGCAACAGGGTCATGGGCACATGTATAACATATGTATAAAGACCATTCAATATCTCTTAATCAAGTTTTCCACCACTAACTTGTATGTGGTATATGTCTATTTTCTCTACATGTCTATTTCATCATTTTTATTAAATTTACTGATTTAATCCAATTGTCCTCAGAGAATGGCAATGGTATATGAGAAATTTTTCACCGCATTAACAGTAGTGTCTGAGAAGTTGGATCTCACATTTTAAAATGTCTCTTAAATTGAGCAGCCACCATTCATGATCCAAAACCATGTGAAGTTAGAAATTTTATCTTCAATTATTGCCTTTTCCTTTCATTGAGACTGCAATTAAGATAGAATGTAATGTAGTCAATGGCTAATTGAAAAGTACCAAATGTAGAATTTCCCAAATCACACACTGGTATCAATTGGAGCTTCTGGGATGCTTACTGTCTATATGAGAGTCATGACCTGCACCTTCTGGATAACCTTGTTATATTATCTCAGTCTATTTTATTGGTACTGTTTGTCTAAGACTTTATACTCTGTAAAAACCAATATGTTGACTGGCCAATCGATTCTTCTGGTTCTGGAGTATAGGATATAAGTCCATGTTTCTTGTTAAGGGGTATGCAACAATACATTAGTCTTTATATATAAGTGATATGTAATGATGCTGGAATAATAGTATGTAAACATAGATGACAAAATTATTGTTGGATTACACTTCTGTTAATTCTCTGCCAGCCAGTAGTCCAAATATAACTGGGTGGGGGGGGAGGGGGCAAGTTTTGACACCCCTCGGGATATGTAGATGAGTAATTAAGTGTAGAATCCTGTGGAAACCACAAGCTATTGTTTCTACAAGAAATGCATTTGTGTTCTTTCTAAGATGTCTTTTAAGGACTTTTAATTTGCTGCCAAGGTAAACTGAGCTGAATTATGAGTCATAAGTTAAGCTTTTTTCCAAGCTGTCATGCACAAGGTAATTAAGTCTAAAAATTTACATTTATAAATTTGAGCAGGGATTGATATAGGTTTTGGAAGTCCTTATTAGCATTCTACAGACTTTTTTTCAGCGGAGATTTTATTTTTTTTATTTTTATTTTGGCAGCTCAAATTGATTAGCGCTAATTGAAAAACTTATTGCAAATTGCTATGCTAATCAGGGCAAATCTACTCTATACATGTACACCCAGCTGAAAGCATGATAAGACATTGAAATTATTTTTTTTTTATATTAAAAAATGGTATATTCAAAAGCATTGATCATAACATTCGATTTTTAAAATTCGAACATTTAAAATTTTATATTTTTGCATAAGCTAAATTCTGGTTGCTTTGATGGTCTAATATTAAACATTTTTTATATTTTGGTTTCTGCATTTAAATTTGATAAATATTTTAATTTTCTGGTTATGTCACAGATGGATATATCTTTATATTTCCTTAAAAGTATTTAATTTGCAGAATATATCATTATTAGCATTATTATGATTAGCAGTGGAATTTTCCAACTCTACTGCCCTTACTGTAGCCAGCCACATCTTTTAAGAAGACTGATTTCTCATGTCCTCTCATCTTATATGGTAGCACCTTATTATTTATGTGGTTTGTTCTACAAACAGTTCCCATGAGATGTCATTATGTGAATTTTAAATATACTTTCACATAAAATAGTAATGAGATCAATTGTTAAACGGATCACTTCATGTGAACACTGTGTTTACTATTTATATAGGTAGGGACAATCAAAAGTTGTGATTCACTCCATTTCAATAAATATATATATGTATTGATTTGTACTTGATCCATGTATTATATAATTTGCCATCTTTCAGAGAGGGTATGTCAAAGAGGAAATGCTATACATAAGCTATAAGGTTCAAGTTAGAATCTGCCATTGTACCAGCTACACATTGACTTCTACCTTATATGAGTGAACTTACCGAACACGTTTCTTACGTTCTTTCTTCCTTTCTTTTCCTTTACTTCCATCCCCATTTCCTTAAATTTCCATTCTCTTAATTAAAATGTCCCTCCTATAAATGACATCCCCTCAACCTTTTTTAATCTCTCTCTGGCACCTGAATTAATAACACTGCAAATCTGACAAATACATTCACAATGGCCCAATTTTCTAATTAATTCTGGTATTTTAAATTAAAGGACAATGTACATGTAAATACACTCAAATTGTAGCAGAATGCCTGTACTTTATGCCCTGAGCCTGTTCTATTTGAAATCCACACACACACAAAGGCCAAACAACACCTGTGTCACTGGAAATACTCATTAATTGGGGCATATACTTATTGTTAACATATATAGATGTTACATTATGTATCAGCAAAAAAACTTTGTGGTCCACACACTCAAAGTACAAAATAGCAAGTTTACTGGGGAATCAGAACATGAACAGCAACAATTCGACCTCCAAAGAGATGTTTATCAAGCTGTTGATAAAGACCTCTTTGGAGGTCGAAACGTTGCCGTTTGAGTGCCTGGATCACCCTGTTCCTTGCATTTATATCTGGAATTTGCCAGCTTCAGGTCCAGATCTTCACCTGGTAATCCTCAATGAGATGAATGCAGATCCCCTTCTTCTTGCGAACAATCTGTAACAGGACATGCCAAGACGTATATTAATCAGTGAACAGAAAGAAACGGCTACCCTAGAAATGCTTTGCCAGTCATATTCATGAAAGTACCAGTGTCCTTATCTTTCCAGTTCCTTCTTTTACTCTAATTCAAAAGGAAATCTAAACGAGGTTTCTATTGTTGCACTTCAGGCAGTTTTTTTTTTTTTTTGGTTCTTCTCGCCTCCTGTATTGCAAACATTACCATTTACTGATCTGTCAATAAAGCATTTTGATAGTGATATCATGTTTTATAAGTCCGATCAATCTTTCTAATGAGATTTGGCCATCTTTCATTTACAGTTAATCGAATAGTCATATTAATTTAATCATACCAATATTGTTTGATACTTCTTGGAAATAGATGATACCTACTGATGTAATTTCAAACACCAATACTTGGGGGCGTACCATTTAGAAGTGTTCAAACAACATATATATTTTATGAAACTGAATCCAATATCATGTCATGCAGGTATCTCAGTGTCTAATACTAATTATGTATTTTGCTGGATATATGATCAACAGTTCCTGTTATCATTCTGATTGCAATAAGACATTTTTTCACGCACTTGATTTTTAATGTAAGCATAACTTTGGAGATCACTGTCTGATTAAATGTGCAAGGCCTCCAGCTGCTGCCTTATTTAAGAATGTCGGGAGGTAGATTGAGTGTCTTGCATTAATATTTATGGGGATATCTCCCAGTGCACATAATTTCTCTATACCAGATCTGTAAGCTTGCATAAGGCTGATTGTGAGCGGAATAGTTAACAGAGCATCATTCTTGTCCTATAATTCTGTACAAAGTCATTTTGCTTTTAGATTGTAGACTTTACTGGCAACTATCCTACTTAGTAGGCCCAAAGTATAATAAATATAGTATTATATCCATGACTACACAAGAATAGTTGTGTTCATATAATTCTATTATGTGAGTGAAATATTTCAGATGATGTTTCCAGTGGGGATAAACAAAAAATGATTCATGTCACATTTTACCTAAGCTTCCTTCATTCAAATTAGTAACACAATGACTATTTTTTCCCGAGACATTTTCTTCAAGCCTACACATTTCTCTAAAAACTAGATTTAGCACTAATTTGCAGAAAATCACAGACGCAACAATTTTTCATCTTCTTTACTGATTTGTGTGACAATATTTGTTGGTAAAAGTGACATTTTACTTGGAACACACATTTTTTTTTTTGCTAGATGCAAACCTTTAATAATGTTTCTTTTCTTTCATGATTTAACATCCCAGCTCATTTATACTTTAAGAGTGACGTATAAGAGCTAACATATAATAAAGTTTGTCACATATTTTTTCTATCTGATCAGCCCCCGAGGAGGCAGCCCAAAAGGCTAGCTGGGAACAGGGACATGTGTGAGTGTGTGTGTGGGTGGGGGGGGGGGAGGGGTGGGGGGGTAGTGTAATAAGTTCAAAGAAAGGAAGTCCTGTAGGTAAGGGGGAGGCCTAGGTTAAGGGGAGTGGTCATATATATTGAGGGATCCATTTTCTGTTACCCTCAGCCATCTTAATTATCCAGCTTGGGAACAGCTTCCCACCCTCCCTTTGTTATGTTCTGTGATGGATTTCTGTGTTGTGCTAATTGTGTTTTCTTGTCACAGCAGGCGGATGAAGGTCCTTGTCAGTCATGGTTGGACTAGTGGTCCAATGGAAATGGTTCAGGGTTGATCCCTCCCTCTCGGGATTAAGTTATGATGAAGGATGTGCCCACTAAGCCAAAGCCAGTGGTTAGCATGGATGGTATATTAAGTCATGGTGAAGGACGTGCCCACTGAGCAAAAGTCAGTGGTTAGCATGGATGGTATTGGAAGGCCAATTGTAGTGTATGGACAAGGGGGGAGGCAAGCACCCAGGTTATGTTAAATAGTTGGCAAGGATCTGGTAATGGAAGTTGCAGTTAATGAATGTCATGTTAATGTGTTATGTTAATGATGGTATTGTTTTAAATACAGCTGTGGCCTGTTTGTCACCATTTACGTCTTGCGTCAAGTTATTCTGGGTAAGTTGTTATAAGTAAAAGGGGGTTCGTCCTACACTATTCCAACTACCTTCACACATGCACATGCCAACTAGTGTCAAAGGCAAAAAACTGGTGTCTACTGCTAGTCGTTTTGCTCAATCCTTTACACAGTTGCTAGGGTAACAGCACTTTATAAGACAAGTAAGCAATACAAAGCTTTTTTGACTGCCTTCAAATTGCTCAGCCTTTAGTTGAATACATATTAACCTGGTTTGCATCTCTTTTATTTTGCAAGAATGGGGGAAGTACGTACAGTTTTTTAAAAAAAATTTAAAAAAATAACAAAAGGTACACGAAGACATACAGGGGACTTTTTAAAGTACTCAACACAAGCTAGACTGGACCCATAGTAAAATATTTAGACTAGCACTATTGGGGCAGATGTGTGCTATGGTCGTTGATGCCGCCCAAGAGTAGTGGGAGTTTGAGCACAGGACTTATTTTTGTGTATTTTTATTTACTTTTGTATCACACAGCCATGTTACAATGCTGCCGCCTACCCCATCTGTTTCTGACTAAGGTTAATAAGTATGCATGGGTTTAGAAAAAGACCCCTCTCTGTTTCTTTAGAGATTTTATTTGCCTGAAGCTGAAGGAAGCAAGGTGAATTGTTAGTGTAGGACCCACCTAAATGGGTTGCCTTAACGCGGCAAGTGGGCTTACAGCTAATGGCCATTGGAGTTACTAAATAACCTCCATTTGTGTAAATATGCTTCAGGATTTGGGATGTGTGCAGGTAACTCTTTTTTCTTTGGTTTTTACTCTATGTATTGGGGCTGATGTGTACTATGGTTGTTGCTGCTGCCCAGGAGTAGTGGGAGTTTGAGCGCTGGACTTATTTTTGTGCATTTGTATTCAAACTACCACCACTTGTTGGTCAAGACACTTTATTTCAGAATTTGGATTTCTACCTGTTGATACAGAATATCCGCTTTACATTACATTTCCAATGCGCATACAGATAAAGAACGGACTGGCACAATGACGTGTAGACAAGGCACCATAAGACACCAGTCTGCCCTCTCCAAGACCGTGCTACTGGGAGTATAACTAGTAAATAGCAATAACAAATAATATGTAAAATACTATACATACAATAAAGTAAAATAAAAATTACAAAGTCTTCAGAAACACATATAGCCCAAATGGAAATATGTTGCAGATTTAAAGAAGAAATGTCCTGATAGAGTTCTTGTGTTCGCTGCTTAGTTAGCATTTATAAATTATATCAGAACATTTACCATCAAGTGATCTGAAATTTCACTGTTTCTGTTTAATGTCAGTAGCAGCTGCCAAAATCCTTATTATGACTAGTGTGCTTCTAGACTCTCAGTACAAATTTCCGAATACATTCTGAATGCTTCCAGAACTGAAAGCTTGAAGTAGGACTGATTATAATTAGAAATATACCTTACCATCTAGACATACTGATGTGCTTCAGAACTGCAAGACACATGCATACAAAAAAAATAATTATAGATTGTTCTAGTGAGAATTACAACCAGATGTGTAGGATGCAGAAAGAAACATTGGTCTTCAGACATATTCAACAGGATTCTCTACATTAAATGTAAAAACATTTCAATTTGTTTTACTAATGTGTAAATGTATGTAGAATTTTTAATTAACTAATTTATATTTTGTTTATTTTTTCAATGCTATTGTTTTGACACTGTATAATTAACTCATACTATGTTGTCCCCTGCTGCTGACATGCACAGGTAGAACAATTAAGAATTTCCACTAGAGGTCAAGTTCCACCAACATTGTAGCCAACTAGAGCTATATCTCATAGGAAAATATCCATGTTTGTTATTCCTTTAGGCAAGTCACTTGCACAATTACCTTTTGTAATTGGATAACACTTTCCATATTGGTTCAGTAAAGTGGGGTTAGAAACTTGCCATTACAAATATAGAAAATTGACTATAAGCAATGTAAACGAGTCATAAAGCCCAGTCGAGTTGAGAAATACTGATGTCTCAAAGACGTCAGAATTCAGTACATTGAAAAATGCATAGAAGTGCCAAAAAAACAAAAGTTGAAAAATAAATCCATATATGGCACCCTGTTAAACTGGTAGGTACTTATTTGGCTAGCAACTCTCGCATAATAAGGTGGAGGAGAAGGAAAAATATGTGCGGGTCCCGTAATCCCCCAACAGTGAGTTGAGATTTCTCCTGGTGGCATATCCCAGGAGATTAAGAATATAAATAAAGTATATGTAAATATAGTGAGGTGTAAATATGATATCCAGTAAAGGAGAAAACAGATGTCATGGACATAGGTACAATGATTGGAAACAAAATTATAAAAAGTAGAGATAATATTAATAGGCATCAATTACAGTAGCTTGCCAAACTCCCAGTAGTACGTGTCACTGTTTTCATTAGAAGTTAGAAAAGAGAGTTTATTTAGATAAGTCTTTGCAAGGCAGGTGCTACCTCTACTGAGCTAAACAACCAGGAAGTCACAGGACAAGTTGTCTGATTGACAGCCAGGTGGTGAAACAACGTTAATTTTTAAAAGTGCCATCTCCTTTTAAAATCTTCACTTCACTTTTTGTATAATGAAAAAAAAGAGGGTACACTCTTTAGGACTTTGCTCCTTTAAGACTTTGGAAGCTGGTCCACGGGGGAATGAAGACCAATACTTCCTCTGTACATCAGTTCTATTGTGGTGTGAGAATTAAGTGTGCATTGTAAAAGAACATATGTGTGTATCATGATTAATTCTGCAGCTCTTATTTATTTGTTATTTTATTTATTTTAATTTGGAACAAAAACAAACCCACATTTTTTTTTATCAATACTATTCTTTATTAAAAAAATAATATATAAAATGATTAACTAAATGCATGCTTTTAATAATTTCTAATCTGTAAAATATAGTCTACTTTCCAGTGGGATTGTAACCCAGATGCATTTTAGAGGGCCCTGTGTTTAATTTTTCAGGGGAAATGTATTGGAAGTGAATGAATATTTCTACTTTGACACAGTTACCATTAATAACATTAGAGATGGAGTCTATAAACTTTTTTATGTTATTTACCCTATGTATGCCGCTTTTCTCATAAAAAAGTCCTTTGAAGACCAAAAAAAAAATCACTGTAACAAAAATGTATTTGCCACTGTACAATTTTCTTAGTTTTTAAAATTTTCTTTTTTTACCCTAAAATTCTCTTGTGCCTTAAAGATTACTATAGACTCTGTATCAGCCATGTCAAAAACTAGCACTAATGAACATTCTAAGGCACAAATATGGAATCAATGTTATTAGCATACTATGAGTCAGCAAAGAAAATAACCATTTATGAAAATGCAGCTTTGAATTTCCTCATTTTGGCTGTGTTTCCTGGGTAATGTTTTGTTTTTTTCCCTGAGCAGAGAAGTGCTTTTGACTTAATAAGCAATTCATTTTGAGTGAGCTCTCCATGTGCAAGTGGAAAAGTTTAATAGACGTGCGCTCTTCCCTAGGAAATAGCCTCTGTAAGCAAGAAAAAGTAAGTGGTTGATAAGCATTTAGATATTACCGAAAGTACTATGTTTTTCCTAAGCAATATGAGCCTGCAAGCATTACAATAATTCACTGGTGCAGAGTTTGTTTTTGGTTTACTATTTTAGTATAACTGATTATGTGTACATATAGATCAGTGGATTTTGTTATGTTTATTGTTGGATGAGGACTATTTTATTAGCTAGAATTCATTAGATACTTTACCACTTAATGAAATGCTTTTTAAGCAACACTGCAGCTGTTCGTATGTTGAAAACATTTTGATTGTATTTGGAGAGTTAATGATGCTCAAGTAAGTGCCAATTGGATGAATTCCTGACGATTTTTTGCAGTGCTGCATTAAGGCTAGTGGGATAGCTCAGTTGGTTAATGGACCA
The DNA here is from genome assembly GCA_933207985.1 of Pelobates cultripes. Classification (NCBI taxonomy): domain Eukaryota; kingdom Metazoa; phylum Chordata; class Amphibia; order Anura; family Pelobatidae; genus Pelobates; species Pelobates cultripes. Next base: position 47,443,995 of record OW240912.1, read on the forward strand.
CATTTAGAAGCTATATGGCTCTCCAGGTTGAAGACTTGACTCCACTCAAGTCAAGTGCATGCATGCTCAGATGTCTTCCACCCAAAATGCTGGAAAAGCATTCCTCCCATTAAGACTCGTGGACTATGCGTCCTCAAGATCTTGTATTGTAAGATCTGAAAAAAATCATAATAATCAAGGAGTAATATTATTAAATAAATATACTTACTAGTGCTTTAGTTGCATTCATAGCTATAAACACAAGGGGATCAGGTCCAATTGAGTAGATCCCAAGACTAGTTTAATCTCTAAATAATTAATGGAGATGATTGTCATCATAAAAAAAAGAATTTTTAACCATCCTATTCCAAAATGGAATTTCACACTCGGATGTCAGTAACCTATGGAGCCACTTGTGCAAAATAAAATGATGATTGCATACTAGCATTAAAACAGATCTGTCACTTTAGGGGGTTTTGGAATATTTAGCAAAAATCCCTGAAAGTGACATCTTCAGGGATTGTCTAGTGGCTGCAGGGAAAGGAAGTTTTACTTAAGGAAGTTTTACGGTAGTCCTTTTGTATTTCATTTGAATTTCAGTGAAATTCAAACACAATCAGGATCATTATTTCATAAAGATTGTATATTTATGAAATACTGAAAAGTGATAGAGTCGCTTTAAGTGATATGGATATCAGCTCATATCACACACTTTTGTCCCTAATGTGCACAAATGGACAGTCCTAGCATGATATCCTCTGTGTAACCTATACCCTTTAACTGTAACTGTATTATTATTACCTGAGTGTAAAATGGTGCAAAGCTATGTGTCCTCTGCAACCAATCCATACTATGTATCCAAACCATCACTGCCTCAGGGGAAACTGTAGCAACGCACACTTGACCCTAACTTGTATTCTGAAAAGCAATTTTTGTTTTCCTTTGAGCAGTCGAGGTGCATTTAAAAATACTGTTTGATCACTAAAGCAGAAATAGTGGTGGAATATTGACAAGGTAAATGCAACATTTAGGCCAAAATACTCAAATTGGAAAAAAAAAATAATAAATGTCTCAATAGCCGTACTGCCTAAATTGGTTGGAGAATTTCACTAAATTTTCCTTGCAAATTCTGCAGAATTCTCAGTCTAGTGAAGAAATCCCTGTACACATTACTGTCCCTCCTAATAACTCTTCAGATGGTTATCTTAATCCTGTTTTAAGAGGCTCATATTCCATGCTTAGACCTGTTAGAACGACTTCAACTACTGCAGCAAATGGAAAACATATCTATCCAATATTTGAAGTGTAAATCATGCAAAATATGTATTCACCAGAGTGTTACATAATAATTGCTATATAGCACATCAATATCTCTGTGACATTAATTTAAGGTAAATGTTAAAGCTAATCCCTCTTGCTGCTGATTGAACCTGTAACATGCTATTTGCAGTGTGAAGCCAGGGAACAGAATGCTTTCATAACAGAGAAATTCTTCACAGCAGAATTTCCATAGTTGCTGAGACCCAGGCAGCACAATCAATTGTAAATGATTTATAAATCACACTCTGTGTATTACTTTAATTTGTCTATGCTACAATTAATCTGCACATAAAAATAAAGTGCAAGGTGCATACAGTATAAAATGCAAATGCCAGAACGTTTAATCCATTTAGTTACAGCAGCAGTAGGTCATCAGGAAAAAGCAAAACTGAACACATTTTGATCCAATTTAGCATTTTGCCTGAGAGATCGGTTTTAAAGGGGCCGTTCAACAAACATAGTCATAATTTGCTCTGCTATTAACTGTTACATTGGGCTGAGTATATATATATATTGCATTAACAATGAAACAGCTGTCCATGAGTGGTTTACTGGCTTTGCATCTTTTCCTAAGTTGTGTTTCAAAGTTGTTGTATACAGCAGACTCAATCCCTGTTTAAAATGGAACAAAACAAAAATGTGATTCTTTGTTAAACTTATTTGCATATGCCCACCCAGAATCCTTTGCAATAGTAACATCACTGCAGATTTGTGATTTCTGTGGAAAAAGCAAGTCTTAAGGCTTGACTGGTGTGCAGATTTTTGTTTAACATTGTATTCATGTGGAAGGGGTTTTCAATCACATTTTTTTCCCCACCATAATCTTTTTGGTTTTTTGTTATATATATTTTTATATATATATATATATATATATATATATATATATATTTATAAAATTTTATTTATTTTCCATACATACTATAAATTTACTAATTTTAGCCTCTTAAACCTCTTAAAGCCTCTTAAACCAAGAACAACATTGCATTGTTACAGTATCCCGTGCATGTCATGTGGGACTCTTAAATCCATTAATGGGGTCATATTTTAATCTATGCATTTGGAAATAAATATTCCTTGAGAATGTCAGTCTCTTGGCAAGATTGGAAATTAGATCACTGACATTTGCATGGTGTCAGTTTTCCATAACCCTTAAAATGTACATGATTTTTTATTTTTTTTTATTAAGTGATTAATATGGGATGTTAGCATTATCTAAATTAACCCTATCACTAACAGTGTAAATTGTGCAGATTGGTTTTGTGTTATTTATTTTTTAATGATTTTATAATTGTTTAAACATATTTTGGGTTTCTTAGGGATATTGTTTAAAATTATGTACAGAAAATTTCAGGTAACTTAGAATATTATAAATGAAAATTTAGAATTAAATAGCACTCACTATGCTGCTCAACATTTATAATTCCTCTTGTTCTCTCTCTCTCTCTCTCTCTCTCTTTTTCTCTCTTGCTAATGTTTGTAACATAACAAAAATGGCTACTCTACCACTAAAAAGACAGATGGCTTTTCAATGATTTGGCAACCTGAACATTCTGTCAAGGCATTCAGAGATGGCAAGAAAAAGGCTATTCTCACAATTTAGCAGATGCTAACTTAAATTTAACAAAACTCAAGCCCTGCATCATTTGAAATAATCCTAACCATATGTGTTGCCTTACTGTGGAATTGTATTGTAATTGTACCAATAGTTGCTGAGGATTCTGCTCACCTTAAAGGACCGCTCTAGGCACCCAGACCACTTCAGCTTAATGAAGTGGTCTGGATGCCAGGTCCCTCTATGATTAACCCTTTTTTTTTTTTATAAACATAGCAGTTTCAGAGAAACTGCTATGTTTATAAATGGGTTAATCCAGCCTCTAAAGCCTCTAGTGGCTGTCTCATTGACAGCAGCTAGAGGCGCTTGCGTGATTCTCACTGTGAAAATCACAGTGAGAGCACGCAAGCGTCCATAGGAAATGCTTTCCTATGAGACTGGCTGAATGCGCGCGCAGCTCCTGCCGCGCATGCGCATTCAGCCGAAGAGGAGAAGCGGAGAGGAGGAGGAGAGCTCCCCGCCCGGGGCTGGAAAAAAGGTAAGATTTAACCCTTTCCCCTCCCCAGAGGCCAGCGGGGGAACCCTCAGGGCACTATAGTGCCAGGAAAACGAGTATGTTTTCCTGGCACTATAGTGGTCCTTTAAGATGGTACAAAATAAGAAGCAAATGAAACCACAATTCCTTTCCATTTAAGTTTTACAAAAAGAAAAAACTAACTTAGATTCTGTTTATTTACACTTTCTACATAACTTAACTTAGATTTTTATTTAATTTACCGTTTCTTTCTCAAATGTAAAGTAAAGGCAAAGTCACACTTAGGGAAATAAAGTCCTGATTATGGATCTTGCTCAGTGGCAGCTTTGATTGGAATTTTTTGTTGTTGTGTGAATAGATTGGAAAAATAGACTTGCAGGGCTATTCATCAAAGTGAGAACTATCAAGAATTCTCTCTTCAAAAATAGCAACAATGACTATCCCATCTAATTTTCCTTTCTTAAACATAACAGCATTATTCAGTCATAAGGGAGCTGAGATCACAGTTTTTCTTGCCCCAATGTTTTGGCCTTTCTAAAGGAAGAAAATATCAGACGTGTATTAATTTCCGATATAAATAAAACAAAATAAAAAATCAGGATTTGTGGTGCGTGGTCCCATTTCTACTTCGTCTTGATTATCTACACCAAGTTTGCATCTGGTGCTTACACTCTATTTTGTGATTTATGCAGTAATTTGTATAGAAACAAAGAATGTGACGGCAGATAAGAACCATTCGGCCCATCTAGTCTGCCCAATTTTCTAAATACTTTCATTAGTCCCTAGCCACATCTTATGAGTGGGATAGGCCTTATGCCTATCCCACTCATGCTTAAACTCCTTTACTGTGTTAACCTCTACCACTTCAGCTGGAAGGCTATTCCATGCATCCACTACCCTCTCAGTAAAGTAATACTTCCTGATATTATTTTTAAACCTTTGTCCCTCTAATTCAAGACTATGTCCTCTTGTTGTGGTAGTTTTTCTTCTTTTAAATATAGTCTCCTCCTTTACTGTGTTGATTCCCTTTATATATTTAAATGTTTCTATCATATCCCCCCTGTCTCGTTTTTCCTCCAAGCTATACATGTTAAGATCCTTTAACCTTTCCTGGTAAGTTTTATCCTGCAATCCATGAACCAGTTTAGTAGCCCTTCTCTGAATCTTAATAAATCAATGACAATATATGTTTTCTGTAATTGTGCATATTTTTTGTTTTGTGTGCATTGGAAGAGCAATCTATGCATATGAATAATTTAACGTTATAAGGTTCATATGTTACGTGTTCATGTTATGTTTAAAACAAGCATTATGCTTTTATGTCCATAGTACCAAAAAGTATACCAAATATACTTTTTTTTGTGTAAAGCAAAGTGGTCAGCAATGGAGGGTTTACTGTCTATAGTTTTTACCAACCAAAAACAAAATGGTAAAATTAAACTTGTTTTTTAATGTTTTATAGTTTAATGATTTTTTTTCACCCTATGACACCCTGCAGGCTATTAATTTTTTAATTTCTAATGGACAAGGGAGAAGATTTAAAAAAAAAAAAAAAAAAAGTACATTGTTCAAATATACAAAATATGACATGATATTAAAAGTGGTTAAAATTACTTTTGGATGTTGAAAGAGTGTCTGTAATGGCCAGTTGGAAATTATTGCGAGGACCTCACAATCACATAGCTGGGTTAGCTGGCTGCTGCTTTGCCAGCAGGGGGACTGCCTGTAATGACAGTTAGTCCCCCTGCTGGCTGGAAATAAAATAAAATGAA
>OW240912.1:47449252-47481592 GCA_933207985.1 Pelobates cultripes
ATGGAGTAACACATAAGACCTATTTGAAGATAAATTCACAAGTCAGAATTTCACATGGCATGAAATGCTTAAAATAGCTACTGCCGACTCTTTTTTGTTTTACATGTAGCACAGGAAATAATAATAAATTAAATTCTGAATTCTACACAGACGTAAGATGTAAGTTAACCAATCCATTAAACCTGCTTCTTTATGTTTAGTTTTACAATTTTGTTAAACATATCATCAACGTTGAAAGTTAGCATATGCAGAAGAAGATGTTAAACTGTTGAAGCATTACAAGTATTACTCAATGATGGACAGTTATTCACACAAGGACAGTGCCTGTACAATTGTTCATTAAAAGCTTTTATAAGCATAGTGTAGCCGAACAATCTACATTCGTATTGCATATTGAATTGAGGTATATATTCAATATATAGGATCATTGTGGCTCTATATTGAAATGGTTTAGCACACAATTAACTGTGCATCTGTTACATATTAAAAGAATAAACTACTTTACATTAAATACAAACATTTTATCTAGCCTTATACTTGAAAGAATGAGGTTTCATATTTCACATTTCACTCCATATCCCAAGTAGCAACAACATAAAATGTATGTTACCTTAGATCATTATTTCAAGCACCATAACCAGCCCAGTGTTTTGAAGGGGTCATGGTGCTTGGAGACAGTATGTGCTACGTTTCAGTTTGAAATGATGCATATACAGAGTTAAAGACCTTTACTGCTGGAGGTGTAACTTCACTATTAAATCTTTACATATTTGACATCTGTCATCAGCACACATGGCATGCTGGTGACAGATGACCAATAGCAGCACATCCCACCTCCCTTGGATGTCCTTCCCCTTCTAGTGAAGGGAAGTAATATAATGGAAGGAGTATTGGGCTACAGGGAGAGCTTGGCCTCAGTGCTGGATCACAGGTAACTTTATCCTTTATTTCTTTAGCAAGGGTTACTCTAACCCAAACCAGCATTTTATTACACACATTTTTTTGCATGTTAAACAGACACACATTTGTTGACAGACACACATACACATTCACTGACAGAAATGCATGCATACTCACTGACCGACGCACTCTCACTCAGTGTCATACACACACCCAACCAGAGTCAGATACACACATATACTCACTGACAGACACACACACTGACAAACACACATACACACTCAGTGACAGACACACATAGACAGTCACTGACAAACACTCAGTGACAGACACACACACACTCTCTAACAGACACACACACACTGATACACTCACAATTTATTTATTTTTTTCATTTCAATGCACCCAGCCTCTCTACCTTTGGAAGTGCTGGAGTGGATTCTCTATTTCCCTGGGGTCCAGTAAGGATCCCTCCACTGCTGTGCAGCCAGTCAATGCAGGCGGCGAGGGAGCTGTGATCTTCTTGCTCTGCTCCCTTGCACGCCTCTTAGTGATGCGGGAGTGACTTCAACAATGCATATGCACACTGTGACATTCAGTGATGTTTAGTTGGTTTTAACAGGTAAAAAAAAAAAGGATTTCACCATGACACCCAAAACTGTACTTGGCGTGAGGCGGATGGCACTTTCAGGGGGGAGGCCTAAACAACGCCATCCACAAATGCTCTGGCAGATGCCCTGTCAGCCTCTTGTCTTGAGGGGCTCAATAACTGGCCAGCTGGCCACCTTGGGGCCCCCTGAGGCTGACATCTGATCATTTTGTAGGCTGGCAGTGAGGGAGCACTGTCCTCAGAGCTCTTCCTGCTCTTTTCCCTCAAACTCTCTCACTGCCAGCCTACAAAATGATCAGATGTCAGCCTCAGGGGGCCCCAAGGTGGCCAGCTGGCCAGTTATTGGGCCCCTCAAGACAAGAGGCTGACAGGGCATCTGCCAGGGCGTTTGTGGATGGCGTTGTTTAGGCCTCCCCCCTGAAAGTGCCATCCAAGGTGAATGCTTTGTTCGCCCTTGGCCAAGGACAGTTTTGGTTGTCATGGTAAAAACCCCTTTTTTTTTTTACCAGTAATACCAACTGAACATCACTGAATGTCACAGTGTGCATATGCATTGTTTAATTTATTGACCATGGATATTCTTAATGGAAGCTTCCACGAGGATTAAGTCACACAGTTATCTTCATTTAAGGTGGTTCTGTGAGCATGACAATTACATTAGTTTAATTCATCAGAATGTGCAATCCCATGATGAAAAAATAGACAAAGTGAATTTCAAATTTAAGGTCAAACAAGGTAAATTTGAAAAGTCAGAAAACTTTGGCCTAAAAGTTGAAATTCACTGTGAATTCTCACTTTAGTGAATAAACCTGAAATAATCTTTGGGATGAGGCAGGGTATTTATAGGATACTTGTGTGGCATAAAATCAGCTGGAATAATGTGAATCTATTGAGTAACCATGGGCAGAACAGGATTACCCATAAGGTAAATGTATGTGGCTGTTGGGGGACTAGGAGGGAGCTTGCCTAAGGCTCCATGGTATCTTAAAGGAACATTCCACACATATAGAGAACTTCAGCTGTTTCATTCATTTCCTGGAATCACTTCAACAGAAATCAGCACTTTTACAACTGGGCTCAAAAGCACGTAACTGGCCATCATTCAGACAGCCAGGAAAGTTTTTCTCTTCAAAACTAATGGAAGAGGCAGGCACGCTATGCTCAATGAGAAGAATAGGAAAACCACGATCCGTAACATGCGCACTTGCGACTCCATCAAAAGCATCCGATTGCTGTATTACCTGCTACTGACTGAAAATATGTGCTTGGTAAAAAGAGGGGAACTTGCTACAGGACTGCAGCTTTTGCAATCTGCTTTTTTTTTTTTTAATTCATGTACCCACAAATAAAAATATGCATAAAAAATACAAGCGTATTTTCTTTGGGGTATACATACTAAATTGCTATCTAAAAGGAATGTTCCCTTAATCCTTCTCTGAGCCTCAACCACAGTTTCTACAGAACATATTCAGCGCCATTTCAAAACCACTTTATGAAATTTTCTTTAGCTATTCTGTTCAAGTAACACAGATAGAATTGCAACAACTCTTCTAGTTCACACTGTGGATGAGATGATGGAGAGACTGGAGGTAATGTAACACCTACTAAGTTGAAGATCTCTGGACCAAAGATCAGTGATGTCTATATCTGTAACCTTCTATTTCTATGATAAATAAAATAATAGGTGCTTATGGTGGAAAGTGTCATGTTCACATTAATAACCAGGAGGTTCCCTGGCTCAGACACCTCTATCTTGGTAATGAATATTACCTATCGCTAGTGTCTGCAGATTATTTTATGTGATTGAGTGTCCTACCAAATGTAATAATCATAAGATACCAGTCTGTGTTTATATTCATTGTCTATACTGATTTTACAAGGCTGCTGTATGTTGCTTGCCTGTCTTAAATAAAGATATTATTTAACAAAAATTATCATGTTTCAATATTAACAATAATTAAAGACTTAGTTTTATGTAGTTTAGTGGAGGAAGTGCAGTTTCATGAACAGCAGACACTTCCTATTGGTCTACGACAACGGTGTCCAAAAGGTAGATCCCCAGATGTAAAACTACAAATCCCTTGATGCTTTGAATTCCTTTCGAATGCCATGAGAATGACAAAGCATCATGGGATCTGTAGTTTTAAAACAGCTAGCAACCTAACCTTTGGGAACCCCTGGTTTATAAAAAATTAACTAATTACAATTTTGTCAGTGGATTCTTACTGGAACAAGAAATCATGCATGCACGATTTTTACTTTTTCGGTACATGAATGTTACATTCATAGAGGATATTTCAGTCCTCTCTAATGTCACAATAAACCAAAAGTAAATTCGGTAATGATTGAGTATTTTGTAACTTTAAGCCAAACATGCTAGGTGTGTGATGTTAACATAACACGTAGAAGATGACCATTTGATTGTCTATTTTACATTTTTGGCATTATTTCTTCTTTAAGACATCAGCATTTTTACCTGCACTAAGCAGTATTTTCACAATGTGATTATATCTTCACTGACGGCACCTTGCTGATAAAAATGTAAATTTAATGCTTGGTTGGGCTGAAATCGCCATAATTGACTTTACATTCACTGACATGCTGTAAATCGCTACTAAGCCTTATTATAATGTAAATCTTTTATATTACAAAATCACTTATCTCGTTAAATAAGGAAAACAAACACAAACTAACACGTAACTGCAATACAGTTTTTATTTTACTCTGAGACGTAATTATATTTATTGAGTTATTGCAATTCAAGAAACTCCAGTAATAATTACATTTATAAACATTTTTTTATGCAATGTCTTGGCTGGAAGGAACAGTCTTGTCATCTATGACTTGCCTTACTTAAAAGTGAGACCTCTATACTTATTTTTGATACATTTTAACAGTTGGCATCAGTCAATGGAATTCCAAATGAAGGACTTGCATCAAACATCATCTTGTTAAAATCAATTATCTTCTTTTTCTTCTAATAGAAGAGACAGGCACATTGTCTTGACCAGAAGTCAAATATCACAGGGATAAAAGGACTAAAATCTTGAAGTGCTGTAAAAGCTCATCACATGGAAATTGCTGATCTAAACCAAATTAATAATAAAAGTGTTCTGTTTGAAAACTATTTAGAAAACCTTTACACCAGGTATTTAACCCCTTAAGGACTGAGCCAATTGTACAAGTTGTAATCAAAACAAAATGTAAACAAAACCTGGTATTTGCACTATATGTCTGTTCAACCATAATTCTACTCGTTCATTTTAAATGCCCGGATCAGTCAGAGGGGGTCTGCCTGAGCTCCCAGGCAGACCCCAGGATCACAATGAAAGTGCACAGACAAACGCTCAATTCTATGTTTTGCTGACATATGACTTTTTGGATGAGCCACACAAAGATTGGTGTGTAAAAAGAAAACCAAGTATAGGACTATATGTCACAATGTGCCTATAATGGAACACACACACCACATATACATACACACGCACATACACGCAGACACACACATTTATGTATTTCTTTATTTTAGCAGTGCAGGATTTTATCTACTTCTTTGTTAGTCCACCTACTGCACAGTGCTGCCAGACATTTTGGTGCTTTATAAATAATAATTGGTTTATAAATAATAATAATACTATATTTTTATTATTATTACTGTGGGTAGCTGCTGCCACCACCTATAATATCAAATAGATGTCTAGTAGGACAGAAGGGATAAAGTTACCCCTCCCCCACGAATACAAATCCAACAATTCCATTTGCCTGCTTACAGTGGGCCATATGTGGTCATGTAGTCAGTGGTTCTAAAAGATCTAAACTTCGTGTGAAGTTTAGTTTTGACATCCAAACCAAAGTCCGTATAAAAAAATCAACAAAACACATTTCCAACATTTGCATAAACTCCTCAAAACATCTTGTAGGGAGAATAAAGAAAAGTAAGTCTGAACATGATGAGGTGTCCGTCCTGGTTTCCATTACCAAAAATGTACAGCAGATCCATAGCTTTTCATATAATGTATAGTACTGAGCCTAAACCGACTGCTTCATGGTATTACGACTTCCAAATGTTTTAACTCCATATCTTCCAGTGCTGTAATACACTGCATGTGAGAAGAAATGTTATATGGATGAGAAGCTTACTACTTGGATGGGCCATATATCATCCTAACAGTGTTGTAAATACAATAAGAATTTAGGAACCGACTAGGGGATTTTACATGAAAATATATAAATTGCAAAAATGAACTGAATTGCATCTAATGTCCCATTCTAGCTATTTTAACCTGCAATTTGAAACACCCTGGTCAACTTCCAGTTTAGTGTGAAAGTAGTGAAGTCATGTGAATGGAAGCCTTTTAAAATAAGCTGGACATAAAACTTAATTTTCCAATACAATCCCCCAGTATCCTAACATGTTCCATGGCTTGGGAGCTGGGATACGCTGGCAGGGAAGCAGATAGGGAGTTCCCTAATAGCTAGAAGGAGTGCATACTCATAAATGAAGATGATCCCCCAATACCTTGGCACTGCCAAATCTAATATATAATCACTACTCCCCCTCTGAAACCCATAATGTTGCCAGCCACTCTTAATACTCCAGGCTGCTCCAGGGAGAGTACTTGCCCTTGTGTCTCCAATCCCCCCTCTCTACCTCTGGGTCCACCACTGACTAGATGTAGTTTAATAGAAGCTGTACAATTTTGATTTGTCTGAAAGAAAAATGAACAAAAAGCTTTTGTCAATCAAATTTACTTTGCTTTTTTTCTAAAACACATTAGTAAGAACTTATAATGGAAAAAGTGTCTTATGTATTCTGTCAAATATTTTATATAGTGCCAGTTATATGATTAATGTAGAAAATAATGCATAGAAGCCCAATAGTTAAAAGCAGGCAATTGCCATTCAAAATTGAAACTATTACAGCACAAATGCAGTTACCTGATCTTGAAGGTTTTTGGTTCGCATTTTCGTATTTTTTTTAAATTCTTTATCTAAGTCATTTTCAAATTTCTGAAGTTTTCGAAGGTTATGTTTAAAGAGTAATTCTGGGATAATGTTCTAAAAGAGGAACATTTATCAGGAACATTTGCTGCTAACTACTCCACTTTTAGAAGTTTGCACTAAAATTACTCTTTGTGACAGATCCTCTGTCTCTGGGTTATAAATCTATCCTATGGTTCATCTGTTTATTCACCTAAAAACCCCTTCCATTCCCTTGCTGGTTCGTCTATTTGTTCACCTAAAACATTTTCCATTCCCTTTGCTGGTTTGTCTATTTATTCACCTAAAACCCCTTCCATTCCCTTTCTGCAAAATGGCACTTCGGATACAGTTGAAGGGTCGAAGTAGTCGAACACGTGGCGGCGGCCATCTTATTTAGTTGAACAGTTACCTTCCAGAGAAATTCAACTATTCATTCGTATGGGGGAAGACCCCAACCAAGCTGCAGCGGTTCGTGGAGTCTGCAGCACTTATGGTGTCCGGTACGGTGCTGATGGACCTTGGTGAGCACTAGGAGCATCCGTCGGCGGAGGGTCCATCACACTCTTATATAACCTGCTTAGTCTTAGTCATCTTGGTGCTAGGTACTGCTGAATGAAGTAGGCGTGCAAGTCTGTGGGTATGTGTCTTCAAGAAATGCCTTGGTGATAAGAATCTTGTTTTGAATATTTTGAACAAGTACAAATTTAATAGGGTATTTGTAATGTTAAGGTAGTCTGATTTGAATAATGATCAATTTTCTTACTCCGGGGAGCACTGGCTTAGACAACAGTACTAACTACAACAGGGGGGAGTGAAGTCCAACATCTAGACAATAGAAAGGTTTATATCTTGGCCTGATAACCTATTGCCAGGTTGCCTTTGCTATAATCTTGGCTGTGAAAGACTGGAATGTCTATGACTGAGTAGAAATAATGGTAATGGCATTGACTGCAAAACGCAAAGTTAGAGTCTATAGGACTGGGGCAAATAAGTTAAAGAAAGGGGTATGCAATGGCTATCACTGTCAGAAACGTAACCTATCTGAAACAGCAGCAAGATTTAGGCTGCAAGAGGATAAAGTAGGCACTACATTTATGTAAAAGTAAATTGCAGCATAAAATGTAATCAACATCTAACTTAAAGGGACACTCAAGGCTGCAGTAGACTCCTATTTGAATTAAAATAATGCAAAAAATGCTCATTTTGAAAGCAATTATGGAAGAAGCTAGCACAGCAGTGGACACCCTTCTTCCCAGATTAGTCAAAGAAAATCTTCAACAATTAGGAGCCTTGTATTCTGGTTTAAGTTGTCTGATTGTATGCCAGCACAGGTGAAAAAAAATGGTTATAAAGGTTCACTGTAAGTACCATCAAACCTTGCATAATTGTTTTGCTAATTGGTTCTTTATTAATGTATTATTAAATCAGCTGCATACTGACTCACTAAACAGTGTATTGCAGGGAACTGTAAAATGTATTTTTCTAGATTGACTTATTTATTTAAATAATTATCTATTTAATGCTTTAAACAATTAAGGATTCTTTTTCAACTCTAATTATTTATTTAGACATTTTTTTTTTACCATGAGTAGGGTTTTCTGGAAAGTATATATTAATCAGGTCTGAAAAGCTAAGGATACATGTGAATTTGAGCGTTTGCTACTTTGGGTTTTTGATCCTTTGACAATGTGTGTATTTTAATATTATTGCAGAACAAAGCAGCATCATGGATTAAAAAGAATTCTGAATATATTGAGATTAATTTTTAGTAAAGATGTATGCACTACACCCCCACAGCCACTGACTGGCATTAACATTTGTTACACAATCTGTTTTCTTTCCACAGGATTTCAACATGATTTTTTTCTGAATAGAGAACTAATTTTAGGATTTATTTGAATGAAAGTTTACAAGAAAATTCTGTGACTCATCTAACTTAGATTTTTGTTAATTTTCTGTTTATCTATTTTTTTTCTTGAATTAATTACATTTAATTACATTTATTTATTTTCTGTGATAGCACTCCAAGGATTTCATTAACAATAGTAGATAAAACTTAGCTTTTATTAAGATATACAAAAAAAAAAAAAAAATCAATGTTTCAGTTTGCATTCTAAACTTTCATCAAGACCCTGATAAATATGCACACAGGCCAAACTTACAGGGCAATGTCTTGCAGGCCAAAGTCTTACAGGCCAATGTCGGGTGCACACTGTGGCTTAAAGTATTCAGATAAGGGTTGTAGTTAGTAGCACCAACGTTTCAGTCTAATCTATGGACTTTCTTCAGGATCAACAGCTGTTGATCCTGAAGAAAGTCCATAGATTGGACTGAAACGTTGGTTGTTTTTTAACTTGGACTAATGAAGTAAGAATTTTAACATGACCATGAGTGTTGCTAACTATAACATATATGTGTGTATGTGTCCTTTATTATAAAAAAGGTATTACAAGTTACACATTACATGTGTTTTTTACATCTACATCACTGGACTAATACGGCTATAATCTCTACTTGAACACTATGGAAGATATATATAGTGTTACTAACTACAACATGTATGTGTGTATGTATCCTTTATTATAAAAAAGGTATTGCAAGTTACAGATTTTACCTGTTTTTTTACATCTACATCACTGGACTAATGCGGCTACACTCTCTACTTGAACACTCTAGAAGATATATATATATATAGATATATATTGGAGCCTGCTTCCCTACAACATATTTCTTATTGCAGGCATTAATTAGATCTTTAGCTGCAAAAATCCCCAAGAGAATGGATGTCCCAGGTAAGTAGACTAATCTCATAAGGGCAGTCCTTAGGTGGGTAGAGAGTAGGACTTGCTAATTTATTTATAAAATATTTTACCAGGAAAGATACATTGCGATACATTGAGATTTCTCTCGTTTTCAAGTATGTCCTGGGTCCCTAAGAGGGATCCATTGGTGTTGTAAAACATTAGTTGTCAGTGGGCTAACACAATAAGCAAAAGTAAACTATGCAGGAAATAGCATGCTCGCTCAGAGACAGTACAGATCTCCACCCTGCTTCGACAAACCAAACCAAACAGTGGCTTGCTTCTCTCAAGAAGGAGAATGATGCCTCAATCAGTGTATAAAAAAAAAAAAAAAAAAGAGATGTGCTTTTTTCTTTGTTTAAAACGTGGCATAATCCAACAGTGGAAAATAGCAATTAAGGAGCTAACACCTTTCTTTCTAGATGACATTTCTTCAGAGAGACCAGATATAAAGCTCTTACTGCTCCGTGTTGCTGATCTACAAATCAAGATCAGACCACAGGTCATTGTCTTGTAAAGGCCACATGAAGACGAATAATGTTTTATCATATTTCCTGATTGGAAACTTATAATCTCTAAACACATGGCAAGGTTAAGGGGACGGGGGACCAACAAAATATGTTTTTTTGTGCTGAGGGCACTAGACTTAAAACGTCCTCTCCTCTGTAATGTGATTGCTGCAGCAATCTGCATGGCCACATTTGGTAGGGTGAGGTCTTACTAGCAGAGTGATGCACTTACTTTAAATTGAAAACAACCCCAACTCAACTTAAGTCACAGCTGGGCTCTTCGACACAGAATTTTGCAATCCATTTTTTTAATTCACTGCATTTTATTTTTTAGTGACATAACTCCCTTGTATTGCCCAGTGTGTATGCACGCATTATGGAGTACAAAAACCCACAATAATTTGCTGTGTGTACATGATAGCAATAAAACACAGCAATAAAACTCATAGAAAAGCGTAGTTAAATGTAATTAAATAATCTGTTAATGTCCTCTGTAACTCAGACTGCTACACATTAAACTGACTATCCATAGATCGTATATTTATGTTAAAACGGACTGGTATTGCTGCCCCTACCAGTCACGTCCTAAATACATTTCATAATTCAAATGTCCCAGTTCGGCCATTTAGTTTTTACAAGCCACAGTAAGGCTGTCAAATGGGATGGCCCTGAGAAGTACTCAATGGTGGGAAGCACAAAGAGTACTTTTTATAGATCCCTAATCCTAAATAATATGCCTTGAGCTTTAATTGTTTTATGTTATGTATTTAATAAGGTCTGGCCATTCAGCTAATGCTTGTAAATGATTAACAACCATTCTCATTCACAATAACTCTATGAAACAAAAAAGTCGAAGCTTGTTTAAATATTCTGCTACTGTATCATGAGTTGCATCAGCTACATGTGCTGAACACATAGGATCAAGATAACGAATGAGTTATTTTCAGAATGCTGTTGACTACAGTTACATTGCAAATAGCATGCCGAAAAGTAACATTTAAATATTGCATTACTACATTTTTTTCCCCATCTGGTTTTTAATAACACTTCTGCTAATTCTTAAAACATTCATTACATGCATGCACATAAAGCAGTGTTTCTGATGCACTTTCTCAATTAATAATAAGTTGGGCAGGTCTTTTGTAATGGCTTAACTTTTAATTAAGAGAAAGATCAATATAAACCTTCTGATTAATTCTGGGAAACCTATTGGTACTACCCATAATCTATTGCATAATAGATCACTATGGCATAAATCATGCAGGATGTGCATATTTCTTTTACCCCAAAGATCATACATTATAAATTAAAGCTTAGATATGCCTTCATTTTGAAACAATAATGTCTATGCTAAGTGAAATATCTTTCCACAAATCGCACGTGTTGGGGTATGGGTCCTGCCGTGTGATTGTTATAAAACAAAAATAAATATGTTGGTAGCAAACTATTATTTCCTACACGTCTGTAAATAGCATGTTGTGATTACACTATGTTTGTGCTGTTTTCGTGAATTTTCCTGATTCAGAAAGAAGCTGATACCAAATGATTTGGTAATTGAACATGTGAGATAGAGCTGATGGTAATATAGTTTGACTTGCCGTGGGTGAAGGCATATCTACTAAATATAGTAAGGAGCCAGCTGCTGACCAATTAATATTTTTTTTCCCTGGGCAATAGGACGAGGTAAAATTGCAATAGGAGTAATACCATTATGCTCCCATTGTTTAGCAATTGAGAGGTTACATCAGTTAGCTATGGCTAAACTGTCATTCAAGGTTTCATCCCACTAGCAATGTGATGGAGCCTGTAAAAGTATCCCGCACCACACCCATGGCCAGAGGGTAGGAGTTAAATAATAGTGACAAAGGGTGGGCATGCTATTGTACATCCCACACCCAACCTATGGACTATGAGATTGGCTGTGGTATATTAAAATGACACCATTTAACGTGGTTTTTTTTTGTTTGCTATTGTGGAAAGTATAGAGATTACTATTATTTTAGATTTATTTGGTCCCTACACCATTAAATGTGATAGCACACCACATAAATGTAAAGTTACTCACCATAAAAACTCTACTCTATTAGGAAACTGCTATATTTAGGGGGTTTGCTAAGAGCTTGGTGACCCCTAGCCAAAGGGGGGAGTATTAATTGGGGAATGACCTGAGGCAAAGGGGGAGCGGGGAAACTTTATAATATTAGTCCCCTTTACCTAACAATAATAATGGATGGAGATGGTAGAGGGGGGACAATGTTCTGCCCTACTCACTGCCCAGGGGTGGGCATGGGGTGTGGACAATCGCAGGGGGGCTTACAGCCACCAAACCATTACTATAGAGTAGGACCTTTAGAGACTGGGCAGCAAATTTAGGACTTTAGTGAATAAACCTGAATATTTTTAGAGACCTGAAAGAGAGAAATTGAGCACAGTGTATCGTAGCAGCCATAAATAGTGCAAAACATAGACAATCAAAACCGTAACAGTAAGACAGGTATCTCAATATTTTAATCATAGTATAGAACATCCAAAAAGCAGAGATGTGTGTAGAATACTCAACACAGTTATATATGATTCTTACTAACTGGTATAAAGTGGCTGCATAATGCACACAAAAAAGACAGCACTACTCATCTTGATTAAAATTGGCACCTAATGAAGAAGTGAGTAATGAGGAAATAATGTATGCATACATATGCTAATGTTCATAATTTCATTATCACTACTGTTTAGCATATGAAATTACAAGACTTCAAAGCCCCCCATCCTGGCTATTAATCAGTACTTAAAAATATTACTGACAGTTTGAGCTGTGATGCCAGCAGCCCTAATATTTAATTAAAATAGCAAATTTGTAGGGAAAGGCTTCAATACAAAAGAGACCGTTACTGGGTCTCTCTTTTCCCTCACCCCATGTACAAAAGCAGGAAATTTGTATGGGATTTTAAAAGCAGAGTATGCCTCCTGGCTCCTTATGCAAATCTTACATTTATATTTGGGTTAGAGAGTAAATAAACTCTGAATTAAAGGGTTAAGATCACTCGACTTCACAATGTCTGCTCCCACCAATCAGCTGTAACTGAGCATAACTCAGGTGAGTATAAGTGAGAACATCAGAAAGAGGCCGTTCTGGATATCTTTAAAAATAATGCTTTTTTAAATTTTATTTTAAGAATTATACGTAATGCTTACTGCCTGTAATTTTCGTGATACATGTTTTCTTGTTATGGAAAGTAAGTATGATTTTAACTTCAAGATACAGTTCCTAGCTGTGGGCCCCTGCTGATAGAATTGATTTTGGACAAAACCATTGAGAGATGTACAGTTTACGTTTTTATGTTACACACCTATGCTTGATTTGAACCTTTTTAAAAGTCTTATGCTTGGGTTTTAACTTTTTAAAAATATTATTTTACATACCTTCCAACAGTCCTAAATTTGACTGACTGTCCCAATTGTAGGCCCCTCTACTGCTGTTCTACAGTGGTCCTCAAGTACAACACAGATGTATTAGTTCTACACTAAAGTAGCTCAGGCCATTTCTGTCCTTTCAAATGTATTTCATCAGTGCTGAGGGGGCAAGTGGTCAGGCCCTTCGACTCAGCCCTCCTGTGCCTCCTGATCCTAATTACGTAAGATGACTACTGCATTTTATTTTCCAGAGTCTGCAGACTGTAAAAGCTTTGGACAATATCAGGACTGCCTCTTGCCCTCACTTGGGATAAATGTACAGTAACTGTCTTATCTACACAGCTTGATGCTATGCTTCATTCCAGCATGGGAATAGACTTGTCAAATTAACTACAAAGAAATACAGATAAAGACATTAAGACTTTTTTTTTGGCCATTTAATGGAACCCAAGCAGCATACTGACTGTTTCAAATGGAGTCTGATAGCCCAGGCAATTAAAGTTCTTTTAGAAGGACCAGCCCCAGGGATAATCCCCGGATAACTCATAGGATTAGAAGACAAGCAACATACACACTGAATGATATTCTCTCAGGTATAACAGTGCATTTGCAAAATGATAATACTGCTGTCGCTGACTGCTCACATTTGTGAACCTAACTGTGATCAACAAAGCATCTGCAACATCCCAGCAGTCTCTTCTAGGTATCTCAGCTTATTTATACAGATTAGAAATGATATGATAAAGACACTTTGCATCTCTGCTGTGTTATATTTGTCATGGGCTGTTTGTGGGAACAGCAAAGCCTTGTGACGAGAAAGAAGATGCGTAGTTACCACTAATGAAATTACGGTAAAGAAAAATCGTAATGATAAGCAAAATGGCAGATACACATTAGAGAAGAAGAAAAAAAAGTTATCTGCATTTAGAATAGAATTCTATTCACAATTAATGTCTCGCTATCCCCCCATTAAAAAAAGAGAATTTACCATCTGGATAATAAAATGCACATTGTAATCACATATTAATAGAGGAGAATGTAAATATTCATATAGTTTGTACTGATTAGCTTGTGAGAACTTTACATGGAGTCAGTTATAGTATCAATTTTATTAACTAACTACGAACCAGAAGATCATTCCATGATCTCTTCATGTCTGTTATACGGCTGAAATCATATGTGCTGGTATCTACTCTCTAAACCAGTGTTCCTCATCCCAGTACTCCGGGACCACCAACAGTCCAGGATTTCTGTTTTTCCCTGTTTTATTCCAATGGTGATACTGACAAAACCTGGACTGAGGACTGGGTTGGGGAACACTGCTCTAAACAGTGGTTTTTGGTTTCTTGAGAACCAAGCGGAATAATTTAGGATTAAATAGCTGAATTAGAAAAAAATTATCTAATTAAGCAGTTTTTGATCACTAATGGTGATTAATTGGATTTTTTTTCCAACTCAGTTATTTTGTGCTACTAGCAACTGTTAGCTGGTTCTCAAGTCACCAGAAATCCCACTTTAATGAATCGATCTGATGCTCTGACCTTAACTTTGTTTGGTTTTTATTAAAAGTAAAACAGAAAAAAAAACACAGAATGAGAGAGGCAGGATTTCTTTAGTTTTATTTAGTGAGTGAGCGAGCCTTTATTTCAAGAATGGGGTAAGAAAGTTAAAACGTCACCAGAGTCACCCATTAGGTCTCATACTGCCATAATGCAGAATTCAGTAATTGGAGCTTCATAATAGTATTGTTTGTTATCCCTAGCCATTAACCCCTTAAGGACTGAGCCAAATGTACATGTTGGGAGCAAAACAAAACGTAAAAAAAACCTGGCATTTGCGCTATATGTCTGTCCAACCGTAATTCAACTCTTTCATATTAAATGCACCCACACTTATTATATATTAAATTATATATCATTTTATTCAGGGGAAACTGGGCTTTCATTTAATATCAAATATTCAGCTATGAAACATAATTTAATATGAAAAAAATGGGAGAAAATAAGAAATTTTGTTATTTTGTAGTTCTACATGACATTTTAACTGTCAATGTGATAATACTGTTTGCTTTTACTGCAATAAAATACACATATTTGTATTCAGCAAAGTCTCACGTGTAAAACAGTACCCCCTATGTACAGGTTTTATGGTGTTTTGGGAAGTTACAGGGTCAAATATAGCACGTTACATTTGAAATTGAAATTCGCCAGATTGGTTACGTTGCCTTTGAGACTGTATAGTAGCCCAGGAATTAAATTTACACCCATAATGGCATACCACTTGCAATAGTAGACAACACAAGGTATAGCAAATTTGGTATGTCCAGTATTTTTTAATAGCCATTTGGTCACAAACACTGGCCAAAGTTAGTGTTAGTATTTGTTTGTGTGTGAAAAATGCAAAAAACTAAAATTTTGGCCAGTGTTTGTGACTAAGTGGCTACTAAAAAAGACTGGACATACCCAATTTGCAATACATTGGGTTGTCTACTATTGCAAATGGTATGCCATCATAGGGGTAATTTTCATTCTTGGGCTACCATAGGGTCTCAAAGGCAACGTAACCAATCTGGCGAATTTTAAAGTGAAAAAAATGAAACACAAGCTTTATATTTGACGCTGTAACGTTTGAAAACACCATAAAACCTGTACATGAGGGGTACTGTTGTACTCGGGAGACTTTGCTGAACACAAATATATGTGTTTCAAAACAGTAAAAAGTATCACAACAATAATATCATCTGTGTAAGTGCTGTTTGTGCGTGAAAAATGCAAAAAAACTTCACTTTTACTGGCGATATCATCATTGTAATACTTTTTACTGCGTTGAAACACTAATATTTGTATCCAGCGAAGTCTCCCGAGTAAAACAGTACCCCCCATGTACAGGTTTTATGGTGTCTTGGAAAGTTATAGGGTTAAGCAAATTAAATTTCCTCTACTTTCGGCATGTGTTATCAGGCAGGTCCCGCTAATTGTAATTAATTAAGATACCTAATTAAGTAAAAATATTACATAAATATATATGTAGAATTAATATATGTATATATATATATATATATATATATATATATATGTATGTGTATATATATATATAATTTTTTTAAATATTTTTATATATAGGTATATATAGTGATATATACGTATATATTTATGTATATAGATATATATATTATTTTGTTCTACGTGTATTTTGATATAAATATATATATATTAATATCACAATACAGTTAGAATGAAATAACACACATCTATATATTTTTAATTATTTATTTTTAATTAATTTTTTATTTTTTTAACGTATTTAAATTTTTTTTTATATTATATATAAATATATATATAACAATAATTATATATATATATATTTAATCAGTATCAGTCTACGTGTAATTTGATATTAATATATATATATATATATATATATATATTAATAGTAAAATACACCTAGACAGTGTATGTGTGTGTATGTATATGTGTATATATATATACTTAGATCATATATATATATATATATAACATATATATATATATATATATATATGATCTAAGTATATGAAATTTTGTTTACACTGATTTTAATTTCATTTTATTTTATTTCCAGCCAGCAGGGGGACTAACTGTCATTACAGGCAGTCCCCCTGCTGGCAAAGCAGCAGCCAGCTAACCCAGCTATGTGATTGTGAGGTCCTCGCAATAATTTCCAACTGGCCATTACAGACACTCTTTCAACATCCAAAAGTAATTTTAACCACTTTTAATATCATGTCATATTTTGTATATTTGAACAATGTACTTTTTTTTTTTTTTTTTTTAAATCTTCTCCCTTGTCCATTAGAAATTAAAAAATTAATAGCCTGCAGGGTGTCATAGGGTGAAAAAAAATCATTAAACTATAAAACATTAAAAAACAAGTTTAATTTTACCATTTTGTTTTTGGTTGGTAAAAACTATAGACAGTAAACCCTCCATTGCTGACCACTTTGCTTTACACAAAAAAAAGTATATTTGGTATACTTTTTGGTACTATGGACATAAAAGCATAATGCTTGTTTTAAACATAACATGAACACGTAACATATGAACCTTATAACGTTAAATTATTCATATGCATAGATTGCTCTTCCAATGCACACAAAACAAAAAATATGCACAATTACAGAAAACATATATTGTCATTGATTTATTAAGATTCAGAGAAGGGCTACTAAACTGGTTCATGGATTGCAGGATAAAACTTACCAGGAAAGGTTAAAGGATCTTAACATGTATAGCTTGGAGGAAAGACGAGACAGGGGGGATATGATAGAAACATTTAAATATATAAAGGGAATGAACACAGTAAAGGAGGAGACTATATTTAAAAGAAGAAAAACTACCACAACAAGAGGACATAGTCTTAAATTAGAGGGACAAAGGTTTAAAAATAATATCAGGAAGTATTACTTTACTGAGAGGGTAGTGGATGCATGGAATAGCCTTCCAGCTGAAGTGGTAGAGGTTAACACAGTAAAGGAGTTTAAGCATGAGTGGGATAGGCATAAGGCTATCCTAACTATAAGATGTGGCTAGGGACTAATGAAAGTATTTAGAAAATTGGGCAGACTAGATGGGCCGAATGGTTCTTATCTGCCGTCACATTCTTTGTTTCTATACAAATTACTGCATAAATCACAAAATAGAGTGTAAGCACCAGATGCAAACTTGGTGTAGATAATCAAGACGAAGTAGAAATGGGACCACGCACCACAAATCCTGATTTTTTATTTTGTTTTATTTATATCGGAAATTAATACACGTCTGATATTTTCTTCCTTTAGAAAGGCCAAAACATTGGGGCAAGAAAAACTGTGATCTCAGCTCCCTTATGACTGAATAATGCTGTTATGTTTAAGAAAGGAAAATTAGATGGGATAGTCATTGTTGCTATTTTTGAAGAGAGAATTCTTGATAGTTCTCACTTTGATGAATAGCCCTGCAAGTCTTTTTTTCCAATCTATTCACACAACAACAAAAAATTCCAATCAAAGCTGCCACTGAGCAAGATCCATAATCAGGACTTTATTTCCCTAAGTGTGACTTTGCCTTTACTTTACATTTGAGAAAGAAATGGTAAATTAAATAAAAATCCAAGTTAAGTTATGTAGAAAGTGTAAATAAACAGAATCTAAGTTAGTTTTTTCTTTTTGTAAAACTTAAATGGAAAGGAATTGTGGTTTCATTTGCTTCTTATTTTGTACCATCTTAAAGGACCACTATAGTGCCAGGAAAACATACTCGTTTTCCTGGCACTATAGTGCCCTGAGGGTTCCCCCGCTGGCCTCTGGGGAGGGGAAAGGGTTAAATCTTACCTTTTTTCCAGCCCCGGGCGGGGAGCTCTCCTCCTCCTCTCCGCTTCTCCTCTTCGGCTGAATGCGCATGCGCGGCAGGAGCTGCGCGCGCATTCAGCCAGTCTCATAGGAAAGCATTTCCTATGGACGCTTGCGTGCTCTCACTGTGATTTTCACAGTGAGAATCACGCAAGCGCCTCTAGCTGCTGTCAATGAGACAGCCACTAGAGGCTTTAGAGGCTGGATTAACCCATTTATAAACATAGCAGTTTCTCTGAAACTGCTATGTTTATAAAAAAAAAAAGGGTTAATCATAGAGGGACCTGGCATCCAGACCACTTCATTAAGCTGAAGTGGTCTGGGTGCCTAGAGCGGTCCTTTAAGGTGAGCAGAATCCTCAGCAACTATTGGTACAATTACAATACAATTCCACAGTAAGGCAACACATATGGTTAGGATTATTTCAAATGATGCAGGGCTTGAGTTTTGTTAAATTTAAGTTAACATCTGCTAAATTGTGAGAATAGCCTTTTTCTTGCCATCTCTGAATGCCTTGACAGAATGTTCAGGTTGCCAAATCATTGAAAAGCCATCTGTCTTTTTAGTGGTAGAGTAGCCATTTTTGTTATGTTACAAACATTAGCAAGAGAGAAAAAGAGAGAGAGAGAGAGAGAGAGAGAGAACAAGAGGAATTATAAATGTTGAGCAGCATAGTGAGTGCTATTTAATTCTAAATTTTCATTTATAATATTCTAAGTTACCTGAAATTTTCTGTACATAATTTTAAACAATATCCCTAAGAAACCCAAAATATGTTTAAACAATTATAAAATCATTAAAAAATAAATAACACAAAACCAATCTGCACAATTTACACTGTTAGTGATAGGGTTAATTTAGATAATGCTAACATCCCATGTTAATCACTTAATAAAAAAATAAAAAATCATGTACATTTTAAGGGTTATGGAAAACTGACACCATGCAAATGTCAGTGATCTAATTTCCAATCTTGCCAAGAGACTGACATTCTCAAGGAATATTTATTTCCAAATGCATAGATTAAAATATGACCCCATTAATGGATTTAAGAGTCCCACATGACATGCACGGGATACTGTAACAATGCAATGTTGTTCTTGGTTTAAGAGGCTTTAAGAGGTTTAAGAGGCTAAAATTAGTAAATTTATAGTATGTATGGAAAATAAATAAAATTTTATAAATATATATATATATATATATATATATATATATATATAAAAATATATATAACAAAAAACCAAAAAGATTATGGTGGGGAAAAAAATGTGATTGAAAACCCCTTCCACATGAATACAATGTTAAACAAAAATCTGCACACCAGTCAAGCCTTAAGACTTGCTTTTTCCACAGAAATCACAAATCTGCAGTGATGTTACTATTGCAAAGGATTCTGGGTGGGCATATGCAAATAAGTTTAACAAAGAATCACATTTTTGTTTTGTTCCATTTTAAACAGGGATTGAGTCTGCTGTATACAACAACTTTGAAACACAACTTAGGAAAAGATGCAAAGCCAGTAAACCACTCATGGACAGCTGTTTCATTGTTAATGCAATATATATATATACTCAGCCCAATGTAACAGTTAATAGCAGAGCAAATTATGACTATGTTTGTTGAACGGCCCCTTTAAAACCGATCTCTCAGGCAAAATGCTAAATTGGATCAAAATGTGTTCAGTTTTGCTTTTTCCTGATGACCTACTGCTGCTGTAACTAAATGGATTAAACGTTCTGGCATTTGCATTTTATACTGTATGCACCTTGCACTTTATTTTTATGTGCAGATTAATTGTAGCATAGACAAATTAAAGTAATACACAGAGTGTGATTTATAAATCATTTACAATTGATTGTGCTGCCTGGGTCTCAGCAACTATGGAAATTCTGCTGTGAAGAATTTCTCTGTTATGAAAGCATTCTGTTCCCTGGCTTCACACTGCAAATAGCATGTTACAGGTTCAATCAGCAGCAAGAGGGATTAGCTTTAACATTTACCTTAAATTAATGTCACAGAGATATTGATGTGCTATATAGCAATTATTATGTAACACTCTGGTGAATACATATTTTGCATGATTTACACTTCAAATATTGGATAGATATGTTTTCCATTTGCTGCAGTAGTTGAAGTCGTTCTAACAGGTCTAAGCATGGAATATGAGCCTCTTAAAACAGGATTAAGATAACCATCTGAAGAGTTATTAGGAGGGACAGTAATGTGTACAGGGATTTCTTCACTAGACTGAGAATTCTGCAGAATTTGCAAGGAAAATTTAGTGAAATTCTCCAACCAATTTAGGCAGTACGGCTATTGAGACATTTATTATTTTTTTTTTCCAATTTGAGTATTTTGGCCTAAATGTTGCATTTACCTTGTCAATATTCCACCACTATTTCTGCTTTAGTGATCAAACAGTATTTTTAAATGCACCTCGACTGCTCAAAGGAAAACAAAAATTGCTTTTCAGAATACAAGTTAGGGTCAAGTGTGCGTTGCTACAGTTTCCCCTGAGGCAGTGATGGTTTGGATACATAGTATGGATTGGTTGCAGAGGACACATAGCTTTGCACCATTTTACACTCAGGTAATAATAATACAGTTACAGTTAAAGGGTATAGGTTACACAGAGGATATCATGCTAGGACTGTCCATTTGTGCACATTAGGGACAAAAGTGTGTGATATGAGCTGATATCCATATCACTTAAAGCGACTCTATCACTTTTCAGTATTTCATAAATATACAATCTTTATGAAATAATGATCCTGATTGTGTTTGAATTTCACTGAAATTCAAATGAAATACAAAAGGACTACCGTAAAACTTCCTTAAGTAAAACTTCCTTTCCCTGCAGCCACTAGACAATCCCTGAAGATGTCACTTTCAGGGATTTTTGCTAAATATTCCAAAACCCCCTAAAGTGACAGATCTGTTTTAATGCTAGTATGCAATCATCATTTTATTTTGCACAAGTGGCTCCATAGGTTACTGACATCCGAGTGTGAAATTCCATTTTGGAATAGGATGGTTAAAAATTCTTTTTTTTATGATGACAATCATCTCCATTAATTATTTAGAGATTAAACTAGTCTTGGGATCTACTCAATTGGACCTGATCCCCTTGTGTTTATAGCTATGAATGCAACTAAAGCACTAGTAAGTATATTTATTTAATAATATTACTCCTTGATTATTATGATTTTTTTCAGATCTTACAATACAAGATCTTGAGGACGCATAGTCCACGAGTCTTAATGGGAGGAATGCTTTTCCAGCATTTTGGGTGGAAGACATCTGAGCATGCATGCACTTGACTTGAGTGGAGTCAAGTCTTCAACCTGGAGAGCCATATAGCTTCTAAATGTGGTCCATTAACCAACTGAGCTATCCCACTAGCCTTAATGCAGCACTGCAAAAAATCGTCAGGAATTCATCCAATTGGCACTTACTTGAGCATCATTAACTCTCCAAATACAATCAAAATGTTTTCAACATACGAACAGCTGCAGTGTTGCTTAAAAAGCATTTCATTAAGTGGTAAAGTATCTAATGAATTCTAGCTAATAAAATAGTCCTCATCCAACAATAAACATAACAAAATCCACTGATCTATATGTACACATAATCAGTTATACTAAAATAGTAAACCAAAAACAAACTCTGCACCAGTGAATTATTGTAATGCTTGCAGGCTCATATTGCTTAGGAAAAACATAGTACTTTCGGTAATATCTAAATGCTTATCAACCACTTACTTTTTCTTGCTTACAGAGGCTATTTCCTAGGGAAGAGTGCACGTCTATTAAACTTTTCCACTTGCACATGGAGAGCTCACTCAAAATGAATTGCTTATTAAGTCAAAAGCACTTCTCTGCTCAGGGAAAAAAACAAAACATTACCCAGGAAACACAGCCAAAATGAGGAAATTCAAAGCTGCATTTTCATAAATGGTTATTTTCTTTGCTGACTCATAGTATGCTAATAACATTGATTCCATATTTGTGCCTTAGAATGTTCATTAGTGCTAGTTTTTGACATGGCTGATACAGAGTCTATAGTAATCTTTAAGGCACGAGAGAATTTTAGGGTAAAAAAAGAAAATTTTAAAAACTAAGAAAATTGTACAGTGGCAAATACATTTTTGTTACAGTGATTTTTTTTTTGGTCTTCAAAGGACTTTTTTATGAGAAAAGCGGCATACATAGGGTAAATAACATAAAAAAGTTTATAGACTCCATCTCTAATGTTATTAATGGTAACTGTGTCAAAGTAGAAATATTCATTCACTTCCAATACATTTCCCCTGAAAAATTAAACACAGGGCCCTCTAAAATGCATCTGGGTTACAATCCCACTGGAAAGTAGACTATATTTTACAGATTAGAAATTATTAAAAGCATGCATTTAGTTAATCATTTTATATATTATTTTTTTAATAAAGAATAGTATTGATAAAAAAAAATGTGGGTTTGTTTTTGTTCCAAATTAAAATAAATAAAATAACAAATAAATAAGAGCTGCAGAATTAATCATGATACACACATATGTTCTTTTACAATGCACACTTAATTCTCACACCACAATAGAACTGATGTACAGAGGAAGTATTGGTCTTCATTCCCCCGTGGACCAGCTTCCAAAGTCTTAAAGGAGCAAAGTCCTAAAGAGTGTACCCTCTTTTTTTTCATTATACAAAAAGTGAAGTGAAGATTTTAAAAGGAGATGGCACTTTTAAAAATTAACGTTGTTTCACCACCTGGCTGTCAATCAGACAACTTGTCCTGTGACTTCCTGGTTGTTTAGCTCAGTAGAGGTAGCACCTGCCTTGCAAAGACTTATCTAAATAAACTCTCTTTTCTAACTTCTAATGAAAACAGTGACACGTACTACTGGGAGTTTGGCAAGCTACTGTAATTGATGCCTATTAATATTATCTCTACTTTTTATAATTTTGTTTCCAATCATTGTACCTATGTCCATGACATCTGTTTTCTCCTTTACTGGATATCATATTTACACCTCACTATATTTACATATACTTTATTTATATTCTTAATCTCCTGGGATATGCCACCAGGAGAAATCTCAACTCACTGTTGGGGGATTACGGGACCCGCACATATTTTTCCTTCTCCTCCACCTTATTATGCGAGAGTTGCTAGCCAAATAAGTACCTACCAGTTTAACAGGGTGCCATATATGGATTTATTTTTCAACTTTTGTTTTTTTGGCACTTCTATGCATTTTTCAATGTACTGAATTCTGACGTCTTTGAGACATCAGTATTTCTCAACTCGACTGGGCTTTATGACTCGTTTACATTGCTTATAGTCAATTTTCTATATTTGTAATGGCAAGTTTCTAACCCCACTTTACTGAACCAATATGGAAAGTGTTATCCAATTACAAAAGGTAATTGTGCAAGTGACTTGCCTAAAGGAATAACAAACATGGATATTTTCCTATGAGATATAGCTCTAGTTGGCTACAATGTTGGTGGAACTTGACCTCTAGTGGAAATTCTTAATTGTTCTACCTGTGCATGTCAGCAGCAGGGGACAACATAGTATGAGTTAATTATACAGTGTCAAAACAATAGCATTGAAAAAATAAACAAAATATAAATTAGTTAATTAAAAATTCTACATACATTTACACATTAGTAAAACAAATTGAAATGTTTTTACATTTAATGTAGAGAATCCTGTTGAATATGTCTGAAGACCAATGTTTCTTTCTGCATCCTACACATCTGGTTGTAATTCTCACTAGAACAATCTATAATTATTTTTTTTGTATGCATGTGTCTTGCAGTTCTGAAGCACATCAGTATGTCTAGATGGTAAGGTATATTTCTAATTATAATCAGTCCTACTTCAAGCTTTCAGTTCTGGAAGCATTCAGAATGTATTCGGAAATTTGTACTGAGAGTCTAGAAGCACACTAGTCATAATAAGGATTTTGGCAGCTGCTACTGACATTAAACAGAAACAGTGAAATTTCAGATCACTTGATGGTAAATGTTCTGATATAATTTATAAATGCTAACTAAGCAGCGAACACAAGAACTCTATCAGGACATTTCTTCTTTAAATCTGCAACATATTTCCATTTGGGCTATATGTGTTTCTGAAGACTTTGTAATTTTTATTTTACTTTATTGTATGTATAGTATTTTACATATTATTTGTTATTGCTATTTACTAGTTATACTCCCAGTAGCACGGTCTTGGAGAGGGCAGACTGGTGTCTTATGGTGCCTTGTCTACACGTCATTGTGCCAGTCCGTTCTTTATCTGTATGCGCATTGGAAATGTAATGTAAAGCGGATATTCTGTATCAACAGGTAGAAATCCAAATTCTGAAATAAAGTGTCTTGACCAACAAGTGGTGGTAGTTTGAATACAAATGCACAAAAATAAGTCCAGCGCTCAAACTCCCACTACTCCTGGGCAGCAGCAACAACCATAGTACACATCAGCCCCAATACATAGAGTAAAAACCAAAGAAAAAAGAGTTACCTGCACACATCCCAAATCCTGAAGCATATTTACACAAATGGAGGTTATTTAGTAACTCCAATGGCCATTAGCTGTAAGCCCACTTGCCGCGTTAAGGCAACCCATTTAGGTGGGTCCTACACTAACAATTCACCTTGCTTCCTTCAGCTTCAGGCAAATAAAATCTCTAAAGAAACAGAGAGGGGTCTTTTTCTAAACCCATGCATACTTATTAACCTTAGTCAGAAACAGATGGGGTAGGCGGCAGCATTGTAACATGGCTGTGTGATACAAAAGTAAATAAAAATACACAAAAATAAGTCCTGTGCTCAAACTCCCACTACTCTTGGGCGGCATCAACGACCATAGCACACATCTGCCCCAATAGTGCTAGTCTAAATATTTTACTATGGGTCCAGTCTAGCTTGTGTTGAGTACTTTAAAAAGTCCCCTGTATGTCTTCGTGTACCTTTTGTTATTTTTTTAAATTTTTTTTAAAAAACTGTACGTACTTCCCCCATTCTTGCAAAATAAAAGAGATGCAAACCAGGTTAATATGTATTCAACTAAAGGCTGAGCAATTTGAAGGCAGTCAAAAAAGCTTTGTATTGCTTACTTGTCTTATAAAGTGCTGTTACCCTAGCAACTGTGTAAAGGATTGAGCAAAACGACTAGCAGTAGACACCAGTTTTTTGCCTTTGACACTAGTTGGCATGTGCATGTGTGAAGGTAGTTGGAATAGTGTAGGACGAACCCCCTTTTACTTATAACAACTTACCCAGAATAACTTGACGCAAGACGTAAATGGTGACAAACAGGCCACAGCTGTATTTAAAACAATACCATCATTAACATAACACATTAACATGACATTCATTAACTGCAACTTCCATTACCAGATCCTTGCCAACTATTTAACATAACCTGGGTGCTTGCCTCCCCCCTTGTCCATACACTACAATTGGCCTTCCAATACCATCCATGCTAACCACTGACTTTTGCTCAGTGGGCACGTCCTTCACCATGACTTAATATACCATCCATGCTAACCACTGGCTTTGGCTTAGTGGGCACATCCTTCATCATAACTTAATCCCGAGAGGGAGGGATCAACCCTGAACCATTTCCATTGGACCACTAGTCCAACCATGACTGACAAGGACCTTCATCCGCCTGCTGTGACAAGAAAACACAATTAGCACAACACAGAAATCCATCACAGAACATAACAAAGGGAGGGTGGGAAGCTGTTCCCAAGCTGGATAATTAAGATGGCTGAGGGTAACAGAAAATGGATCCCTCAATATATATGACCACTCCCCTTAACCTAGGCCTCCCCCTTACCTACAGGACTTCCTTTCTTTGAACTTATTACACTACCCCTCCACCCCCCCCCCCCCCCCACCCACACACACACTCACACATGTCCCTGTTCCCAGCTAGCCTTTTGGGCTGCCTCCTCGGGGGCTGATCAGATAGAAAAAATATGTGACAAACTTTATTATATGTTAGCTCTTATACGTCACTCTTAAAGTATAAATGAGCTGGGATGTTAAATCATGAAAGAAAAGAAACATTATTAAAGGTTTGCATCTAGCAAAAAAAAAAATGTGTGTTCCAAGTAAAATGTCACTTTTACCAACAAATATTGTCACACAAATCAGTAAAGAAGATGAAAAATTGTTGCGTCTGTGATTTTCTGCAAATTAGTGCTAAATCTAGTTTTTAGAGAAATGTGTAGGCTTGAAGAAAATGTCTCGGGAAAAAATAGTCATTGTGTTACTAATTTGAATGAAGGAAGCTTAGGTAAAATGTGACATGAATCATTTTTTGTTTATCCCCACTGGAAACATCATCTGAAATATTTCACTCACATAATAGAATTATATGAACACAACTATTCTTGTGTAGTCATGGATATAATACTATATTTATTATACTTTGGGCCTACTAAGTAGGATAGTTGCCAGTAAAGTCTACAATCTAAAAGCAAAATGACTTTGTACAGAATTATAGGACAAGAATGATGCTCTGTTAACTATTCCGCTCACAATCAGCCTTATGCAAGCTTACAGATCTGGTATAGAGAAATTATGTGCACTGGGAGATATCCCCATAAATATTAATGCAAGACACTCAATCTACCTCCCGACATTCTTAAATAAGGCAGCAGCTGGAGGCCTTGCACATTTAATCAGACAGTGATCTCCAAAGTTATGCTTACATTAAAAATCAAGTGCGTGAAAAAATGTCTTATTGCAATCAGAATGATAACAGGAACTGTTGATCATATATCCAGCAAAATACATAATTAGTATTAGACACTGAGATACCTGCATGACATGATATTGGATTCAGTTTCATAAAATATATATGTTGTTTGAACACTTCTAAATGGTACGCCCCCAAGTATTGGTGTTTGAAATTACATCAGTAGGTATCATCTATTTCCAAGAAGTATCAAACAATATTGGTATGATTAAATTAATATGACTATTCGATTAACTGTAAATGAAAGATGGCCAAATCTCATTAGAAAGATTGATCGGACTTATAAAACATGATATCACTATCAAAATGCTTTATTGACAGATCAGTAAATGGTAATGTTTGCAATACAGGAGGCGAGAAGAACCAAAAAAAAAAAAAAACTGCCTGAAGTGCAACAATAGAAACCTCGTTTAGATTTCCTTTTGAATTAGAGTAAAAGAAGGAACTGGAAAGATAAGGACACTGGTACTTTCATGAATATGACTGGCAAAGCATTTCTAGGGTAGCCGTTTCTTTCTGTTCACTGATTAATATACGTCTTGGCATGTCCTGTTACAGATTGTTCGCAAGAAGAAGGGGATCTGCATTCATCTCATTGAGGATTACCAGGTGAAGATCTGGACCTGAAGCTGGCAAATTCCAGATATAAATGCAAGGAACAGGGTGATCCAGGCACTCAAACGGCAACGTTTCGACCTCCAAAGAGGTCTTTATCAACAGCTTGATAAACATCTCTTTGGAGGTCGAATTGTTGCTGTTCATGTTCTGATTCCCCAGTAAACTTGCTATTTTGTACTTTGAGTGTGTGGACCACAAAGTTTTTTTGCTGATACATAATGTAACATCTATATATGTTAACAATAAGTATATGCCCCAATTAATGAGTATTTCCAGTGACACAGGTGTTGTTTGGCCTTTGTGTGTGTGTGGATTTCAAATAGAACAGGCTCAGGGCATAAAGTACAGGCATTCTGCTACAATTTGAGTGTATTTACATGTACATTGTCCTTTAATTTAAAATACCAGAATTAATTAGAAAATTGGGCCATTGTGAATGTATTTGTCAGATTTGCAGTGTTATTAATTCAGGTGCCAGAGAGAGATTAAAAAAGGTTGAGGGGATGTCATTTATAGGAGGGACATTTTAATTAAGAGAATGGAAATTTAAGGAAATGGGGATGGAAGTAAAGGAAAAGAAAGGAAGAAAGAACGTAAGAAACGTGTTCGGTAAGTTCACTCATATAAGGTAGAAGTCAATGTGTAGCTGGTACAATGGCAGATTCTAACTTGAACCTTATAGCTTATGTATAGCATTTCCTCTTTGACATACCCTCTCTGAAAGATGGCAAATTATATAATACATGGATCAAGTACAAATCAATACATATATATATTTATTGAAATGGAGTGAATCACAACTTTTGATTGTCCCTACCTATATAAATAGTAAACACAGTGTTCACATGAAGTGATCCGTTTAACAATTGATCTCATTACTATTTTATGTGAAAGTATATTTAAAATTCACATAATGACATCTCATGGGAACTGTTTGTAGAACAAACCACATAAATAATAAGGTGCTACCATATAAGATGAGAGGACATGAGAAATCAGTCTTCTTAAAAGATGTGGCTGGCTACAGTAAGGGCAGTAGAGTTGGAAAATTCCACTGCTAATCATAATAATGCTAATAATGATATATTCTGCAAATTAAATACTTTTAAGGAAATATAAAGATATATCCATCTGTGACATAACCAGAAAATTAAAATATTTATCAAATTTAAATGCAGAAACCAAAATATAAAAAATGTTTAATATTAGACCATCAAAGCAACCAGAATTTAGCTTATGCAAAAATATAAAATTTTAAATGTTCGAATTTTAAAAATCGAATGTTATGATCAATGCTTTTGAATATACCATTTTTTAATATAAAAAAAAAATAATTTCAATGTCTTATCATGCTTTCAGCTGGGTGTACATGTATAGAGTAGATTTGCCCTGATTAGCATAGCAATTTGCAATAAGTTTTTCAATTAGCGCTAATCAATTTGAGCTGCCAAAATAAAAATAAAAAAAATAAAATCTCCGCTGAAAAAAAGTCTGTAGAATGCTAATAAGGACTTCCAAAACCTATATCAATCCCTGCTCAAATTTATAAATGTAAATTTTTAGACTTAATTACCTTGTGCATGACAGCTTGGAAAAAAGCTTAACTTATGACTCATAATTCAGCTCAGTTTACCTTGGCAGCAAATTAAAAGTCCTTAAAAGACATCTTAGAAAGAACACAAATGCATTTCTTGTAGAAACAATAGCTTGTGGTTTCCACAGGATTCTACACTTAATTACTCATCTACATATCCCGAGGGGTGTCAAAACTTGCCCCCTCCCCCCCCACCCAGTTATATTTGGACTACTGGCTGGCAGAGAATTAACAGAAGTGTAATCCAACAATAATTTTGTCATCTATGTTTACATACTATTATTCCAGCATCATTACATATCACTTATATATAAAGACTAATGTATTGTTGCATACCCCTTAACAAGAAACATGGACTTATATCCTATACTCCAGAACCAGAAGAATCGATTGGCCAGTCAACATATTGGTTTTTACAGAGTATAAAGTCTTAGACAAACAGTACCAATAAAATAGACTGAGATAATATAACAAGGTTATCCAGAAGGTGCAGGTCATGACTCTCATATAGACAGTAAGCATCCCAGAAGCTCCAATTGATACCAGTGTGTGATTTGGGAAATTCTACATTTGGTACTTTTCAATTAGCCATTGACTACATTACATTCTATCTTAATTGCAGTCTCAATGAAAGGAAAAGGCAATAATTGAAGATAAAATTTCTAACTTCACATGGTTTTGGATCATGAATGGTGGCTGCTCAATTTAAGAGACATTTTAAAATGTGAGATCCAACTTCTCAGACACTACTGTTAATGCGGTGAAAAATTTCTCATATACCATTGCCATTCTCTGAGGACAATTGGATTAAATCAGTAAATTTAATAAAAATGATGAAATAGACATGTAGAGAAAATAGACATATACCACATACAAGTTAGTGGTGGAAAACTTGATTAAGAGATATTGAATGGTCTTTATACATATGTTATACATGTGCCCATGACCCTGTTGCTGGTTCACAGGTTGTTCTTCCTTGTATCACTTTTAGTGGGTACTAACCACTGTATCCATGGGACACCCCAAAACACTTGCCGTTTTGGAGATGCTCTGACCCAGTCATCTAGCCATCACTATTTGGCCCTTGTCAAAGTCACTCCAACTGACTGTTGACAGGTGATATTGTAACAATATAATCAATGTTATTCACTTAACCTGTCAGTGTTTTTAATGTTGTGAGTGATCAGTGTATATCTCCGCATTTATAGGGGTGGAAAAGAAGCTGAGTTGTTTTTTTTATTTTTTATAGTCCACTAATAGATGTTTTCGCATCATTTTGCTTGAATCAATTTCTCCCAAAATGTTTGCATGGGAAACTCATTCGAGCCATATATTCAATGCATTATGACCGAATCAAGTTTTTTTTCAGATGGAAAGATTTTGACGAGCATTTTTCTGCCATGCACAATCCTGGTTAGTACCATTGATGATTGCATGCCAATTATTTCTCCAGGATCAGGTATGCAACACATTTTATATTTTAGAATAGAAGCCAAAAAAGAGTTACATGTGCTCTATCCCAAACGCATCCCTATGCACATTTAAATAACTGGTGGATTTTCTAGCATCATTCCAGTGACTACTTAAGTGTAAGCTCACCTGTTTAAGACAAACCTCTTAATTAATCCTATGTTAACTATTAACCTTGCTGTCTTTAGCTAAAAGTCTAAAATCTCTAAGAGAGACAGGGATATTTGTATGAACCCGGGTAGAAGCACTGTAATATGGCTGTGCAATACAAAAGCAATTAAACATTTTTTTTATTTTGTTTAGGGAAAACATATCTGAAGGCTCCCATTGGATTGATAAATACAGTATATTATTGTTTGTCACTGAAATCAAATGCCCATTGGTGTTAAGTGATTGTGTATTTTTCTATAATAAGTACCAATAAATACCAAATTATCAAACACAGCATCAGATTATTAACCTGGAGCCAGACAAAAGCCTTGGCTTAACTGTCACATAATCACGTATGACCTTGCCAGGTGAAGGAACCATTTGGCAGCAGAAGGGAATTTAAAACTAGCTTGGCTTTAATATAGGGTTATCATTTGAGTTTGAATTTCTTTAGTAATGTGTCAAAGATGTCTTGGCTCTGCCGCACATAATTTCATTAAGCTGTCCAGTCATCTAAGCAGAGTTGAAAGTTATGCTAAATTAAATTGATGGCTTTGATCACTTGGGCTTCTTGTGTCATAAATAACTTCCTACTAGCCTTTCATGTTTAAGAAAACTATGCTCAAAAAGTTTCTTTCATTTACATTTGTATGTCACATTTCCACTATTAATAATAGTAACAATAATAATAATAAATAAAATCATATAGTTTGTATAGCATTTTTTCACACCAAGTTATTTAGCACACACTAGAACATATTAAAACACACTTGATCAAACAGTATCTCTCCAGCGTTCTAATCTATAAGGAGAACCAGGTGATAATTTGCTCTTGATTCCTTATCACATTATAAAATATATTTTGCGCTCTGGGTTTGGCCAACATGGAGCTGAAAAAGATCAATGTTTTGATTGACGTGCATAGGTAAAATTACTTAAAATGGCAATTTCATTTCTTAATTATAGTGTTATATAATTTTATTTCAGTAAGCAAAGACCTGTGATACAAGCAGAACTCATTAAAGGAATTCTATAGTGTTAGGAATACAAATCCCTCTAGCCTCCCCTCCCTACAGGAGCTAAAGGGTTAGAAAATCCTTTAGTCACTTACCCGATTCCAGCATGATGTCCCTTAGCCCTGGGTTGGAGATC
>OW240912.1:47481692-47537092 GCA_933207985.1 Pelobates cultripes
TAATCCTGTTCTGCCCATGGTTACTCAATAGATTCACATTATTCCAGCTGATTTTATGCCACACAAGCATCCTATAAATACCCTGCCTCATCCCAAAGATTATTTCAGGTTTATTCACTAAAGTGAGAATTCACAGTGAATTTCAAATTTTAGGCCAAAGTTTTCTGACTTTTCAAATTTACCTTGTTTGACCTTAAATTTGAAATTCACTTTGTCTATTTTTTCATCATGGGATTGCACATTCTGATGAATTAAACTAATGTAATTGTCATGCTCACAGAACCACCTTAAATGAAGATAACTGTGTGACTTAATCCTCGTGGAAGCTTCCATTAAGAATATCCATGGTCAATAAATTAAACAATGCATATGCACACTGTGACATTCAGTGATGTTCAGTTGGTATTACCGGTAAAAAAAAAAAAAGGGGTTTTTACCATGACAACCAAAACTGTCCTTGGCCGAGGGCGAACAAAGCATTCACCTTGGATGGCACTTTCAGGGGGGAGGCCTAAACAACGCCATCCACAAACGCCCTGGCAGATGCCCTGTCAGCCTCTTGTCTTGAGGGGCCCAATAACTGGCCAGCTGGCCACCTTGGGGCCCCCTGAGGCTGACATCTGATCATTTTGTAGGCTGGCAGTGAGGGAGTTTGAGGGAAAAGAGCAGGAAGAGCTCTGAGGACAGTGCTCCCTCACTGCCAGCCTACAAAATGATCAGATGTCAGCCTCAGGGGGCCCCAAGGTGGCCAGCTGGCCAGTTATTGAGCCCCTCAAGACAAGAGGCTGACAGGGCATCTGCCAGAGCATTTGTGGATGGCGTTGTTTAGGCCTCCCCCCTGAAAGTGCCATCCGCCTCACGCCAAGTACAGTTTTGGGTGTCATGGTGAAATCCTTTTTTTTTTTACCTGTTAAAACCAACTAAACATCACTGAATGTCACAGTGTGCATATGCATTGTTGAAGTCACTCCCGCATCACTAAGAGGCGTGCAAGGGAGCAGAGCAAGAAGATCACAGCTCCCTCGCCGCCTGCATTGACTGGCTGCACAGCAGTGGAGGGATCCTTACTGGACCCCAGGGAAATAGAGAATCCACTCCAGCACTTCCAAAGGTAGAGAGGCTGGGTGCATTGAAATGAAAAAAATAAATAAATTGTGAGTGTATCAGTGTGTGTGTGTCTGTTAGAGAGTGTGTGTGTGTCTGTCACTGAGTGTTTGTCAGTGACTGTCTATGTGTGTCTGTCACTGAGTGTGTATGTGTGTTTGTCAGTGTGTGTGTCTGTAAGTGAGTATATGTGTGTATCTGACTCTGGTTGGGTGTGTGTATGACACTGAGTGAGAGTGCGTCGGTCAGTGAGTATGCATGCATTTCTGTCAGTGAATGTGTATGTGTGTCTGTCAACAAATGTGTGTCTGTTTTACATGCAAAAAAATTTGTGTAATAAAATGCTGGTTTGGGTTAGAGTAACCCTTGCTAAAGAAATAAAGGATAAAGTTACCTGTGATCCAGCACTGAGGCCAAGCTCTCCCTGTAGCCCAATACTCCTTCCATTATATTACTTCCCTTCACTAGAAGGGGAAGGACATCCAAGGGAGGTGGGATGTGCTGCTATTGGTCATCTGTCACCAGCATGCCATGTGTGCTGATGACAGATGTCAAATATGTAAAGATTTAATAGTGAAGTTACACCTCCAGCAGTAAAGGTCTTTAACTCTGTATATGCATCATTTCAAACTGAAACGTAGCACATACTGTCTCCAAGCACCATGACCCCTTCAAAACACTGGGCTGGTTATGGTGCTTGAAATAATGATCTAAGGTAACATACATTTTATGTTGTTGCTACTTGGGATATGGAGTGAAATGTGAAATATGAAACCTCATTCTTTCAAGTATAAGGCTAGATAAAATGTTTGTA
Source organism: Pelobates cultripes (assembly GCA_933207985.1). Taxonomy (NCBI): domain Eukaryota; kingdom Metazoa; phylum Chordata; class Amphibia; order Anura; family Pelobatidae; genus Pelobates; species Pelobates cultripes. The sequence continues at coordinate 47,483,611 of OW240912.1, forward strand.
TTTAATGTAAAGTAGTTTATTCTTTTAATATGTAACAGATGCACAGTTAATTGTGTGCTAAACCATTTCAATATAGAGCCACAATGATCCTATATATTGAATATATACCTCAATTCAATATGCAATACGAATGTAGATTGTTCGGCTACACTATGCTTATAAAAGCTTTTAATGAACAATTGTACAGGCACTGTCCTTGTGTGAATAACTGTCCATCATTGAGTAATACTTGTAATGCTTCAACAGTTTAACATCTTCTTCTGCATATGCTAACTTTCAATGTTGATGATATGTTTAACAAAATTGTAAAACTAAACATAAAGAAGCAGGTTTAATGGATTGCTTAACTTACATCTTACGTCTGTGTAGAATTCAGAATTTAATTTATTATTATTTCCTGTGCTACATGTAAAACAAAAAAGAGTCGGCAGTAGCTATTTTAAGCATTTCATGCCATGTGAAATTCTGACTTGTGAATTTATCTTCAAATAGGTCTTATGTGTTACTCCATAATAAGATATTTTGCTGAGATACTGCCATGGCGACACTACTCAGCTTACAATTATAGGTCAGGATATGTAGACAGAAAGGACATATTACCAGACCTTAGGATGGCCGAGTTTAACGTAAAAAAGAAAGCATAAACGTAAAACTAGTCAAGATCAGGATACCAGAAATACAATATCTAGCCAGGTAGGGATTACAGAGGTAAGAAGTCAGTAAACAAGCTAAACTTGAATAACCAGAAAAGATTCTAAAGGCAGTCAGGGTGTTCAAGCCACAGGCATGTTTTAACCCCTTAAGGATGGTGGCCGTTCAATGCCGTCCTTGGGGACGCGGTCCTAAAAACTGGTTTTAAACAGAGTACAAGAAACTCTCCTAATACATATTGTGACTCAGGAAATCAGCACTGAGTATTGGTAAAACTTGGCCATATAATATTCACATACTGGTTCCTATCCCCTGACGAAGGTGCAACTAAACGCACCGAAACGCGTGTCGGGTTCTCTGTTAGTTCCTGTCTTTTACACATGGTGGCATTAGGTGTTTGATTAACTGTCTTTATTTAGATTTTTTCTTCAGCATTGAGTTATGTGGTCTAGGGGATAACTGGTAGAGAGCCTCTCTCGTTTCCATTTTCTTCAGGGACAGTATAGAACACCCTTGAAGGTGTTTGGTGTAGGAGCAATAGGGAATTAACTGGATCTGCACTGTCCTTTTTACTGCTGTTTTCCAAGCATTCTCTTATGACTGTTGAGCTCTCGTTATTTACTACTAGGGACAGCATAGAACGCCCTTGAAGGTGTTTCATCCAGGAGCAATAGGGCAGATTCAGTCTTATATATATCCCTACTGGTAGCCTCCTTTGAATTACTTGTATTATGGCTATTAATCCTGTCCCATTTTTGATGCAATTGCTTTATTAAGTCTTTCTATCTCCCCTATTGACCTTGATATATTTATCCATATTAATTTTGAGTCACAAGTTGGATTGTTCCATACATAGTGCTTTTTTATACATTATTTTTTCAGCATTTTTTTGGAACCAGTATGGGAATTATTATATGGGTAATTTTTACCAATACTCAGTGCTGATTTCCTGAGTCACAATATGTATTAAGAGAGTTTCCTGTACTCTGTTTAAAACCAGTTTTGAGTCTCATTTTCTTTTTTGAGACTCTATTATTTAAATTTTTCTAATATTATTGTTCAGCAAAGTCTCCTGAGTATAAAAATACCCCTCATGCACAGGATTTATGGTGTTTTCAAAAGTTACAGAGTCAAATATAAGGCTTGCATTTCAGTTTTTTCACATTGAAATTCGCCAGATTGGTTACATTGCCTTTGAGACCGTATGGTAGCCCAGGAATGAAAATTATCCCCATGATGGCATACCATTTGCAATAGTAGACAACCCAAAGTATTGCAAATGGGGTATGTCCTGTCTTTTTTAGTAGCCACTTAGTCACAAACACTGGTCAAAATTGGCATTCAAATTAGTTTTTTGCATTTTTCACACACAAACAAATATTAACACTATCTTTGGCCAGTGTTTGTGACCAAGTGGCTACTAGAAAAGACTGTACATACCCCATTTGCAATACCTTGGGTTGTCTAGTATTGCAAATGGTATGTCATCATGGGGGTAATTCTCATTACTGGGCTACCATATGGTCTCAAAGGCAATGTAACCAATCTGGCGAATTTCAATGTGAAAAAACTGAAAAATGTAACATGCTATATTTGACCCTGTAACTTCCCAAAACACCATAAAACCTGTACATAGGGCATACTGTTTTACACGTGAGACATTGCTGAATACAAATATGTGTATTTTATTGCAGTAAAAGCAAACAGTATTATAACACTCACAGTTAAAATGTCACGTAGAACTAAAAAAAAAATGTAAAATTTTTTTTTCTCCCATTATTTAAATATTTAATTCATATTAAATTATGTTTCATACCTAAATTTTTGATGTTAACTGAAAGCCCTGTTTCCCCTGAATAAAATTATATATAATAAGTGCGGGTGCACATAATATGAAAGAGGCGAATTACGCCTGAACAGACATATAGCCCAAATGCCAGGTTTTGTTCACGTTTTGTTTTGATCACAACGTGTACATTTAGCTCAGTCCTTAAGGGGTTAATATAACAGACAAAGCAGCAACGTTTCGACCTGATAAGAGGTTTTTGTCAAGTTAGCTTGACAAAGACCTCTTAGCAGGTCAAAACGTTGCCGCTCTTGTCTGTTCTATTAAAATTGCCTGAGGCTTAAACACCCTGAGTGCCTGGAGAATTTCTTTTTTTTTGCCTTATCAGTGATGACATGGCACTGCAAGAACAGGACATTATTCTAGTTGTCATATTGGTATATGTAGAGAGGTGCCACAAGTGTGCAGCATCCCTCTCTCTCTGTCAAGCAGCTTCAGAGCATTCACCTACCGATCTGCACATTTGGCGTGTTCCGGAAGTCTGATTCAAGCACCGGTCAAAAAAGGTTAAAGTGAACCAGTAGAACTAATAGCCCAAAGTGCTCAGGAAAGTAAGAGCAGCATGCCAATCAGGTAAGTATAACGACAGATGCCCAATTAGAAAGGGTATGATAATCTGATTGCCTTTACATTTATTGTTTTATAATGCCAAACAATGCCCTTAAAATAAGGAGAAAGACAGGATGCATAATGGTGAACCATGCATTATCGGAAAATAATGTCACAGACAGATTCTGGAGACATCAAAACAAACCATTAAGTTGACTGTTGAGTGGTTTATAAGACTAATAATTACAAAGACTAATTTGTCTGACAGATTTTCTGTGTTTTATGTATTTGTTGTTTTGTTTTTGCGTTGTTTATGCATTATACTCTTGTATTTTTAATTGTTCTTTAAAATTATGGTGATTTTTCTTTTTAAATATTAATTAACTTAGATCTGTCATAGCTCTAGGAAAGTCACAATTTCTTACAGGGTAAATTCTGTTCATAGAACACTCCAAATATCTCTGCTCTATTGTTTTACAAGTCTTTTAATGCTTGCTTTGGTATTAAACCTCATGTTAATAGTATATATCATAATGACATTGACATGTAATAGGAGACAAAGTAGCAATTTCTGGTGTGGTTTAGACAGATTCTGGCCCTGTTCCCTTTAGCATTTATTCTTACAAAATTGGCAGTATTCCACTCAGTGCAGTATAAATAAATATTTCTAGGCTGGCCTATTTTAAACCCATGTGAATAAGGAAACTTAGCATGGACCACCGCCTGGTTGATAACTAGCCTGCTAGATGTGTGTGGGTCCCAATGGACCCATGAGATTGCTTTGCCCTTATGTCTAGTGTTTGTTTAACATAACACCTACGGTGCAGCTCACCTCCTCATGTCCATCTAGGACCAAACATATGAGAAATAGCTGGTTATTTTAAGATATATTTGCATTATAGTTAGGTTTGCACTTTACTATATATATCATTTAATCTTGTATTCAGCAAAGAATTAATAAGTTCCTGATAAGGAAGAGGCATTTGAAGAATTAAATTTTTTCTATCTACTTTCTTGTAAAAAGTGTGATTATGTAGAAATCACATGTATACTAAAAGTAACCAAAATCAATTATCTTTTAGAAACAAAGAAACGTAGAAACATAGAATGTGACGGCAGATAAGAACCATTCGGCCCATCTAGTCTGCCCAATTTTCGAAATATTATCATTAGTCCCTAGTCTTATCTTATAGTTAGGATAGCCTTATGCCTATCCCACGCATGCTTAAACTTCTTTACTGTGTTAACCTCTACCACTTCAGCTGGAAGGCTATTCCATGCATCCACTACCCTCTCAGTAAAGTAATACTTCCTGATATTATTTTTAAACTTGCCTGTAGAATCAAGGTTTAACAGAAAATGTATAAATACTGAATAAGGACTGCCTTACACAGAGTTCTTGCTGATACTCCTACTCTGAGAAGGCTGCATTGTCTTAATAATTAAATCTTAACAAATTACCCTGGTACCATGATATATTGTTGATGTAAGGATTTAGAAAACTACATCTGGAACAACCTATTTCTTCCCTCAGGAAGCTGAAGGGGTTATTAGATTTGTGCATATACCAAGGGCAGGTGAATTTAGGCCATATGGTGGGTCAGCTCTTACAAATTTCGTAAAAAAAATAAAAAAAATAATAATAAAGATTTAAAAAATGATTCAGATAAACCAAAAAGGTGTGAAAATCAGTATAATATAAATATTATTTATATATTTTACAGTACAAAGATAGGAGTACTTTCCCGGCATTTGGTTCACAAATCAAGTAAGAAAAAGTAACAAAAAGACAGGAAAAGAGGAGTAGCAATAAAAAAAATCTATATTTTCACACACACACACACACACATATATATATATATATTTTTTTTTAATACAATATATTCATATTGATTTTTTTTTCTTCTTCTCTTTTTTCATTTCCTGATTGTCCCCTAGATATTAATCATCTTTTTTTCACAGCAATTATCTATTTTTTGGGGGCAAAATTATGAATCACATGATTGTCCATCGTGCAGTTTGTTTGTTTCGTAATTCAGCAACATTTTGACTTGGAGTTAGGGAATGTTGACGGTCATGCGACTGGCCCAAATGCAGACAAATTTCAGTTTGGTAACAAAAATAAATCTCCAAGTCTATTTGTTATGTGGCTCAAATTTTTTCCCAGTCTGTGTATTTCCCCAACATTGTGTCAAGACTATATAAATGCAAATACATCAGCATTAGATGACTGAGTAATTGTGGATGCATTTTTTGAGAATAATAAGTTGACAAATCTGTGCTTCAGTCATTTGAGTCTTTATGCTGAATATATATTTATGCAAAATTATGTCTTTTTGGTCTCTGCATACTCTGCATGAATCAAAGAATATATGTCCTTTAAAGCTCATTTTACTTACAAATTCTGAAAGAATGTATGCATCATACGTTGGAACATTATTCAACACTTCCTGTCAGTTGAAAAAAAGTTTTACTTCTACTGGTACGCATAAAGAAAAATCAGTTCAAAGTTTTTTTAATGTAGGTCTTACTTAATGGAATCATGATTAAACAAATATGACTATGGCCATATATTATGCATTTTGTTAAATGTCGAAAAGTAATATCACTAAAATAATCACTAAAACAAGTTTAAAGGGACGGAAATTACATTGTATTGAGAGAAGTCACCCAGGGAGATGGTAAATGTTTGGTAAAGTGGTAGATTCTAAACTGCGGGACTCCAAATAGGATTGGTAGTCACCACAGAAGGGAACAGTATATTACCCAGAACACCCTAGTGCATATATATATATTTATGAGTATATATATATATATATATGGAGAGTCAAAAATGGGTCGCAAGAGAATACTGAGGACGGGCAGCAGCTGAAATAGCCTGCCCTTCGGTCGGTCCCCGCTCAGTTCTCAAGCTGATTTTTTGCTCATCTTGTGCCATTACAGAGAGAACATATCTGAAGCATATCAGACTGGTCCCACCCATACGGGCAGTCCAGATCCGAAATGCCAGCAAGTTCTCTCTGCACGAGAGATACAGCAACCCCAGACGATCGTTTCAGCCTTGTTAGGCATCATCAGTGAGGCATAGCTGATATCTCCCTAGGCACCGTGAGCAAGGGGTCCACGTCTGGATTATCCCTTTAAACTTGTGGAGAGTCAAAAATGGGTCGCAAGAGAATACTGAGAACGGGCAGCAGCTGAAATAGCCTGCCCTTCGGTCGGTCCCCGCTCAGTTCTCAAGCTGATTTTTGCTCATCTTGTGCCATTACAGAGAGAACATATCTGAAGCATATCAGACTGGTCCCACCCATACGGGCAGTCCAGATCCGAAATGCCAGCAAGTTCTCTCTGCACGAGAGACACAGCAACCCCAGACGATCGTTTCAGCCTTGTTAGGCATCATCAGTGAGGCATAGCTGATATCTCCCTAGGCACCGTGAGCAAGGGGTCCACGTCTGGATTATCCCTTTAAACTTGTGGAGAATCAAAAATGGGTCGCAAAAGAATACTGAGAACGGGCAGCAGCTGAAATAGCCTGCCCTTCGGTCGGTCCCCGCTCAGTTCTCAAGCTGATTTTTTGCTCATCTTGTGCCATTACAGAGAGAACATATCTGAAGCATATCAGACTGGTCCCACCCATACGGGCAGTCCAGATCCGAAATGCCAGCAAGTTCTCTCTGCACGAGAGATACAGCAACCCCAGACGATCGTTTCAGCCTTGTTAGGCATCATCAGTGAGGCATAGCTGATATCTCCCTAGGCACCGTGAGCAAGGGGTCCACGTCTGGATTATCCCTTTAAACTTGTGGAGAGTCAAAAATGGGTCGCAAGAGAATACTGAGGACGGGCAGCAGCTGAAATAGCCTGCCCTTCGGTCGGTCCCCGCTCAGTTCTCAAGCAGATTTTTGCTCATCTTGTGCCATTACAGAGAGAACATATCTGAAGCATATCAGACTGGTCCCACCCATACGGGCAGTCCAGATCTAAAATGCCAGCAAGTTCTCTCTGCACAAGAGATACAGCATCCCCAGATGATCGTTTCAGCCTTATTAGGCATCATCAGTGAGGCATAGCTGATATCTCCCTAGGCACCGTGAGCAAGGGGTCCACGTCTGGATTATCCCTTTAAACTTGTGGAGAATCAAAAATGGGTCGCAAGAGAATACTGAGGACGGGCAGCAGCTGAAATAGCCTGCCCTTCGGTCGGTCCCCGCTCAGTTCTCAAGCTGATTTTTGTTCATCTTGTACCATTACAGAGAGAACATATCTGAAGCATATCAGACTGGTCCCACCCATACGGGCAGTCCAGATCCAAAATGCCAGCAAGTTCTCTCTGCACGAGAGATACAGCAACCCCAGACGATCGTTTCAGCCTTGTTAGGCATCGTCAGTGAGGCATAGCTGATATCTCTCTAGGCACCGTGAGCAAGGGGTCCACGTCTGGATTATCCCTTTAAACTTGTAGAGAGTCAAAAATGGGTCACAAGAGAATACTGAGGACGGGCAGCAGCTGAAATAGCCTGCCCTTCGGTCGGTCCCCGCTCAGTTCTCAAGCTGATTTTTGCTCATCTTGTGCCATTACAGAGAGAACATATCTGAAGCATATCAGACTGGTCCCACCCATACGGGCAGTCCAGATCCGAAATGCCAGCAAGTTCTCTCTGCACGAGAGATACAGCAACCCCAGGCGATCGTTTCAGCCTTGTTAGGCATCGTCAGTGAGGCATAGCTGATATCTCTCTAGGCACCGTGAGCAAGGGGTCCACGTCTGGATTACCCTTTAAACTAATGGAGAGCAAAAAATGGGTCGCAAGAGTATTCTGAGGACGGACAGCAGCTAAAATAGCCTGCCCTACGGTGGGTCCCCGCTCAGAACTCAAGCTGGGTTTAGCTCATCTTGTGCCATTACAGAAGAGAACATATCTGAAGCATATCCGGGCTGGTCCCACCCAGCCTGAGCGGTCAGATCCGATGCAGCAAGTTCTCCAGACGTGGACCCCTTGCTCACGGTGCCTAGAGATATATCAGCTATGCCTCACTGATGATGCCTAACAAGGCTGAAACGATCGTCTGGGGTTGCTGTATCTCTCGTGCAGAGAGAACTTGCTGGCATTTCGGATCTGGACTGCCTGTATGGGTGGGACCAGTCTGATATGCTTCAGATATATTCTCTCTGTAATGGCACAAGATGAGCTAAAACCAGCTTGAGTTCTGAGCGGAGACCCACCGAAGGGCAGGCTATTTTAGCTGCTGTCCGTTCTCAGAATACTCTTGCGACCCATTGTTTGCTCTCCATTAGTCTAAAGGGTAATCCAGACGTGGACCCCTTGCTCACGGTGCCTAGAGAGATATCAGCTATGTCTCACTGACGATGCCTAACAAGGCTGAAACGATCGTCTGGGGTTGCTGTATCTCTCGTGCAGAGAGAACTTGCTGGCATTTCGGATCTGGACTGCCGTATGGGTGGGACCAGTCTGATATGCTTCAGATATGTTCTCTCTGTAATGGCACAAGATGAGCTAAAACCAGCTTGAGTTCTGAGCGGGGACCCACCGAAAGGCAGGCTATTTTAGCTGCTGTCTGTTCTCAGAATACTCTTGCGACCCATTTTTGCTCTCCATTAGTTTAAAGGGTAATCCAGACGTGGACCCCTTGCTCACGGTGCCTAGAGAGATATCAGCTATGCCTCACTGATGATGCCTAACAAGGCTGAAACGATCGTCTGGGGTTGCTGTATCTCTCGTGCAGAGAGAACTTGCTAGCATTTCGTATCTGGACTGCCTGTATGGGTGGGACCAGTCTGATATGCTTCAGATATGTTCTCTCTGTAATGGCACAAGTTGAGCTAAAACCAGCTTGAGTTCTGAGCGGGGACCCACCGAAGGGCAGGCTATTTTAGCTGCTGTCTGTTCTCAGAATACTCTTGCGACCCATTTTTTTTCTCTCCATATATATATATATGTGTGTGTGTGTGTGTGTCATGAAGAGAGGTGTCCGAAGTATATATATATATATATATATATATATATATATATACACAGTATCTCACAAAAGTAAGTACACCCCTCACATTTTTGTAAATATTTTATATCTTTTCATGTGACAACACTGAAGAAATGACACTCTGCTACTATGCTAAGTAGTAAGTGTACAGTCTGTATAACACTGTAAATTTGCTGTCCCCTCAAAATAACTCAACACACAGCCATTAATATCTATACCGTTGGCAACAAAAGTAAGTAAACCCTAATTGTAAATGTCCAAATTGGGCCCAAAGTGCCAATATTTTGTGTGGCCACTATTATTTTCCAGCACTGCCTTAACCCTCATGGGCATGGAGTTCACCAGAACTTCACAGGTTACCACTAGAGTCCTCTTCTACTCCTCCATGACGACATCACAGAGCTGGTGGATGTTAGAGACCTTGCGCTCCCCCACCTACCATTTGACAATGCCCCACAGATGCTCAATAGGGTTTAGGTCTGGAGACATGCTTGGCCAGTCCATCACCTTTTCCTTCAGCTTCTTTAGCAAGGATGTGGTCATCTTGGAGGTGTGTTTGGGGTTGTTATCATGTTGGAATATAGCCCTGTGGCCCAGTCTCTGAAGGGAGAGGATCATGCTCTGCTTCAGTATGTCACAGTACATGTTCACATGCATGGTTCTCTCAATGAACTGTAGCTCCCCAGTGCCAGTAGCACTCATGCAGGTCCAGACCATAACACTCCCACCACAATGCTTGACTGTAGGCAAGACACACTTGTCTCTGTACTCCTCACCTGGTTGCTGCCACACACGTTTGACACCATCTGAATGAAATAAGTTTATCTTGGTCTCATTGGACCAGCGCACATGGTTCCAGTAATCCATGTCCTTTGCTTGTCTCCAGCAAACTGTTTCCTTTGCATCATCTGTAGAAGAGGCTTTCTTCTGGGACGACAGCCATGCAGACCAATTTGATGCAGTGTACGGCTCATGGTCTGAGCACTGACAGGCTGACCCCCCACCCCTTTAACCTCTGCAGCATTGCTGGCATCACTCTTCTTATAGCCTAGGCCATCTTTATATAGAGCAACAATTGTTTTTTTCAGATCCTCAGAAAGTTCTTTGCCATGAGATGCCATGTTGAACTTCCAGTGACCAGTATGAGAGAGTGTGAGAGCTATAACACCAAATTTAACATACCTGCTCCCCATTCACACCTGAGACCTTGTAACACATTAACGAGTCACATGACACCGAGGAGGAAAAATGGTTAATTATGCCCAATTCCATATACATATGTATATATATATGGATATATATATATATATATATATATATATATATATATATATATAACACCTCTCTTAATATTAATATCATATAAAATATACATTTATTGAAATATCTCTTAATATGGATAATATTCAGTTATTTAAAATGTGTTTTCTGTTAAAATAAGGCAGTATTTTCTTTCTAGAGTCAGTACATCTGCCATTACTGGTTATGTGCAATTTATTAGTCGAACAATTCAAGTCTGCAAAATTGATGTTGTAGTGTAATCAATCAATGATGCTCATATTAATTTCAGGCAGACCTAATATTAAAGAAGCCCTAACCCTAACATTAACATTAACTCAAAGCCAAATTTTAACACTAAATAATAAATTGTGTAATGTTACAGATAATGGTGAAGGATGTGTTGGAGGAAAATGGTGGTTTTGGAGACAGACAGACAGACAGGGTGGGAGTGAAAGTCTTACCAATTCCAGGCAGACTGGGACATGTTTGTTCCAGTATCATCTATAGCTGGAAGAACTATAGTCCTAACCATAATCACAACCATAACACTTAAAAAAAACAAAAAACACTATCTCATGTAAATATACTTTACATAGTGAAGAGATACATAGATACATAGTGAAGAGTATTATGTAAAAGTACAAAATAAAAATATAAATACTGCCATAAAACTTGATAATATATTAGGGATATACAGCTTTTTACTTTAGCATTATGTCAATATCTCATTTTTTTAGTTAAATTTAAAGTAACTAATTTTCAAATTGCGTAGTTAAAATGTATATGCATTTGTTTACTCCATGAATCTTACGTAAAACAACAAAACTGAATGATAAAATTTATTCAGTATAACGCACACTTTGGTGTATCAATATTCTCATTTTTATATACCAGTCACCAGTCATTTCTATAATTTCTCTAAGCTGTAATCATGTTTGTAGATTTTTCATTGCTCTCGAAAAGGACACAAACTCAAAGTCAGTTACCTCTGTCATCACACTATAACGTATCTCCCTTTGGACTCAGTCAGAAGGAAGTGCTTTTTATCCTTACTTAACCTTCTGCTCTTGCAAATCTAAAATATTGCAGAACATCACTCCTCAGCAGAATATTCTAACGAGTCACAAAAAACAAGTACAATTTAGAAAAAAAAGAGGAATTCAAATAAGTGTAGAAGTGCAAAGAAAAAACAGTAGGAAGTATATTCTACTCAAACAAAAGTAAATTAATATCAACAAATGTAACAAACTATAATCACAGAAGCTAATGATACTAAAATTGAGGTAATAGAGTCAAGGTGTCAATATTAAGCTGTCTCTCATTAATCTGGCAAGCAGGGAATTCCCGGTTTGATGGGCAACACATTTTCTCTGTTACATAATTTATTTATTGGCAGTGTATTTTCTGCTTTATATGCCAACAGGAACATTATCCAGGTAGGATCACTTTATCATTCTCATTTCAAATATTTATTGTTATCAGAATCTAGCAGAGATGCACTCATATAACAACGGGTGGGAGGAGGGATTGGAGAACAAGACTCCAAGTACAAAGAACGGTGCTGTTGAGTTTCAAATCAAAGTGGGGGCCTGCAAACACATCAGAGAGTCCAAAACTGACTAAAGCTTTATTGGATTATTGAAAAACAAGAGATAAATGAGGGAGAAGACACAGTAAAATGATGCTGGTCCTATATATCTGTACAACCATTAGTGCATAGAATGGTTAACATTTGAGCAAACTTATTTTTAAAAATAAGTTAGAATGCAAAGCTGCTTTTCAGGCAGAAAGTAACGATCTGACACTGAATGTAAACCGGCAACACAATACTCTAGGGCTGGGGTAGGCAACTTTCAGCACTCCAGTTGTTGTGGACTACATCTCCCACAATGCTCTTAAAATCCATAATGCTGGCAAAGCATCAGATGTAGTCCACAACATCTGGAGTGCTGAAGGTTGCCTAACCCTAATCTAAGGTGAAGATAAGTCGAGAACCTTCAAGTTAAAGGTGTTACACATATATTTTGCTGCTGTTGACCTTTGCCATGTGTTAGGATTGCAAGTGTTATCAACAGCAGTGTGCTCAAAGTATAATAACTCCCAAAGAGCAATCACATATTTTTGTAATGTTTAATGTTTGATTATGGAGCTGAATGTTTTACAGGACCTTTCTTTACAAAAATAAATGTTTTTAACTAACATTTTCCTATTCTATTGGTCCCTATAGCATGTGTTCCTCCATCTTGGGTCTTTAACCTCTTATTTTAAATATCCTCAAGTGTCCGTTAGGCTGCTTTTTTTCACTGCCCCCTTCGTACTACTTCACAACTCCTGCAGGTTAGCACTTTAGAAAGTGAACTTTGCCCTCTGATTATTGGCAACTGATCTTTGTATACATTGAGCAGGTCTGATTCCACCACCATAGTTCTCTTTGTTATTTTTGAATCAACATCTTTGGCCGGCTTTCAGGGCTCGAGGCTGCCAATCTACCTCTGCTCATTATCCTCATTCAAGAATGATGGAAAATTCAGTTGAACAACAGAAAGAATGCCAAATGTTCTTTTAGCTTGTCTGGGATCCAGAGGTATTAAACAAATGTAGCTGTTAATGTTTAACATCTATTGTGCCTTTTTTAAGTTATAAATTGGTTTTATGCCTAGAATGCAAGATATAAAATAAAGATTTAAGCCCTAGTGATTATTTTGCTCTAAGGTATGTTCTATGATTTTGATTTGTATCAGTTTTGCTTGATTTACTGAACACTTAATGTTTAGAAAAAACTATCCCACCCACTTGCTAAAATGAATTTGCAGTAAAATAAAAGCACGTCGATCATGTATTTCTATCTTTTTTTCTCTTGTGCCTGACCCACTTTTCTCTACCTCACAGTAACTAATCACCCACGAGGGAGCCATTCCACATAGGAGAGTTTCTATATTTGTATCAGGACAAGGTTATAGACATCTAAGGGTAGCGTTAGCATTCGGCAGCTGTAATTATTGGCCTGCATTGCATGTTTATGCACTGAGAGATTCTGCTGTACATATTTATCGTCCATCAAAATATAAACAGCAAAAACAATTAAAACTCTTCATTAAAAAATAAGCTTTTTCAAGCGTAATTAATAATACGCCATGTCGACATAATGCCCAAAGGATTACTCTGCCAAATCATATAATGACCGCCATCTTGAATTCAGTAGGGAATAGTTAAAATTATTGTATTGCATGTGGCTCACACTTCCAAAAGATTAAGAATGTGTATGTATGAAATTGATTAAAATAGAAAATCAATTATTCATGATATATAGAATTTTCAGGTTGCAGTTTATGCTTTTTTTTCTGTTCCACATAATTAAAATGGTGGTTTAGGCCAATTGATGATTAAATAATGATATATATATATAAATATATATATATATATATATATTTATATATATATATATATATATATATATAGTGAGCGTAAAAGTGGAATAGTGGTTGATGGAAGATACATCAGGCCTGATTTGCTAAACAGCAACCTGAGAATTTTCAGTTAAACGACCCAGGGAGAGATGTTAAAGTTTGCAATATACATTGCTGATGCTCTGCAAAACACGGGATGGGTCCCTGGGGCAGAGTATTTGGAGAGCAGGGTGGGCCAATGCTCCAACAGCACTAGTTGCTGTGTAACAGACCAGAATTTGGATTTAACTTAAGAGTTAACTAATTGGCACTCACCTGTAGCTGGTCAATTAGCAGACAGGCCTTTAAAAGAAGAGATCAGCCTGCTGCAGAGTGAGGGAGAAAAAGCCAGCTAGGAGAGCTGAAGGAGAGACAACAACAACAACAACAACAACAACAACAACAACAACAACAACAACAGTTTATTGCAAAGCCATTTCTTTTTTTGGGGGGAAATTGGTATGTGGGAAAGCCACCCAATTACAGATAATGATTTCTGTCTAGTAAGAGCTCAAGTAAGAGCAAGGAATTTTGTTTGTTTATTATTATTTAAAGCACCTGCTTTCTTATCAAATACAAAGGAAAACCAAGCTGAATGTGTCCTGCACTTTGTATACCCTAGAAGGCTGTGGTTACTGCAAGATCTGTGATAATCCTACCTGTAAAAGAGGTAGTTTGTTACAATATATATATATTCACATACACTTATACATAAAATAAGTTCTGCACAAAATAAACATGATTATTTGAGGAATTATGGAGAATTAGGAAAATTTCCAGGTTAGTAAATGGTCCTAAAAACAGAGGATCCATATATCACATTGTGTGCATACACAAATAGTTGTAGTCTCAAAATGTTCACAAATACTCTTTTAAAAAATAAGTTGCTATTTTTTATTTTTGTTTTTTTCTGCAGTAACACCTTTCTCTAGTTTAATGACAGTGTGACAGTACTTAATCTTGCTGTTAGTTAAGAGGACAGCAGGGGAAGCAGAGAGTTAGACCCAAGGGTGTCAAATGTTTTCCTCAATGACTGTAAACCTGCCAAAGCATTAGGATTTATCCCATTAATTTTTAAATGGGACACTTGGCCACCATTATCCTGAAACCATACAGTGGCTACAGCCCTAGAAGACAGTTTTAGGCTGAGGATAAACTCATTCTGTGTCAGTCTAGTGGGAATGTTGCCCATACACTGGCATTGGACAGATTCATGACGTAATGATTGCTTAACTTCTTCAATAAGATCATTGAATCATCCTTGTGTGTGTGTAGAAGGAATACAGTGAAGGGCAGAGTGTTAGGGGGAATACAGTGAAGAGCAGAGTGTTAGGGGGAATACAGTGAAGGGCAGTATGTGTAAAGGGAATACAGTGAAGAAATGTACCTTATGCATGCCAGTTTAGTGAATGAGGAGTCACTGATTGGCCGAGAGCTTTTGCTGACCACTCTTAGCCAATCAGCGGCTCCCCTGTCCGGTGGCATGCCACACTTCCTGATTCTGAAAGCCGGAAGCTGCAAGGGGAAGAGTGGAGACCGGCACTGGAGGCATCTTTAGGGATAAACTATTTGAGAACTGTTTAAGCCCTTGAGGTAAAGCACCACCTTGGCACTATAAGTCAGTTTGGTTTCTGGAGTGTTCCTTTAAAATCCTGGGTTCAGCACTGGATATATATATTATTTGTCCACCTCAGAATGCTATTCCTGCAAAATGTTGCACATTCTAGAACTTTCATAGTAAGTACATACAGATGGTATATATGTGTAACTTCTTGTTACACGTTTATTATTCTGAGACAGTCGTATCATCTACATTCCAATTGTGTCTGTTGATATTTCATGATTTTCAAACCATTAGTAACCTCAAATGCTTTATTGTACATCTATTTCATGACTAAACTATCATATCATATCATCCTTTCTGTTCAGTAAGGGAGGGTAATGCTTGCAGTTTCACCTTCATTGCTAAATACAATATATATCTTATTTCCTGGCCATATCCATGGCAGCACAACAATGGGTAGCTCCTCCCCTATCCCTAGTTAGACAGGAACTAATTAAAATAAGGGTACAAATACCCCCTCCTACCTCCTCCTCCCTCAGTCTTTTTGTTCCTGTCCTATCCCTATAGGACCAAATTAGTCTATTTTCAGGACTATAACCACTTTTCTTTTATGGCTTACCTGAGGGTTTTTACCTTCTGTCCTCAAGGAAGTTCAGCCTCTCTTCCTTGGGAAGCTTCAGTATCCGGCCCTGTGCAAAGGTGTCCCCCTGAAGATACCCCCTTAGTGACCGGGGGTTTTACTTGCAGTGACCCTAGGGGTAGCAAGAGAAAAAATGCCAAATAACTCTGATTCCCTGCAGTGACCAAGAGGTAGCAGGAAGTGGCAAGAAGACTTTATCCTGGATGGATTTCTGCATTTTACAACAGCCCACATGTATGTATGTACAAATACTTTTTACAATATATACTGTATTTGTTAGATCATATGTGTGGGTTTTTTCCCCCCCCTACCTATTATTTCTGTGTACTTTTTCTTTCACGCCTTCTCGGCGTCCTGTTTGTCCGGGTGCGCATGCGCGCCGTTTCGCGCGTGCACGTTTGTATCGCGTGCACGCTAGCTTCATTCGCGTGCACGCCGGGTCCGCGCGCAAGCTATACACCGCGCATGCGTCTGGTCCCCATGAGGCAGTTATAGTGCCTCCTACTCCGGAGTAGCTTCCGGGTTTGTGCCGCGCATGCGCAGTTAACGAGCAATGAATTCGCTCGTTTTGAGCATGCGCGGATAGGCGGTGACGTCAGATATGACGTCACACGCCTATTTAAGCGCCAAAGTTGAATTAAATTATTACCTGATGTCCTCATTAGGTCTTTAGAGGACCTGTTTTCTTACAGTTCTCAATTTGAATTGCGTTTATATTTTACTGAAAATCTGAAGGTAAGCTTTACTTCTTAAAGGTATATACACATTTTTTTCATTTCTTTACTCCTTTCTTTCTATAACAATAAGAATTCCTTTTTTAGACTGTTCATAATCAACTCCAAAATGGAAAAAGACAAAAGGAGATCAATTTCTTCTGATTCGGACTCTTCTGGATATAAAAATAGGTCACACTCTAAGAGTTATAGGTAAGCCATATCACATCATTTTTTTCCCTTATCCGGAATATGATACATGAAATAAAAGAGTGCTAATGTGAGATATTTCCCTATCATGATAGTTCTACGGGAAAGAAAACAGTGAGATCATCCAAAGGAAAATCTCCAAAGAAAAATCAATGCGAAGCCTGTAATAATAAACCGCTGGAAGGCAAACGGTTATGCGCAGAATGTTTATCTGAAGCAGCTGGAACATCTAATCCTTCAATGGAATTTGTACAGTTCATAAAACAAGCGGTGGCTCAAGGTATCAAAGAAGCAGGGGCAAGTCACAAAAGACCCCGGTTACATGAACCTTCGGATTACCAACGTAATGATTCGTCAGATGAATCCATGGATATGGAATCATACCAGGGGAATTTCTTATCTTCAGACGAAGAAGAAACTCAGGCCCCTGCAGATTTTTTAGAACCTGCTCAGATAGACCACCTCATTTACAAAGTCCGTAAATCTTTGAGCTTGAAGGAGGCAGTTGCAGAGCAGTCAACCTCTTATCGTTATTTCTCAGATTTGAGAAAGAAAAGAGCTACCTTTCCAGTACATGATACTATTAAGGAATTAATTAAAGACGAGTGGTCTAACACAGATAAGAAGCTTTCAGCACAAGGCAGAATATCTCGCCTCTATCCTTTTGACAAGTCTGATTCATACCATTGGGATAATGCCCCTAAGGTAGATGCGGCAGTAGTTCGACTCGCAAAACACACCACATTACCAGTAGATGATGCAGGCTCATTTAGACACCCAATGGACAAAAAGATGGATCTGCATCTCTCAAAAGCTTATGTAGCAGCAGGGACTGGTTTTCACCCTGCAATAGCCCTTACTTCAGTATCCAGGGCCTTAAAAATCTGGATCGAAAACTTGGAAGAAGATATCAGAGATGGGAGAAACAGATCTTCTCTTCTGGAAAGATTAAATGATATTAAACTGGCCGTTGACTTTACCTCAGAATCCTCAGTGGACATGGTGAAAGCTTTAGCAAGAAACATGGCTCTTTCAATTTCAGCTAGAAGAGCTTTATGGCTGAGATCCTGGTCCGCAGATTCATCATCAAAGTCTAGTCTATGCGCCCTTCCTTTTCATGGTGAGATGTTGTTTGGTAAAAATCTAGACGAGTGCATCAAAAGAGCTGCAGAAGGTAAGAGAGCCTTTCTCCCACAAGACCGGAAAACCCGTGGATCCTTTCGAGCCAGAAGATACTCTGAATACCCCTCTTTTCGTGATACCAGATCTTATAAACCAGGAAGAGAATATGGAAGATCCATTCCATGGAGAGGAGGTCATTCATCCAACAGAGGAGGAAAGTCTAGAGGTTCCTCATTTCACAAGAAGCCTTTATGACAAACCCACCTACCATCCTGGAGGAGTAGGTGCCCGTCTACTTCTATTCCAGAATATTTGGAAACATTCAACTCAAGACAGATGGGTGCTGGATATCATACAGAGAGGTTATCTTATAGAATTCTCCACAAGGCCGCCTCCTCGCTCCTTCCAGAAGACAATCTGGCCAAGAGATGTAGAAAAAAGAGATTCCCTAAAAAAGTTTATCTCATCCCTTCAAGACGATGGAGTTATCGTTCAAGTTCCAAGAGCTCAACAAACACATGGGTTTTACTCCCATATCTTTCTCACCAGAAAATCCACAGGGGGATGGAGATAAGCAGACTAAACAAGTTCCTAAACATAAGGAAATTCAAGATGGAGTCTCTTCAATCCATTGTAAAAGCAGTTTTTCCAGATCAATGGCTCATGTCAATAGACCTGGCAGACGCATATTTCCATATTCCCATAGCACCCCAGCATCAAAAATTCCTCAGATTCGCTGTAGAAGAGGGTCATTTTCAGTTCCGTGCTCTCCCTTTTGGGCTAAGCACTGCTCCGCGTACTTTCTCAAAAGTTCTGGTGGTTCTCATCGCAGAACTCAGGAAGAAAGGCATTGCAGTATATCATTACCTCGACGACATCTTGATTCTGGCAGAAAACAGAGATATATTAGAAGATCACAGCCTGATATGTATACAGTATCTTCAACAACACGGATGGAAGATCAATTTTGCCAAAAGCAACCTAAAGCCATCCCAGAGCATGATATATCTAGGAGCAGCATTCAACACTGCAGAAGGTTCCGTCCAACTGTCCCCAGAAAGGGGTATGAAAATTCGGAAAAAGGTCAAAGACATGTTAGCATCCAGTGTTTCCTCAGCAGAGACAACTATGAGCCTCCTGGGATCAATGTCCTCCACCATAGGACTTACGAGATGGGCCCAATGGAGAATGAGGCCTTTCCAAAGGAATTTCCTTTCTCAATTCAAGGGCAATCTGTCTCAACCTATAGTGATCCCTCCTCACGTACAAAAATCCCTGAAGTGGTGGACCCAGAAAGAATCTCTCTTCAGAGGTTATCCCTTAGGAAACATTCCATGGATCATCATCACCACAGATGCCAGTCAATGGGGCTGGGGAGCCCACCTTCAAGACAACTATGTTCAGGGGAAATGGGCATTTTCAACCTCCGACACCCCTTCAAATCTTCTAGAACTTCTGGCAGTTTTCAAGGCTCTAATACACTTCCAGCAACTTTTACTTCACAAATGGGTCAAGATCAGGACAGACAATGCCACAGTTGTGGCATATATAAATCACCAAGGAGGGACAAGAAGTTGCAGAATGATGAAACTTATGAAACCTTTGATGGCCTGGGCTCAAATGAATTTGGAGAATATCTCTGCAATACATCTCCCAGGAACTCAGAACTCTGTGGCAGACTTTCTCAGCAGGGTGAGATTAGACCCGGGAGAATGGAGTCTATCAGACATCATATTTCTACAGATCGTAGAAAAATGGGGCCTTCCCCAGATAGATCTAATGGCTACAAGCAACAACAGAAAAGTCAAGAACTTCTTTTCGAGAATTCCAGATCCCCAGGCCATAGGAAGAGACGCATTGACATGCAGTTGGAACTTCAACCTGGCTTATGCCTTTCCTCCGAAACCCCTCATCTTCCCTCTGCTAAGGAGACTACGACAAGAGAAGACATCACTGATTCTAATAGCCCCTTTTTGGCCTCGCAGACCTTGGTTTCCGCTCCTACTAAGTCTGTGCAAGAAGGATCCATGGCGCCTTCCAGTTGTCCCATTCCTGTTACATCAGGGTCCAATTCATCATCCAAACCCAGCATCCCTTCATCTGATGGCATGGTACTTGAAAGGGATGGGTTAAAGAACAAGGGATTTTCGAGATCAGTTATCGAGACACTTCTTCAAGCAAGGAAGAAGTCCACTTCATCCACTTACTACAGAATATGGGATGTATTTTCTTCATGGGCCAGTTCAAGGCCCTTTGATATGTTGAATCCTTCAACTACTGACATTCTTGATTTTTTACAATCAGGTCTAGAGAAGGGATTGAGTTATAACACTCTAAAAGTGCATGTTTCTGCCCTCTCTGCTTTAACTAATCATAGATGGGCACTGGATCCAGACATAGCTAGATTTTTGACTGCAGTCCTCAAGATCAAGCCACCCATTAAGTCTATTACTCCGCCATGGGATCTCCCTCTGGTCCTGAAGGCTCTTAAAGCAGATCCTTTTGAACCTATGGCATCTATTTCCTGTCATCTTCTCACGATCAAGACAGTTCTACTAGTAGCCCTAGCCTCTGATAGAAGGGTTTCTGATCTTCAGGCTCTTTCGGCTCGAGAACCTTTTACTATATTTCATAAGGACAGAGTCATCCTGAGAACGGTTCCAGAATTCCGCCCTAAGGTAACTTCAGAGTTCCATATGAATGAAGAAATAATCCTTCCAGCATTAAGTACAGAAGAATCTAATAACAGGGAAGACGCTGATGATGATGCTATCGACCTAGTAAGATGTCTTAAGATATATATACAAAGATCCTCAGAATGGCGTATTTCGGAAAGGCTTTTTGTTATTCCTAATGGCCCTAGGAAGGGTCTGCAAGCTTCGAAAGCCACTATCAGCAGATGGATAGTTTCGGCCATTATCCAATCTTATAGATCATCTAAAACTAGTGTTCCTGAAGGTTTGAAAGCTCATTCTACACGTTCCCTTTCTTCATCCTGGGCAGCTGCAGCAAAGGTTTCTACAGAACTGATTTGCAAAGCAGCCACTTGGTCATCTTCTAATACATTTATTAGACATTATCGTTTAGATGTAAGAGCTGGCCAATACGATGGATTTGGCAGATCAGTTCTTTCTGCCTCAAAGGATTAACTACTATTCTTTTTGTTCATCACATTGAATTGTTTGTGACAATACACTTGCATTATATAATAATGTGTCTGAGTTTTTCTTTCCCTCCCTTGGTTTTAGCTTGGGTATTACCCATTGTTGTGCTGCCATGGATATGGCCAGGAAAGAGATAAATTTACTCATACTTACCGTAATTTTCTTTTCCTGGTCATAGGCCATGGCAGCACAAAGGTCCCACCCAGGGATATTGCTGTTAACTAGACTGAGGGAGGAGGAGGTAGGAGGGGGTATTTGTACCCTTATTTTAATTAGTTCCTGTCTAACTAGGGATAGGGGAGGAGCTACCCATTGTTGTGCTGCCATGGCCTATGACCAGGAAAAGAAAATTACGGTAAGTATGAGTAAATTTATCTCTATATTTGTAGAGGCCAAACTTTTTGATTTCACCATTCAACAGAAAAAAAGAAACTGATATAATGAAATTCTTTGTTACCATAGCAGCAAAAAGTTGTCTGAGTAGTTTTCATGCACTTAATACTCTTCTACGAAGTGTAAAACAACAGTTTTTTTTCTGCCTAATGTGTCTGAGCACTTGTGTTTATATGCCCTTTAGAAAAGGTGGTTTCTGATGGCATTTGAAATATTTCAGCAGTGATTATGACTGTATTTTTAAGTAAAACGAGCCATTGAAGGACACATTTGCTGTATTACCATATACTGTGTTTACTGCATGAGTTAAGATTGCTTCGTGCCTGGCACTAAATCCAATTATTAGATTGCAAATTCAAATGGCATTTTATTATGCAAAAATAAATTTGCTTGAAAAATGGCTAAAGCGTCTGTGCCGTAGCTTTACATTAGTTTTAATGTAATTAAGCATTTCTACATCTAATCTAGATACTGTGAAAGTATATATATATATATATATATATATATATATATATATATATTAGAGATTGTAGCAATATTAGTTCAGTTATGCAGATGTAAAATAACAGATGAAATTTATATCTTGAAATACCTTTTTTATTGAATTTTGGAATAAAAAGCTTTCAGGAGCACTTCTCTTTCTCAGGTCTAAAGCATTTTGCTCAGGACTTGAGAAAGCGAGGTTCTCATCATTACATCCAATATATCCAAGGTATTACAACATACACATTTCATCTGACTATACTATACTTCAGTTGAATTTCGAGCAACCACTTGAAGTGTTCGTTGAGTTGAGCTATTTCAATTGCTTTTGTTTCATTTGTTCATTGCAAACAGCTAAAAGTTTGTCAATTTTGACAATGAACCTGAATTTTCATTGGGGGTTAAATCCTTTTGATTACAAATATATATAGCAAACATTTCCCATTTAACCTGCAGAGGGCAAGAGGAAGTCAGATACAGGTTAAAAAAGGTTTTATAAAAGTAGCACACTTTTAATGCAAGAGATGCTGTGTTAGACCTCAGCCAGACTTTTTAGCTCATTATTTTAATGAGATATCTGGCTGAACATCAGCTCAGCTTTCACAGGCTTTTCCTAAGATGCTTATTCCCCACGTACACTTTTAGAAATTACTTTGTCTTACTTTAAGTTACTCTCAGTAGATTTTATGATAAAACTCCTTTTTTTTTTTCCAGTTTTGCTTTGAAATATTTTCCTAGATAGTGTAGCACCGCTTATTCACTTTCATGTTTCTATTATTCTCTTTTTTGGCTGCGGCAATCTGTTTATAATCTTCCTCTTTCCGATGAGAATGAAGGTTTGATACTCCCCTCCTCCCTCTCTGTAATCCACGGGCGTACTTTAGTGTGTTCTATTCAGCCATACCCATCTCTGAGCATTGTCACCTAGTCTTTGGAGAGTGCATGGATAAAAGCCAAACGAATATATGCATATACTGCTCTTACAGCTACCAAACAACAGTTTGCACAGGTGGCCGTGTAAAATACTGATAAAAAAAAAAAGAGGAAAATTATATATATATATTTTTTTGTTTTGTTAATTTGTTGCTGTGCAATCCTTTTGCATGATTTGTTTTTAATAATGAATCATAATACATTGGAAAGAATTTGGATCTCTTAAATGACAATGGCAAATCATGTATTGCTTTCCATATTTTACTTGGAAAAGGGACCTCCCTTCTGTTGCCTGATCGTAATTGCAGAACAATATCTCATTGTCAACAAATGTGTGCTCACTGACAATTTTACAAAGCCTGTCAAGTGCTGTAGATGGCTCATTGTGAATGGTTTTGAAGTTCAAAGCATGGGTAATTTAAAGGGAAGCTTTCATGATTTGTTCTCTAATCTTGTATAGCTTTTAATACATAGTCTATTGCTCACCTATCAACTAATTATTGTCTAAGAAAGGTGTATAAAGTAAAAAAAATAAAGAATCTACCCATGCTGCAGAGATATATAGATATAGATATATATAGATATAGACATAGATATATATATATATATATATATATATATATACACTCACACAAACACTAGGTCTGTCTGGAAAAAGTCCAGCCATTGTTAATATAACAAGAACGGTTTGCGCAACATCACCAGGCAGGCAATCAGAGTGGACTGGAATGCGCATGTGTGAACAATGACAACTTCACTGTACTAGTCAGCGGGAGCACTAGACACTGTTGAGTGAGCATGTGTACTGTGTGGTCGTTGCATTCAAAATGACTGTGTGAGTAGAGCAACGAATCTGCAGCAAATTATGCGTTAAACTTGAACATTCCTCCGCAGAAACTATTCTGATTATTCAGAAGACTTTCAGGGACTAGGCAATAAGTGCAACACAATTAAAATGCTTCAAAGATGGTCAAGAATCTGTTGAAAGATTGAAATTCCGATAAACACAGCGAGGCAACTGATGGCGATTCCAACAAAGGATTTTGCAGCGTATTTTGAACAGTGAAAGAGACATTGGGATAGCTGTGTGCGGTCCCAATGTGTTTCTTGTTTCTTGTATCTTCTTCAATATATAGGTCTATTTTTCCATATTACATGGCTGGATACTTTCCAGACAGACTTCATGTATATGTGTATATAGAAGTAGTTTAACACAAGATATTAGAAATGTAATTATCCATATGTATTGCCTGAGGAATGTTTTCAGTCTTGCACATAGAGATTTTCGGTGTGTGGATTGTATCAGTATATAACATGTGATGGCTAAATATGGCACTTGAGATGATTGGCTCTCCTGAATATCAAGGGACATAGTTCTGAAATATCGGATGTGCCAAAGTTAGTCATCACCGATTTTCAGACCTAAATGGTTAGTGTTGGTGTAATAAACACATATAAAATGTCATTGCAGAGTCTTTGCACATTTATGTTACTTACAAGTCCAAGCATTCAAACACTCATGTGAATATTAAGAATAAATTATTAATAATAAGAAGACAGCCATCCTAATTCAATAGGTTAATAATTTGAATACTTTGTTGCAGTTCTTGCCCTGGTACAAATTGCATTTGTAATTTGATCACGACCCGAACAAAGTTGGGTTAAGAAAAGTAAAACCTATTGGCTCGTAGAGATGTTTGGTGCCTGCAGTTCTATAAACGCTATGGTGAAAAACATCCACAAAAGTTAACTAAAAATTCCAAATCCAGTTAGGGATAGGACTATTTTACAGTGATTATTTTGTCAGATGTGAAGATTCATATTACAACGTTCTCTGAATTTCAATTACTCAAACAGTTAGTAAATGTATAGGTACAAAATTATTTAACATGAACTATATTGATTAGCACAGTTTGTCTTTGGCATGTTTGCTCTGCTTCTGCTCTGTCTATAAATATTGATGTCCCACACACAGTCATTGTGGCAGCCATCTTGTAGCAGGTAAACAGAATCTTCAGGTAAATATATTGTTTAATCGTTATAAGTGCTGGCGATATCTTGGCTGCCCATTACATAGATTATATTTGTTTACGTTTGTGAAGGAAAACTTGTCCTGTACCTGTTCTAAACATCAAGTGATATTGTGCAATATTGTCGGTTACTGCCACTTTGTGTATAATTCTACTCCTTTGACTGCTGTCTCCTGGAATGAATTTCCCATTGTTATGGCATCTGATACTTTTTTTCATCTCCCTTCCTGCCTGAATAAACCTCTCTTGGCATTGCTATTGCTGTATGTTGTAAAGAAACAGTCTGCTGTGAAATCCAGTTATCCTGAAAACGATGAAAGCTGTTTCTTATGATGCGGAAGGAAACACACAGAATGCTCAAATCTATGAATCTCTGTCTGACATTGTCTGATGACTGAGAACTAGCATGCAGCCGTTTGAGATCTTGCTTACAAGAGAGAGCGGTATAAACAAGGTGTTTAATGATTAAGGGACATTTGCTAAGATGCTTGAAGTTACAGAGAAATCATCCAGGTAGGGACAGTGCAGCTGGATAAAAAATAAGAAACAACAGTAGTTTTGCCTTCATAGGCGTTTACAGAAACGTTGACATAACAGGCAATAAAGCCTCTTTGTGGAGAGTGTGTCTGTCTATTAGTCCAGAAAAGCATTTTGTCACTGAAGTGGTTGAATTCAGACAATGTCCTTACATGACCCTATTACAACACATGATCACAGATGACTTCATGAACTGCCTAACATGTTTAGTCAGCCAGAACTTCGGATTTACTCATAAGATCCAGTGAAACTGCCTGTAACTTCATAGACCCTGTTCATCAGTTTTCACATGAGACTCGAAATATGATAGAACGTTTTACTGCAGGGGCTTCACACATTTTCTCCACTAAGTAAGTCTTTTCCACTATATGTTAAAGAGTCAGCAGTATTTAAAGTTAACCCATTCATCTTACCTGTTAATGAAAGACTCCATAAAATGCTTTGACGTTGTGCCACCGTTCATAATGAAATGTCAAACAAAAAAATCCTTTAATTAGGACTGTAAAAAACTATAACATGTATATAAATAATATTCTACAGAATCTCTTTGCTTTCTGTGTTTAGTTTTCAACATATTTTTAGCATTTCCTGTAATGCTATATTGGGGAAATTACATAAAATATATTTTCTCAGAGTATATGATTATTGATATTGTCCTTAAAGGGACAATCTTATAACCAAAACACTACATCTTAATGGAGTATTTTTGGTGCATAAACTCAGTACTTAAAGTCTGAAAAATATGCTGTTTGTGAGAAATTTGTCAGTCAGTATACCTCTCGTGGCTATCAAAGAGCCACTAGAGAAACTTCCTTGTGAAGAATTTCAATAATCAAAATCTTCTCGCCTGGGATTTATGAACAATTTAAATGTATTAGACTCAGTGTTTCTCTATGTCAGCATCTGATCCCCTCAGTAGTGAGACTCTAGAGATTATCTTTGAGAAGCATTGGCTTGGACCAGAGGTCTTTTGTCTACTTTGTTTTTCTTTCAAGTCTCAAAGCCTTATAAAATACTTTACCATGTACAATACACTGAGATTTCTCTAATTTTCGAATATTCTCTGTAAATCCCATTAATCAACTGTTAAAATACCACTTCTGGCAACATAACAACTTAATCTCAATGACTTAACTCCAAAAGTTGTGAAGACAGGACTGTCCACTCTGGCCACCTCCTAAAAGTGATGGCCACTGGGCATTACCAAGAGGCTGACCATTAGCTGAATTGTATGTGTTAGACTAAAATAGCTTAGCTCAAAGCATAGCTGACTTGGATAATTTTTCCAAGTCTTCTATTTTGGCCTCAGATTTCAAATTCACTTTCAATTTCTGATGGTTCCCACTTTACTAAATAACTCTTAGAGTGAAGTGACCATCTGGTAAAACATAACGTGATTCTTTCGTTCTTTCTTTGTGGGTGGGAAAACCTAATGCCCATGCACAGCTCGCACCGCAAGCATTAGGCCTTCCAATTTAAGAACTGAAATAATGCTTTTCTATGTGGATTTGCAAGACACGGGATGTCCTCATGCAAAGTGTGAGGGCGTTCAACGTTGTTTCATAGAGTTAAACTCTCTGTGAAACTGCAGAAAGCACCTCTAGGTGCTGTCTGACAGACAACTACTAGAGGCAGTCTAAACTCTGAAATGTTTTCAGCTGCAGTGTTAAAGGGGCAATAAGATCAATTGGTCTGGGTGCCTATAGTGTCCCCTTATGGTCAAAATAGATGAACTGGAAAAATTCTCCAAGTCAACTATGCTTCTTGTTTGGCTTTAAATTTGAAATTCACCTTGAGTTACCTCTGAATTTAAAATTTAGGAAATAACCCTGTAAATACAGTAAGTAAGCTATATTTTGGAGCAAGCTGGAATTCAGATTGTTGCAGTGTTCTGTAACTAGAGTGATTTAATACATTTTCTGATACATTTTCTTTTTCTTCTTTGCCTTTTGTCTCTCCCCTTTTATTCCATTTGGAAAATAATTGTGAGTTCCGGACTGGCTCAAGACAATTATGTGCATAGTATCTGCACAGAGGGTGTGCTCAGCTGATGCTCTCAGCCAATGAATGCACAGATAAGATAAGCACTAGAGGGTCAACTGAGTTTAAATATGATATCAGGTAGCAAACACAAACAATATACACAAAATAAATGATGCATCAATATACAGTCCAATTAGTCCACAATTGCTGGAGTCTGTTCTTAGCTGGTAACTGTCCAAACTTCAAATGGTTAGAGTATATGGAATAAAATCCAAAAATAACCAGTGATGGTGCAGAGCATATGGAACTAGGTGCAGGTCATTTAACAATAATGTATAAGGTATATCACTCACATTTGACAGAGCTATAAGACCAGCTCTGAGTTTAACAGCTTGCAGAGGTACAATCTCAACTGATGGATATTTAGATCTGGGGCCTGGCCCCCAATGGTTTGATATATAAGCGATAAAAACAGCAAACAATAGTGCTCACTGCAATCAATGTAGTAATGGTTGTAAAAGTAAGAATATTCTACTCACATAGTGGAGCAGTAAATCCTGCTCAGCTGATAGTTCTTGGGTGGTATAATTCCCACCAGGGATATAATGTTGGGTAGATCCTTCAAGGAGTAGTATCCAAAGTATCCTTATTAGGTAAGTATTTTAGTGCCAAGAGCAGAAGATAAAAAATAATAAAAGCAACTAAAACCATAAAAAGTGTAATACATGGACAAACACAACTAATAGTGAATGCCAAATATACTTTAAAGGGACACTATAGTCACAAGAGCAACTACAGCTTAATGTAGTTGTTCTGGTGAGTAAAATCATTATATTTTTTTAAATTTTCTCTAAAAAAGCAGTGTTTACATTGTCCCTAGGGACATCTCCAAGTGGCCACTCCTCAGATGCTTCCTGGCTCAGTGCTGCCCAGTAGGCAGCTCTGCCGTTCAGCATCCTCTCTCTCTGCATGGGGACGCTGAATTTTCCTCATAGAGATACATTGATTCAATGCATCTCTATAAGGAGGTGCTAATTGGCCAAAATTGCATTTGACCCCGCCCCCTTGCCAATTTTAGCCAATACAATGCTTTTCTCATGGGAAAGCATTGGATTGGCTAAAAATCTGCAGTTCTAATAATGTCACCAAGGGGGTGGGGCCAGTGTCGGCCAACCCGCATCTCACTGGAAATAAGATGAGTTTTAAAAGGGATAAGGAGGGGGGGCAAGCCACCTTATCTTTGGGTTTAGCACTATAAGGTCAGGAATACATGTTTGTGTTCCTGACCCTATAGTGTTCCTTTAATGCTTTAACCCCTTAAGGACTGGACTGTTGCGATGTTGTACATTTGCGACCAGGCATATTTTTACACTTTTGTGGTGTTTGTGTTTGGCTGGAATTTTCCGCTCTCTCATTTACTGTTCCCATACAAATTATATATTGTTTTTATTTATTTTTTCAGGACAAAAGGGGCTTTCTTTACATACCATTATTTATATAATCTCATGTATTTTAATTTAAAAAAAATATGATGAAAAATTGAAAAAAATACATGTTTTTTGACTTTTACTTGAAAAATCTTTTACTCATCTACAAAAGCGAATTAAAAAAACTGCTAAATAGATTCAAAATTTTGTCCTGAGTTTAAAAATACCCCATGTTTACATGCTTTTTTGCTTTTTTTTGCATGTTATAGGGCTATAGGTACAAGTAGAATATTGCGGTTTCAAAACATAAATTTTTTAAATTTATCAATAGTGACATTGTAACACTATTATCTGTCATAAATCTCTGAATAACACCCCACATGTACATATTTTTTTTAAAGTAGACAACCCAGGGTATTCAATATGGGGTATGTCCAGTCTTTTTTAGTAGCCACTTAGTCGAAAACACTGGCCAAAGTAAGCATTCATATTTGTTTGTGTGTGAAAAAAAGTAAAAAAACTAAATTGAACGCTAATTTTGGCCAGTGTTTGTGACTAAGTGGTTACTAAAAAAGACTGGACATACCCCATTTGCAATACCTTGGGTTGTCTTCTTTTGCAAATGGTATGCCATCATGGGGGTAATTCTCATTCCTGGGCTACCATACGCTCTCAAAGGCAACGTAACCAACCTGGCCATTTTCAATGTAAAAATATTTGACCCATATATTTGACCTTGTAACTTTCAAAAATACTATAAAACCTGTACATGGGGGGTACTGTTTTACTCGGGAGACATCGCTGAACACAAATATTAGTGTTTAAAAACTGGAAAACGTATCACAACAATTATATCATCAGTAAAAGTGCTGTTTGTGTGTGAAAATGCAAAAAAAGTCACTTTCACTGACAATATCATCGCTGTGATATGTTTTACTGTTTTGAATCACTAATATTTGTGTTCAGCGAAGTCTCCCGAGTAAAACAGTACCCCCCATGTACAGGTTTTAGGGTGTCGTAGAACGTTACAGGGTAAAATACAGTGCTAGCAAATTCAATTCTCTGGAATTTCGGCCTGGGTTGGCAGGCAGGTCCCTCAAATTGCAATCAATAAAATTACTGAATTATGTAAAAATATTACATAAATACGCACGTAGAATTTAAATATATATGCATATTTATATATTTGAAGTCTACGTGTATATTTATATAATTATTTATGTAATTTTGTATATGGACATATGTATATTTCTTATTATTTTTATTTATTTTTATATACATAGATATATATACAAATTCATTCTAAGTGTATTTTGATATAAATATATATATATTAATTTTAAAATACAGTTAGAATAAAATTTCATATAGCTATATAATTTTTTTTTAATTTTTTATTATTATTTAAAAAATTTTTATTTAATTTAAATTACTTATTATTTATATTTTATAATAATATATATATATACAATATATATAGTTATTATATATATTATATATATATATATGTGTGTAATTTAATTATAAGTGTATTTTTATATTAATATAAGTACATATTAATATAAAAATACACTTAGTATGACATTATATATATATATGATATATAGACATATATATTGATATAATATATGTCTATATATCATATATGTATACACCTATATAATTATTATTATTTTTTTTTATTAACATTAACTTTATTTTTTTTTTTGATTTTACACTTGCAGGGAGACTGCCTGTCAGCACAGGCAGTCCCCCTGCAGGCAGACACATGGACACCTATTGTGACCATGTGATCGCTGTGTTGAGCGATCACATGACCACAGGGGTCCTAATTCAGTGTGGGGAGACTGTCTGGGCTGCAGGCAGTCTCCCCACAACCGGAGCCAAGCTGATCGCCGCCGGGGGAACGACGGCGATCAGGTAAGTAACTCAGACCGTTAGGACGGTTCTGAACTGTCCTCGGTTGCTAAGGGGTTAAAAACAAAGTTTAAAACAACATTACATGTTTCGCCAACTTAAGTACCAGGCCCCCATTATCTACACTTGAGAAAGCCCCACAGTTGGTGAAATGCGTGTTGTTTTAACCATTTTTTTCCAAAGGATTTGAAATTATATATATTTCTCTCTCTCTCTTTCTTTCTCTCTCTCTCTTTCTCTCTCTCTATATATCTATATCTATATCTATATATATATAAATACTTTGCATGTTGCATTATATAACCATTTACTACTTCTACAGGAAAGCTATTCCAGATATCTACTACCCATTCTGTAAATTAAGATATCCTAACAATAACTCAATTTTCCCTGATACATCCTGACCTCTTATTCTTTTTACTGAGAATAATAAACAGTTTTCACCCTTGTAATTTTCTGTGCTCTGCATTGTCAATACCCTCGAGCATTCTTTTATGGCATGGCATTGGTAATCCTGATAAGAACATTTAAAAGTGGCACACATTTTCTGTAATCTTTAACGTAGATGAAATATAAACACAATGTCACAACAAGCCTATTGAGTCAGATGCCAAAATACAGAGCGTTATATTAGGAAAACTGATTTCTGACTAAATGTTTAAATGGATTTTCATATAACAGCACGGTGCTGGTAGTTTAGATAAATAGACAGGCAGACAGACAGACAGCAAAACACAGTGCAGGAAAAAGAAAGACCTGCTTTCTAGACCTTATTTCAAAACTAAAGGGAATTACATTTTGTGTGGTATAGCCACAAACCCAGTAATGTGACAGGTGCTTGGGGATGATGCATGGACTGGCTCCCATAATCTATAAAGCAGAGGAAATAGAGATTATAACTGCTATGTGAAGTAGTTCTTTCTAAACTAAATTATTTTGGTAGCTGTAAGTCAGTTCATCAGAACTATATTAAGCTTGTGTGCTAGTGAACAAGGGTTTAATAGTTGGATAGCTGACAACAAGCAAGAACCAATGTTCTATTAATTTCAAGATTAGTCAGGCAAGTTAAAGACGTTAGTGATGGCTCCATGACTAGATAGGTTGAAGAGGAACATAAATGTTTGAAATTAGGAAACAGTTTGACGGGATCATAGATGCAATTGTTATATATAGGTGTACTCTTGTAAACATGAAGTACAAATCGTCAGCAGAATTAGAGATAATTTGTAGAAAAATGTACACGTGGAAAGTAGAGAAAGCCTTTCATTTTAGTACTATTATCACACATTAGAAAAGAGTCTCAGGTTCTTTCATACTTGTAGAGAGAAAGAGCCATCAGATACCAAAAGATTGGCCTTAGAGGATGACGAAGGGGCTTTGTTGGAATTTTCTAAATGAAACATTTTGGAATAAATCAATATATGACTAGAGGGGCTGTTGATCATATAGATGACCGGGGAGTTTATAAGATGCAAATGATTCTAGCTTTGTAAAAAAGATTTGAGCTCAGAACTGAATTATCATAAAAAAGAAAAAATTTATATATTGATGAAGTGCTATTGATGATGGTCACACAGTACTGTAATTTAAAAATTTCATGGAGGATGGAGAGAACATCTTAAATTTTCTTGCAAAACCTCAAGATAATAAAGAATCAGAAAATCAATAGTTAATGGCATGAGACAAGAACAGGTAAAGGTTCAGTGGACATATTCCTGATTTGAGTATAATAGTAAGCTTTATCTTTTTTTGCAATGCCCAATTGAATTAGGTTATCAAAAGATAAATAATTGAGTATAGAAAACAGAGGGAGAAGTGATCCTTAGGGTTTCCCATGAGAGGAGTGAAGAAAAAAAGACCTGTAACGAAAGGCAAGATGGATGTTTATTGCTGCATCAGCTTACTGTTTGCTGTGTATGAAGTGACAAGTCTTTGCTTGCAGCACTTCAGTGTTATTGTCTTTGCTGGTGATTCATGGTTATGCCCCCAAACACACGGGTGGCCAAAGCAAATTCAAAAGAGGAAGCAGAAAGCCGAATGGTCAATCCATTAGAATTTATTATAACTACAATACCAGGTTGTCAATCACCAGGAGCACATGCTGCATTGCGTAATAGTGCATAGTATTACTTTTGAATAATTATGATCTCCAATGTTTAAGGATATGATAATTATTAGGTGTCATGTATGACATTCAAGTATATTGGCGATTCTTATACCTTTAAAAGAACACTCTTCTGGAAACAATATATATTTGAGTCTGTTGTGTCAGAGGATTTATTTAGCTTACTTAGTCCCCTTTTTATTTAAAAAAAACAACAACTGCTAGCTTGTATTAAGCCATATTAAGAGGCCATTGGGCCTGGTGCTGACAATTATGATGGGCCTAATTATAGAATCATATCGACAGAAAACACTAAAACAGTCCCACCTCCCAATTGTCATATATCTGGTGGAAGTGGCTCTGGAGGGAAACTCACAGGATATCGCTTTAAACACATATCCCATTCTAATCTCCCTCTTTTATCTTTCAAGTAAATCCATACCCCGTAACAGCAATGAAGCAAAGTGAAGCAGGATTTCAGTGGGCGGGGTGGGCCACTGACGTGAATCCCATAATTAGAACCGCCCAAAGTGGCAAACATGCCCAAAATTTTTTTTCCTGAGGAATTAAGTCAGCCTGGTGTGAATGCATGTCAGGCTGTCTGCCAATCATGCAAGATGACCAACTAAGGGCATAGTCTGCAGACAGCACCCTGAGCTTGACATAAATGTGTCTAATAATGCACTCGCTACATGCTTTCTAAGAACTGTCCCCTAGCACTCACCTGTCCCCTCCTCTCCTATCCTTGTTACTAGTAGGCATAAGCTCCTGTTACACAGTCTGGGACAGAGAAAAGATGTATGTAGTGAGTGTAGAAGAAAGGGAACATGATACAGAGTTAAAGAGACTAAAGCAGCAAGAGCATTTGCATAGTGCGCAAAGACAACTTTACCTTAACTAATTTCATTCTCAGCCAGTACACACAAGTTTTGTTTCCCTACATCCACATTTGAAGAGAGTAAAAAACAAAAACAAAAAAAACAACTTTTTTTTTTATTTATTTTTTTGCAATGGGCCTAGAGCTGCAGCTCCATCAACCCCTATGTTAATCTGGCTCTGGATAGCTGACTTACAAAAATACATCTTTTTACACAGTCACAGTCTAATTGGGTGTTGGTATACAAACATGATGGGTCAAGAAATCTCACTGTCTGGAGAACTCCTGTGTTCCCATTACCAGGTTGTTTTTTTAAAAGGCAGCACACGCTTCCTAAAATGACACCAGCGACCTCTGAAATCCCTAATGACTCTGATGAGTCCTTCAAGGATGACAAACTGCTCACCTCACTGCATTCCAGTAAATTTTAGCATGCAACAGAGTTAGAAAAATACTAATTTCCCTTAACAAAAAGAGTCATTAAAACACTGCTTGTTGAACTGGTCTGAATAACAGATCTGTCAGAGCACCAAAGCCAAATGGGTGTTCTGCACCAGAGAATTAAGGCAGTAGAATCTCAAGAAAGAGAGCTTGATGGGTAGATGAGAGATACTTTGAGAGTCTCATGCAGCAAGTACAAAATGTGCCCCATACAGTGGATTCTCTGCACTGCCGACACAGATACAGGAATATACTCTTCTGAAGGGTGAAAGTGTGTGTAGGCCAAGCAATCCTCTTTGCTTTTACAGTCCAAATTAGCTTATGTTGCTATGGGGGTGGGACTTAAAATAGATTGCATTTTTCAACTTATTTTACTCCAAAGCCACGAGTTGCTCTATGAATGACAGCCATTAGAGTACTGATAATTTCAAAATGTAAAACAAAATGCATCCATACCCCCAAATCACTTTTTAAATATTAAGTGACTTTGATACATAGACTTTCCTCTCCATCTAATAACTGTAATTAATATATTTTGGCTGCTGCTTCTAAGTCCTGCTTCAAAGTGTATGCTTGGAGATATTATGGAGAGAAACTAGAGGTAATTTTAGGTATACAGAAGAAAATAAAAGTACGATTTGTTTGATTTAACTTAGTCACCTCATTAAAATGGCAGACCTAGTTTAGCGTAATAGTTTTTATGCATTTGTTTCATCTGTAGACAGTTCTCTTTATTGCGGAAGAGATTGTATTTTTTGAAGTCTGAGATTTGTAAATTAGCCGTAAAAACAAAGGCTGGAACTGTTGCAAAGCCACTGCCGCAGAGACATCCGAGGAATGACAGATGGATTACTGTAGAATCTGGTAGAATAAGAGTTGTGGATAAAAGGCATATTGTACAGTCTGTTGCTCTACATAATTAATTTTCAGCACTTTCAGAATGTAATGGTGTTATGATGACAGGCTCAGGCACCAGGTGTAGTGGTGTTTATGGAGAAAAGCTCAGGCACCAAGTGTAGTGGTGTTGTGGAGACAGGCATAGGCACAGAGTGTAGTGGTGTTGTGGAGACAAGCTCCAGCACTGAGTGAAGAGGTGTTGTGGAGACAGGCTTGGAGACTATGATGAGGCCTGATAGAAAGCAGTTGTTGGGTGATTCTATCATAAGAGGTGTGGACCACAATAGTGGTCTTGTGAGAGGTCTTCCTGGAGCTATTGCTAACAGAAATAGGAGACGTATTTGTAATATTGTTAAGCAAGAAAAGCAGGAAGGGGAGTTGGACGTACTTGTCCATCTAGGGACAAATGACTTGGCTTGCAATGATGTTTCATAGATAAAGGAAGGTTTTTTTTGTTTTTTTTTGCCAATGTTATATGGCAGGTTGCTTCCACACTGTCATTCTCTGAAGTTCTGCTTGTTTATAACACTCACAACCACAAGCGGATGTGTATTAGGAACTTTAACGTGTGGCTTGGTGAATGGTGTCGGGAGCAAGGATTTGGCTTCATTTCTCATGGTAGCTCTGTTTGGAATGGAAATTAACTGTATAAAAAAAAGATGGTTTGCATCTTTCTCAAAAGGAAACAAATGTTCTCAGTGAGCAGTTCAGAGGTTTTGCTAGGATGTATTTAAACTAGGAAGGGGGGAGAAGGGTGATGAAACATCAATCCAATTGCCCCCCAATACAAGGACAGAAGGTGCCTGTAGCAAATGTGTTAAAAAAATGTCTGTTACTGAGACATGGTATAATTAGAAAAAGGACTGGGACAGCAATTCCAAGGGATGCTTTATATAGAAAAGACAGGAAATGCAAGAAGGGAGGAGGGGTGGCCCTGTATGTGAAGGAAAGCATAAAATCTAGCCTAATAAAAGTTAATGAGGTGAACATAGAGTCCATTTGGGTTACGTTAGAATTTGGTAATTGCACAGTAACTCTTGTAGGTGTGATTTATAGGCCACCAGGACAAATAGAAGAATTAGATAATCTACTAGTTGAGGAAATATTTAAAATGACAATGAAGGGGAAAGTTATCATCATGGGTGACTAATCTTCCTGGTGTGAAATGGAAAACCAAAATAGCTGCTTGTGCCAGGAGCACACATATTCTGAACTTCCTACTGGGATTGTCTCTAAAACAAGTTGTTGAGGAGCCAACTTGTAAAGAGGCCATACTAGATTTGGTGTTAACAAATAGAGATTTGGTATCAGATTTACTGTAGGTGAAAGTTTAGGGTCCAGTGATCATCAGTCAGTGTGGTGTGGGTCCAGTGATTATCAGTCACACCACACAAAAACAAAAGTTTTAGAAAAGACAGACTTTTCTAAAATTAGAATATGTGTAAAGAAGTCATTATCAGACTGGAGCAGTTTAAATGGAGTCCAAGAGAAATTGGATAATTTAAAGTTGCACTGCTGATGGCAACAGAAAATCGTATTAGGCTTGTCAGTAAAATCAAAAAATATAAGAAATCACTGTGGTACTCCGCAGATGTGGCCAAAATAGTAAAAAACTAAAAGTTAGCATTTAGTAATTATAAAAAAAAAAAAACAGAGTGAGGAAGATAGACAGATCCATAAGATTAGGCAGGAAGAGGCTTTGCAAGTTATAAGAGCTTCCAAATCTCACACACAGAAGAGAAAATAGAACAGTCAGTAAAAAAAAGGAGACAAGACATTTTTTAGATACATAAATGAGAAAAGGAAAGTAAAACAAGGATTAGTTAGATTAAAAACAAAAAGGAAGGTATGTAGAAGAGGATAGCTGACCTCCTCAATTAATATTTTTGTTCAGAATTTACAGATTAAAAAGCAGGAAAAGGGCCAAAGTTAGGAAAAAGGACAAATGAGTAATTTGCTACATGTGAGTTTACAGAGGAAGAGGTTCTATTTTAACTGTCAAAAGTAAAGACAAATAGGTCAATGGGGCCTGGTGGAATACACCCAAAGTTATTAAAAGAGCTTAGTGATGTTCTAGCAAAACCATTAACAGATTTATTTAACCAATCATTGTTATCAGGAGTAGTCCCAGAATATTGGAAGTAAGCGAATGTTGTGCCCATCATTCACAAGAAAGGTAGTAGGGAGGAGTAGGCCAGTAAGTAGGGGAAATAAATGGAAACCATGTTAATGGATAGGATTGTTGAACATCTAAAAACACACAGATTTCAAGATCAGAGACATGGGTTACTTCAAAGAGATCATCCCAAACTAATCTTATTGATTTTTTTTTGATTGGATAACTAAAATAATAGATCACAGTGGTACAGTAGACATTCCTTACCTAGATTTCAGTATGGATTTTAACACTGTTACACATAGAAAGCTTATCAATAAACTGCAGTCTTTAAGTGTGGATTCCAATATTGTTGAATGGGTAAGGCAGTGGCTGAGTGACAGGCAACAGAGGGTTGTAGTTAATGGAATATATTTGAAGCATGGTCTTGCCACCAGTGGGGTAACTCAGGAATCTGTACTTGGACCCATTCTCTTTAATATTTTTATTAGTGATATTGCATATGGTCTTGATGGTAAGGTATGTCTTTTTGCTGATGATACTCAGATATGTAACAGGGTTGATGTTGCAGGAGGGATAAGCCAAATTGCAAATTTTTTAGGTAAACTAGAAAATTGATCAGAGTTGTGGCAGCTGACATTCAATGTGGATAAGTGTAAGATAATGCATCTTGGATGTAAAAACCCGAGGGCAGAGTACAGAATATTTGATAGAGACCTAACCTCAACATCTGAGGAAAGGGATTTAGGGGTAATTATTTCAGATTACTTAAAGGTAGACAGACAATGTAATAGAGCAGCAGGAAATGCTAGCAGAATGCTTGGTTGTATAGGGAGAGGTATTAGCAGTAGAAAGAGGGAAGTGCTCATGCTATTGTACAGAACACTGGTGAGACCTCACTTGGAATATTGTACGCAGTACTGGAGACCGTATCTTCAGAAGGATATTGATACCTTACAGAGGGTTCAGAGAAGGGCTACTAAACTGGTTCGTGGATTGCAGGATAAAACTTACAAGTAAAGGTTAAAGGAACTTAACATGTATAGGTTGGAGGAAAGACGAGACAGGGGGGATATGATAGAACATTTAAATACATAAAATGAATCAACACAGTAAAGGAGGAGACTATATTTAAAAGAAGAAAAACAACCACAATAAGAGGACAGTCTTAAATTAGAGGGGCCAAGGTTTAAAAATAATATCAGGAAGTATTACTTTACTGAGAGAGTAGTTGATGCATGGAATAGCCTTCCAGCTGAAGTGGTAGAGGTTTACACAGTAAAGGAGTTTAAGCATGGGTGGGATAGGCATAATGCTATCCTAGCTATAAGATAAGACCAGGGACTAATGAAAGTATTTAGAAAAGTGAGCAGACTAGATGGGCCAAATGGTTCTTACCTGCCATCAAATTCTATGTTTCTAATGTGTATGTTTTTTGGATTTTGTAAACTGCTAAATCATACATATTACAAATGTAAGCAGTCCACACACATATTATTTAAGATAAACTTCATAGTATATACACTGTCTTTTTGTATAGTGATGTGTTTATAAATTATGTCTAAATGTCATTCCATTTTTAATTAATGAGCCTTGTCTTAAGATTTTTTGTAGGACCAATAAGCCATCTCAAATGGCTGTTATGTATTTACGGTAGCCTTCTAGGCTTGCTTTTGGTTACTCTTATACTCACATGCTCAGCAAAGGCAGGTATGACAACTGAATTAGAGGAGAAAATTATGGAAATGTCTTTCACATTACCTCCTTGTAAAGATCATGTTTATATTCCTCATTTTTAAAATCATATTGCAAAATATACAAAAAGGCTTTTTGAAAGAGAACCTTTGACAATGATTTTATTTATTAGGACAAGAAGTCTAGCTTAGTTGCTGAATGTCAGATGCATGCAGATGACAACCTGTATAAATGCACACTAGCTAAAGTAGAAGAAGATGGGAACATACCTAGTAATGGGAATGAAGGAGTGTGGTGGTTGGCCATCCAGTGAATTCAAGAACAAGGTATAAGGAGATAGACAGCACTTGGTTGCAGGTGCCACAACAATTGAGCAAGTTAATAGTGGTGAAAATGCATGTATATCATAATAATTGTACCCACGTGATATGTATTGGCCATGTGCCAGATCAAAAAAATGAACAGAATAACTACTAGACTTGGAGATTAGTTGTCATTACGAACTGAAATTTGTCTGAACTTCTGGCTGATTGATTGAATGAATTTCCCAACTCCAAGCTGAAATGCAACCAAATCACAAACTAACCAAATTGGTGGGCATCTTCATTTTGATTTGTGATTCAGAATTCTGCTGTTGGCACCAAATAGAGAGATAATTGATGGTGTAAAATAAAAAAATAAAAATTGAAGGCATGGGGAGAGCCAATAAATGTTGATTTATTTTCAAGAGAAGTGACCAATGGAGGAAAAAAAGGAGGAGCGGTAAAAATATCTATAATGTAACAAACCACCTCTTTTCCAGGTAGGATTTTGCCACAGATCTTACAATAAACCACAGCCTTCTAGGGTATACCAAGTCCAGTTCGGTTTTCCTTTTTTATTTGATAGGAAAAACAGCTGCTTTAAATAATAATAAACAAAACAAAATTCCTTGCTCTTACTAGACAGAAATCACTATCTGTAATTGGGTGGCATTCCCACTTACCAATTTCCCCCAAAAAAACGAAATAGCTTTGCAATAAACACAATTGTTGTTTTCTCTCTCTCTCTCATACCGTGTTTTGCAGAGCTTCAGCAATGTATATTGCAAATGTTAACATCTCTCCCTGGGGGATTTAACTGAAAATTCTCTGGTTGCTGTTTAGCAAATCAGGCCTGATGTATCTTCCATCAACCACTATTCCACTTTTTCGCTCACAATAATTATACACTATATAAATACAGATTATTATTTTTACTGCTCCTCCTGTTTTTCCCATTATAGATAACGTTTTCTCACTTGATCTGTGAATAAAATGTTGGTTTTGTTAAAGGGACACTATAGTTAACAGATGGTGGTTTTAATACTATAGAGTCAGGAATACAGGTTTGTGTTCCTGACTCTATAGTGCTCCTTTAGCAAAAAATCAGATGAGACAAACTTAAATTCTGAAAAAAAATATATATTTTTGGACAAAGCCTGAACTTTTTTTGCCATGCACAAGTTTGTAAACACAATGCACATACAATCTAGTGCCCTTTTCAAGGGGGTTGAATAAGCCGAAAAAAGTGCATTTGCACTGATGTGATGGCAATCACCTGTGTCAACACATAAAAGCAAGCTTGATGTCTTTTTTGCTCGCCCCAGGCTGCTTTTGCCTTACCAACTGTGGGGTATTTGTGCCCAATGTGTGTGTATTTTTCATACATTGAGCAGAATTCCATATTGTCTTGAATAGCTGCACTTCTAGATCACGACCATCCAGTGAATGAAGGTCTGGCAAGCTTCCAAATCGCAACTGTCCAGATAAGGATGCACCATGGACTGTATAGGCTGCTAGGCATGAACATGGCATCTTGGGCAAACATATATGAAAAAGTAGGGAGCAGCAACATAGAAAACAATAAATGGTTAAATTAAAAAAATGTATTTGTGATCACTTTAACAATTTGTTCATTGTTAAGATTTGCATTGACTGCAAGCCACAAAACAATTAAAAATAAATAATTTTTACAAAAATCAGAATTATAAAAGCCATCTTTATGAACTTCTGGCTGAAAATTAAAACATATGCACGTTGAATATTTTTCACATGCAAATTTTGACATTAAAGTACTTTATATTCTCAAAAAAGTATCATTAAACTCCTAAAATGCCACCAAAGTAATTTAGTCAATGAGTATATTATCTTCTAGAGAGGTTTTCTAATCATTAAAATCTTTCTGTGAGTTACATTTTTCATGTCTCAGGAACACACAAAAATGTTTGCCTGTGCCATAATAAAAAAGGTACTCCCCGTTACGTTAATGGGATACACAAAACAAAGAGCTAATATTACCCATGGAGTTTACAGCACTGAACTTAAGAAATCTGGCATTTTAAGTTGTGTTCATGAGCAGATGTTGTACTTGTTATGATATTGTTTTGTACTGGCAATTAAACTCATATAGAATGCATTTGAAAGGCCGCACAAAATGTAGTGCCACAGGCTTTATTTATATAATTGTCTGTGCAGCAATTTAAAATAAAATAGGAAGATGATTTAACAATTCCCCACTAAGGGCTTTGGAGATAGCTGGGTTTTAGACTATAGGAACCAAGTCAATAGATTTGTGTATGTTTGATGGATATGTGCAATGTTCTCAAATGACAGTATATAATTTGTGTAATTTGAATATTTTGGGATATTGTTTTTGAATAGCAAATTATATATCACCTGCTTCAACGTTTAATAAGATATGAAATATGTATTTATTGCTTGATAAGGCTGCAGCATATTAAGCAGAAGAAAGATGGGAAAGTGAGTAGGTGAGATTACATTAATTATCAGGTGCTATTTGATTCTGACGTTTAAGACCATCAAATTGGAAATTATTTTAATTCATTAATCAAAAAAATAAAAAATAAAGTCAGTGCTATTTGTCAGAACATTTTATAGACTGACTTACACAAGTAACTGATTTCAGTGGATGGTTTTTCTTAGGGTACGTGAAAAGTGACAAATACCCACTGCAAACTGTGCAAGGTCTTTACTAGTTGCAGCTACACAATGGCTGTCCATAAAAAAATAAATAAATAAAAAAACCAACACATTTTGACATTCTTGACACTCTGATAATCATAAAAGAGGGAACCAATCGGCACTCAGAAAGGGAACACATTTTGTGCAAACCAAAAAATTTTATACAATGATACAAATACATTTTAAACTTGTGAAATAAATTAAGGAAAGCCTGGTGAATGGCCCATACCCCTTCCTTCAATACCATATTAATAAAAATACTATAAACATAACTATTTAATTATGACCTGTTAAAACATGCTTTACGATCTTCTATCTTCTTACTTCCTTGCCATGTTGAACACTGGGCCTCTAGAGAAGTGGCCAACCATGGTTCCATCCATAACTGAAGCAAGGGCCTTGAGCATTCCCTACTATCACAATTGCCCAGGTTATGAAGGAAGGAATAGGAGACATGTTGAGCCCCTACCTTGTTGTCTTTCCATCAACCCCCTGCATATGGGATGAAGGACGAGAGGAGCCATCCAAGGAATCTCCTCTAGTTAGTAGTGGGGTTGACCAGTAAGACCAGTTAGTTTTATGTGGGAACGTAACCTTGATCCACTAGGCATAGCATACAAGCAAAAAAAAAGATATACTTTTTTTTGTGAAGCTGTATCTCCTAAATGTCTGAGGATTCCTTTGTTTCCTTTGAAGTGTGTTTGCTTTAGTCTGACCATTTTTATCACATTGAAGCTGAAATACACCAACTAGATTGTAGTATGTGTGCATAGCTTTTCTTTGACATCAAAATATAGTTTATCAAGTTCTAGTTAATCAACCTGTATATTTTTGCCAGTCAGAATAACGTTTTGATTTCAGATAAGTTTAGTTTTTTTCTTAATCTATTTGTTCTAATCTGCAACTTGCATTGCTCATTTTCTGTGTAACCAACAGTAAAGACACAGTAGTCAACAAAATATGGATCCACGCAGGGGCGTACCTAGAGCATTTGGCACCCGGGGCGGATCCTGTGCTTGGCACCCCCCTCCCAAAAAAAAAACCTGTAAAAAAAATGTAAAGGTTCTCTTTTTTTTTTTTTTTTTTACAATTTGTTACAGGCAGACAGTCACATACAGTCACAGGCAGACAGTCACACATACACATTTCCTCCGTGCGGCCAGTTTATCAGCTGTTTGCTTGTGTGAGCTGTACTGCCACAGCCCCCTCCAGCCAGGGCCGGTGCAAGGATTTTTGCCGCCCTAGGCAAAAGTAAAGTTTGCCCCCCTCCCCCCATGTGACATCACAATGCCCCACCCATATGATTTGCCATGTTAACTAACGCCAGTGCTGCAGTGCCGCCGTGTTTACATTAAAAGGCCTGCAGGGACAGGCTATAGACACCAGAACCACTACATTAAGCTGAAGTGGTTCTGGGGACTGTAAGGAAATCAAGTATAGCTGAACCGCTTTGATAATTCCTCCTGCAATGCCAGCGTCTAGGGTAGTTCCAAGCAATGAAGTCTATAAGAAATATAACAGCTTCCCAAGATAATCCCCTTGGTAAAGCATACGAATTCCCAAATAACAGTCAGAGTCCAGAATCAGGATACAAGTAGATCTGAGGTCTGGAATCTCCAGCCTGCTTTTTATTAGGGTTACAGACAAAAAATACACACCCAGGGGGAGGCATTAAATCACCAATCAGGTACAGGTTACAGCCCCTACCTCCCTCCCCTCTGATAAACAGTTAACTTCATTAAAACGTGCACTATTTTACCCCAGTTCTGGATGTACCCCAAAAACAGGGGGTACACCTTTAAATTGGGCACCG
The DNA here is from genome assembly GCA_933207985.1 of Pelobates cultripes. Lineage (NCBI taxonomy): Eukaryota > Metazoa > Chordata > Amphibia > Anura > Pelobatidae > Pelobates > Pelobates cultripes. The sequence continues at coordinate 47,527,448 of OW240912.1, forward strand.
CTGGATAGTGCTCACTTGTGGGGACAATATGTCAAAAAATCAGTCCATTCGGATGAATGGTTCGGGAGTTATGGAGCACTAAAGTTTTGACCGACCGCACGGATCATCTAGCCGAAAATAGTTCCATAAGTTTTGGCCCTGCGGTCGGTCTCCGTTTAGGCGAATAAAAAAGACGAAAGTCCTGCCATCCGTTCGCATCTTCGTGGTCGTTGAAATCCCCATACGAAGTTGCATGTAACTACCGAACGGCCGGTGATTCGGTTTTTCCCGTGCGAAGTTCTGGATGTATGGAGGTCTCAGCGGTGTTCGCCTGTTTGCGTATCCGATTTTAGTTCCATGCGTTGACGGGCAAACACCGCTGTTCGCACGTAAAATGGCCGCGACCACGTGTAAAGTGCCGAAATGGCGGCCACCTAGCTTTTACACGGGGAATTCGCCTGAATCCATCCAAAGGGTAGAAATTATAGCTATATGCCGAATTCCAGCTGAATTGGGTGAATTAACTGTGCAACCAAGGTAGAAATCCTGATGAACGGAGTCATTTCTTCACACTGCTCCCCTATAAGTCCATAGGTCGGCATACCCGCCTAGACCCTGTCGGGTTGGCTTGGGGATGTCCGATGAAAGTACGTTTTCAGGTGTCCAGTTCGGTCTGGCGGGACAGTCCATCCGCATTCCCATTTTGTTTACCCGGACGGTACTGCATGGTAAAATTGTATGGTTGGAGAGCTAGGCTCCACCGGAGTAGCCTGGGGTTGTCACCAGCTACCCGGTTGAGCCATACCAGGGGGTTGTGGTCGGTCATAAGGGTAAACGCTCGCCCATACAGATAGGGCTGAAGTTTCTTGAGGGCCCACACGAGGGCCAAGCACTCTTTTTCTACGGTGGCATAGCTGACTTCTCGGGGCAAAAGTTTACGGCTGAGGTATGCCACCGGGTGTTCCATGCCATCCGCCCCCACCTGGCTTAGCACGGCTCCCAGCCCAAACATGGAGGCATCTGTGTGGACAAGAAATTGTTTAGTGTAATCGGGTGCTGCCAACACAGGGGCCTCACTCAAGGCCGTTTTGAGCTTCTGGAAAGCGTCCGTGCACTCTGGGGTCCAGGAGACCTGTTTGGGAAGGGCCTTTTTGGTAAGGTCCGTGAGGGGCTTGGCCAGGGCGCTATATTCTGGGACGAACTTCCTATAATACCCGGCCGTCCCTAAGAAAGCCAGTACCTGGGTTTTGGTCCGAGGTTGGGGCCAGTTAGCTATGGCTTCTACCTTAGCGGGCTCTGGGCGTTGTCTACCGGAGCCGACACGGTGGCCTAGATACTGGACCTCGGCTAGGCCTACGTGACACTTGTCGGGTTTCAAAGTGAGCCCGGCGAGGTGGATTCGTTCGAGTACCCTGGACACATGACCCAGATGGTCTCCCCATGTGCGGCTATAGATGGCAATATCATCTAGATACGCACATGCGAAGTCCTGCAACCCCTCCAGGAGCCTATCCGCCATCCGCTGAAACGTAGCCGGGGCGTTCTTCATCCCAAAGGGCATAACCTTGAATTGGTATAGCCCAAACGGGGTGACGAACGCCGACTTGGGGATGGCCGCAGGCTCCAGGGGGATCTGCCAATAACCCTTGCACAGGTCCAGGGTAGTCAAGTAGTTCCCCCCCGCCATACGATCTAAGAGCTCATCTATTCTAGGCATGGGGTAGGCATCGGTTATGGTACGGTCGTTAAGCCTCCGGTAATCTACACAGAAGCGCGTAGTGCCATCGCGCTTCGGTACTAGTACCACCGGGGAGGCCCAAGGACTTTGGGAGGGTTCTATTACCCCTAGCCGTAACATATCCCTTAACTCGGTGAGCATACTCTCACGTACTGCTTCCGGGATCCGATATGGCTGTTGCCGTAGGGGCGTCTCTCCCTGGGTTTCCACACGGTGTACCGCAGCGGAGGTATAGCCGGGGGTAGCGGAAAACATCTCTCGGTATCCCTGCAGCAGATGGGTAGCCTCACCTTTCTCCAGGAGGTCTAAATTTTGCCCCAAGCTTACTTGGTCAATAGTACAGGGGGTGGTCTCCAGTAAGTCAGGCAGGGGAAGCCCTTCACTATCCTCTGTGGCGGGGGCGCACACGGCGCCCACCTCCTCTGTCCTTTCAAAATATGGTTTGAGCATGTTCACATGGAAGGCTTTGGTCAGCCTTTCATCTGAGCATTTGCTCACGATGTAGGTAGTCTCGCTAACCTGTTCCACTACCTTAAAGGGTCCCTGCCAGGCTGCTTGCAGCTTGTCTTTTTTAACGGGCCTCAGAGCCAGTACCTTCTGCCCTAAGTCCAGCACTCTATCCTGGGCCCTCCTATCGTACCACTTTTTCTGGTCCTCCTGGGCCGCCTGCAGGTTCTCCCGAACTGATTCGGTGAGGGCCCGCAGACGGTCCCGGAACTCCAGGACATACTGGACGATAGGGACTCCCCCCTCATCTGTATTGCCCTCCCAGTGTTCCCGTACGAGCTCCAGTGGGCCCCGAACTTTTCTCCCGTACAGGAGTTCGAAGGGGGAAAACCCAGTGGAGGCCTGGGGCACCTCACGGTAGGCAAACAGAAGGTGGGGAAGGAATTTTTCCCAATTCTTGTGGGACTCTGTAAAAGTTTTTAGCATCTGTTTTAGAGTGCCATTGAAACGTTCACAGAGCCCGTTAGTCTGGGGATGATACGGGGCGCTGAACAGGGGTTGCACTCCACAGCTCTGCCACAGTTGTTGCGTCAGGGTAGCTGTGAACTGCGTCCCCCGATCGGAGAGTATCTCCTGCGGGAAACCTACTCGGGTGAATATCTGAATAAGGGCCTCTGCCACGGTCTCGGCCTCTATATTGGTGAGGGCGACTGCCTCCGGGTATCTAGTGGCGTAGTCAACCACCGTTAGGATAAACTTTTTGCCCGACGGACTGGGGCGACTGAGGGGACCTATTAAATCCACCGCTACTCGGTGGAAGGGCTGTTCGATGATGGGTAGGGGGTGAAGCTTAGCCTTCCGAAGGTCTCCCCTTTTCCCTACCCTTTGGCATACATCACATGTCCTACAATAGTACTTTAGGTCCTGGGTAGCTCTGGGCCAGAAGAAGGTTTGAGTTAACCTGTCTCTGGTCTTTTTGACCCCTAAATGTCCTGCTAGGGGAATGTCATGACTGAGTTTTAACAACTCAGCCCGAAATTTACGGGGCACAACTAACTGTCTTTTTATGACCTGGGTAGCCCCCTGTCCCACCCCCTCGGTTACCCTATATAGCAACCCCTTATACCACTCAAATTTTTCGTGCGGGTTGTTCTCGGGGGTAGCGGCCGCGGCCTTCCTATAGCCTTCTAATGTGGGGTCAGTACGCTGTTCCTGTTCAAACCCCTGGGGGGTATCCCAGAAGGGTACGGGGGGATCGGGTAAAGGGGGTATTTCGACTCTTACCTGGTTCTCCTCAGAGTGCAGCGGAGCTTCCAGTCTGGCTTGAGCTCGGGTGGTAACCGGGTAGGCCTCGGCAGGGGGGTCTCGGGCTAGTTGGGAGGTTAGGCATCCCACATCATTTCCCAACAAAACCTCGGCGGGCAGTTCTTGCATAATCCCCACCTCCAGTTGTTTAGACCCGGAACCCCAATCAACAAACATATTAGCGGTGGGCAGTTTGTGAATAGCGCCCCCAGCCACCCTTACAGCGACTGTGCGTCCGGTGCGAGCTTGTGCTCTGACCGTGTGGGGCTGTACCACAGTCAAAGTAGCCCCAGAGTCTCTCAGCGCCCGGGCCCCCACGCCATCGACGGTAATCCATTGGCGGTGGTGGTCCCGGTTGTCCCCCCCAGCTTGTACTGGATTGACCTCATGTAATACACTCCACTGTTCTTCGTGGTTAAGGGCAGGGCCTGTGTGTTCCTGTTGCACACAGTGAGCAGCTGCCCTGGGTTGTTGTGGGGCTGGCCGTTCCCAGCTTCCCCGGTTTAAGCGAGGGCACTGATGCTTGTAATGTCCTGGTTGCTTGCAGTAGTGACACACTGCAGGAGGTCGAGGTGTGTTTGCTGGGTTCGGTGGGGGGTTACCTATGGCAGGTCTAGGTGGAGCCGGGTTTGTTGGAGCTGTGTACTGAGGCTTAAATGGTGGTCTGCTCGCCCCTGGCTCCTTCCTCCTGTTATCCTGGTACTCGTCCGCTAGCCTAGCGGCCTCCTCCACGGTTTTTGGTTTCCTATCTTTTACCCAGTCTTTTATGTCCTCTGCAGTATGATTAAAAAATTGCTCCAGTATCACTAGTTGCAAAGCTTCTTCTAGGGTGGTTGCCTGGCAGCCCTTCATCCAATTGCGGGCTGCCCGCTGCAGGCGAAAAGCCCATTCCGTATGGGAATCTCTCCCAGTCTTTCTCAGGTCTCTAAACTTTTTCCGGTATGCCTCCGGAGTTACCGCATATCTGGCCAACAAAATGTCTTTTATTTTCTCATAATTATGTATGTCCCCCTCAGGTACTGCTCGCAGCGCCTCGGCTGCTCTACCTGACAATTTACTGCTGACGACTGCAGCCCATTTGGTGGAGTCTAATCCCTCCAGTGCACACTGACGTTCAAAGTCTTGCAAGTAACTGTCAATTTCCATTTCATTGTCAACAAATGATTTAAACGCTGCATAATTTACCTTCTTTGGTATTTCCCCAATACTTCTCGGGGGGTGTAGCAAATCCCCCTGTGACGCTCTGTCCCGGTCATCTCGCTCTTTTTGAGCTTGTCTGGCTTGTGCTACGACCTGCAGTATCGCCTCTGAGGATGGATTGGGTCCCAATAAACTGAGTGTCCATCGGATGTCCTTTTGCATCACGGTTTCTTCCTCTTGGTCCATCTCTATATTACTGGTATTATCGCTCTGCATTAACTCCGCAATTATCGTGGCTTTTGTTTTGTTACTTGCCACTCTGCCTCGAGCTTCCAGTAAGTCCTTTAGCGTGGTTCTTTTAAGTAGCTGGTACTGCTGAGCCATTCATTCCTTTGCTTGTTTTGAAATGTCCATTTGGGATTCGAATCCCTCCGCTTGCCACCAGTTGTAAGGAAATCAAGTATAGCTGAACCGCTTTGATAATTCCTCCTGCAATGCCAGCGTCTAGGGTAGTTCCAAGCAATGAAGTCCATAAGAAATATAACAGCTTCCCAAGATAATCCCCTTGGTAAAGCATACGAATTCCCAAATAACAGTCAGAGTCCAGAATCAGGATACAAGTAGATCTGAGGTCTGGAATCTCCAGCCTGCTTTTTATTAGGGTTACAGACAAAAAATACACACCCAGGGGGAGGCATTAAATCACCAATCAGGTACAGGTTACAGCCCCTACCTCCCTCCCCTCTGATAAACAGTTAACTTCATTAAAACGTGCACTATTTTACCCCAGTTCTGGATGTACCCCAAAAACAGGGGGTACACCTTTAAATTGGGCACCGCTGGATAGTGCTCACTTGTGGGGACAATATGTCAAAAAATCAGTCCATTCGGATGAATGGTTCGGGAGTTATGGAGCACTAAAGTTTTGACCGACCGCACGGATCATCTAGCCGAAAATAGTTCCATAAGTTTTGGCCCTGCGGTCGGTCTCCGTTTAGGCGAATAAAAAAGACGAAAGTCCTGCCATCCGTTCGCATCTTCGTGGTCGTTGAAATCCCCATACGAAGTTGCATGTAACTACCGAACGGCCGGTGATTCGGTCGTTCCCGTGCGAAGTTCTGGATGTATGGAGGTCTCAGCGGTGTTCGCCTGTTTGCGTATCCGATTTTAGTTCCACGCGTTGACGGGCAAACACCGCTGTTCGCACGTAAAATGGCCGCGACCACGTGTAAAGTGCCGAAATGGCGGCCACCTAGCTTTTACACGGGGAATTCGCCTGAATCCATCCGAAGGGTAGAAATTATAGCTATATGCCGAATTCCAGCTGAATTGGGTGAATTAACTGTGCAACCAAGGTAGAAATCCTGATGAACGGAGTCATTTCTTCACAGGGACTATAGTGTTTCTTTAATGTGAGGTAAATTAGAGCTTAGTGCCACGAATAATATACTAGATTGCCTACTTACAACCAGATGAGGATGATGATGGGCTCTAGCTGCAGTCTGGCTTCACTGGTCTGGTGCAGAACAGTCTCTCTGCAGGCGGTTTGTAACTGTGGTCACAAAAATCAATGTTCTGGGAGAACGGGAAGCAGCTCCATTTTTTTGGGGGTCCTTTACACAGCTCAAGGTCTGGGTTCCAGGGTCCACCTTCATGTTCCACCAATGAGTTTGTTCACAGGGGTTGGAGTGTGTAGGGGATGTCCTGATATGTGTGTAAGGAATGCATTGTGTGAAATTGTGTTTGTATGTGTAAGGGCTGCAAGGTGTGTTTCTTTGTATGTATGGGATGCATTGAATGTGTGTGTAAGGAATGCATTGTGTGTTTCTGTGTGTGTAAGGGATGCATTGTGTGTAACGGTTGCATTGCTTGTGTATGTGTGTCTGTGTGTGTAATGCATTGTGTGTTTTTCTGTGTGCAAGGGGTGCATTGTGTGTATGTGATGAATGTCAATCTCTCCTCCCGCTCCAATTTCCTTCTCCTCCTCCCAATTTCTCTTTCTCACCCCCCCTCCTAATTTCTCTCCCCCCCTAATTTCTCTTTCCCCCCTCCTAATATCTCTTCCCCCCTCCTAATTTCAATTTCTCTTTCCCCCCTCCTAATATCTCTCCCTCCCTCCTAATATCTCTCCCTCCCTCCTAATTTCTCTTCCCCTCCTAATTTCTCTCTCACCCCCTCTCTCCTTTCTCACCCCCTCCTTTCTCTCCCCCCCCTCCTTTCTCTTTCTCTCCCCCCCTCCTTTCTCTTTCTCTCCCCCTCAGCACTCTCTTTCTCCACCCCCCTTTCTCCTTCCTCACCCCCCCTTTCTCCTCTTTCTCACCTCCCTCCTTTCTCACCCCTTTCTCCTTCTCACCCCCCTTTCTCCTCGCACTCACCCTCCTCCTTTCTCACCCCCCTTTCTCCTCTTTCTCACCCTCCCTCCTTTCTCACCCCCCTTTCTCCTCTTTCTCACCCCTCCTTAGCTTGCCCCCCTCTCTCCTCTTTTCACCCCCTCCTTTTCCTCCCTCTCCTTTTCACCCCCTTTCTCCTCTTTCACCCCCCTCTCCTCCTCTTTTCCACCCCCTCCTTTTGCTCCCCTCTCCTTTTCACTTGCTTTCTCTCTTTCACCCCTCTCCTTTTCACCCCCTTTCTCCTCTTTCACTTTCTCCTCTTTCACCCCTTTCTCCTCTTTCACCCCCTCTCCTCTTTTCACCCCCCTCTCTCTTTTCACCCCTTTCTCCTCTTTTCACCCCCCCTTTCTCCTCTTTCACCCCCCCTCTCTCCTTTTTCACCCCCCCTCCCCCCTACCTCCCTGTAGCGTGGCCGAGCACAGTATAGTCCGCGGGTACAGAGAGCAGCTGTCTCCTGTACCCGCCGGCTATGCAGGGCTCGGCCACGCTACAGGGAGGGAGCTGACAGGAGGGAGCGCTGAGCGCTGAGCGCTCCCTCCTGTCAGCCTCTCCTCAGGCTGCGCCCGGGCGGTGCGGTCCGCCCTCATGGACGCACCGCCCGGGCAATGCTGCAGCCGCCTGGGGCTCAATACAGAGCGCTCGGGCGGCTGCAGCATATGGGGGGGGGGGCTGATCATGGCACCCCCCACCCGGCTGGCACCCGGGGCGGACCGCCCCCCCCGCCCCCCCCTTAGTACGCCACTGGATCCACGGAATATAATCCACAATCAATCAATGTGTTTCTTTGCAAAGAAGCTTTATAGGCAAATCGCCATTTACAAAAAACAGCAGAACCAGTCCTAAGATTGTTAAAATGCTTAGGTCCCATGAGTTGTAAATAAGAGAAGAGACAAGATCAACTCATTTTATATTCCTATAAAATATCGAATAATAGTTTCTTACTTTGCATATGAGCCATTTTGAGGCTCTATGTAATGTCCTTTTACTTCTGAAAAATTAAGGAAGAATTCAGCTGCTTGCCCACGAGACCTCATTAAGTAAAGAAGAATAAAGGCTGTACAAGTAATAGACAAACATATAGGAAGGTCATTCAAATAATGAAGCATTGTTTATATGCAGCCATTGTGGAAAGGTGTTGTGTATGTTTGACATATGCACAGCAAACTCCTGTCATAGGCGTGCGCACAGGTGTGCCAGTGTGACTGGGCATACCCTAATCCCTGCGGCCGCCTATGGATTGAGACCGGCAGGGGAGATCTCAGGATCTCCCCTGTCGGCTCATGCAGAGCCGGCGCTATCCAAACGCTAGCTCTGCTCTAAGCCTCCATGGGCCGGTGGGGGAGATCAAAGATCTCCCCCACTGGCCCACAGCAGCATGGAGGTTGGCAGGAGAGGACCCGGAGAGCGAGCAGCACCCCCCCCCCTCCCTACATAAGGTAAGAAGGGAGGGGGGATATTAACTAATCTGCCCCCACCTCCACCCCCACAATCACCCAAACATACATCACACAAACAGCACCCACACACACACAGCACCTACCTACACACAAACAGCACACACACACACAGCACCTACACACATACAGCACCTACACACATACCGCACCTACACACACACACAACACCCTCACACAGAGAACCCTCACACACACAGCACCCACACGCACACACACACACACACACACAGCACCTACATACATACAGCACCCTCACACACACAGCACCCTTACACACACAGTACACTAACAGCACCCACACAAACACAAACACAGCACCCTTACACACACACACACACACACACAGCACCCTTACAAACACACACACAGCACCCTCACACACAGCACACTAACGGCACCCTCACAAACACACACACAGCACAGTGGGTGAACATGTCCTACATGCAATAAGCCTCAAAAGCAATGTGCATGCACACAAGGATGACAGGCTGCTTGGCAGGAAAGCCAGTCAGGGTGGCCCATCCACTAAGAACTGCTGTAGTGATAGTGTATGGGCTTATAATGCCCTGAGTTTAACTTTCAGTGCACCCTGAAGTTAAACAGGCGCAAGCTGTGCACTTTCCCTAAGTCCTCCTAACACCAGGTTGACAGCACCAGATTGTCAAGTGATGGGGATGACTGAGGCAAATGTGTCTGTTACATAGATAAACTGTGTGATATAGCAGAGGATGTGGATCTCAAAACCCAACCTTGGAGTAGAGCAAAACTGTGGGGAAAATCAATATGTTTGTGTAAAATCCTCTTGGAATGTTGAAGACCATGCTAAATGCTAGAGATGTTCAAAGCATTAAACTTTCATAGCCTGAATAAGGGGTTAAAACAGCACTGTCATCCCCGCAACACCCCCCCCCCACACACATACACACACACAAACTCAATGAGTATTTCATAAATATAAAATCACTGAAATTTCAACCCAGTCAAAAGATATACTGAGACAAAGTAAAGACTACTTTGTCTCAGTATTTTTACTACACCTGACATTTCTAGACACCGAGTGGAGCTACTGCCATCTAGAAGTTTCAGTCTTTTAACCATCACTGTTGCAAAGATATTAGCTTTATCTATGGAGGATTTCAGTGTCTTGATATCCTCCAAAAACCTCAATATGTAAGAATACCGCAGTGAT